>OX439472.1:104206855-104806855 GCA_949320105.2 Crepidodera aurea
CAATCATTTCTTTTTTACTATCTTTTCCTGTTTCTTCTACTTTTGTATCTTATCTTTTCTTACATCTTGTCTGATTTCTTCTAAGCAATTTCCTACCTTTTTATTTCTTTTTTCATAGTTTCTTCTAAATGCTTTATATCTGTAATTCATTTCGGAAGCTCATAGTGATTTGTATTTTAATTTCTCTCTCTCTCTCTTCACTGGATTAAAACCACTTAGTTGTTGAAAAAACTTTTTTCGACAACTAAGTGGTTTTAATTCAGTGAAGAGAGAGAGAAAAGCTTTATATCTGTCTTCAATTCTATCATATCCACTCGAATACCTGTTTTTATCTCTTCCTTATTTCTTTCCATATTTTTCTTCAATCTTTTTTTGATTTCTGTTTAGTACTTGTATATTTTGATTCATGGCAATCAACATTTGCATAATTCGTTCATTTGATCTTCTATCTTCTCTTTCCGGTTCTTCTGTATTATTTTCTGTGTCGTCTGCTTGTTGTTCTTCATTATCGCTACTTTTCTTTTCCTCATTAAAATTTGTATCTTCCAAATTTATTTCAGGTAATTCTGCCGTATCTCCTTGTCCTTCCTGAATCTTTTCAATTTTTCTTTCTTTCTTTGATTCCTACATCTTTTTATTTTTGATTTTTAATTATTTGAATATAAAAATATTCAAAATTTACGCAATTAATGAGTTAAACTAATTTAACTGCCCCACGTTGGGCGCCAATTGAGATGATTATGAAATTATAAGATTTTTTACTTTTTTAATATTCTTTATTTCTAATTTGTCACCTCTGTCATTTTTTTAAGTCCACTTTACATAATTCTTTTAAAATAAGCTTCCCATAAGTTTGTGTCATTTTTTAAACCATAACAACATTCCCAAAATTTGTTTTCTTAATTTATTTTCATCTTGAAAACCAAAGTTTAATTTCTATTTTTCCCACTAATATCTTGCATTTTTCTTTGATTTCTTTTTCGTATTCTTAAATTCTCTTTCAAAATTTATTTTTATTTCTTCATTTAATTTTTCTTCCAATATTTGGATATTTTTATTATTTTTCATAATGTTTCTTTCTATTTTCTTTATTTAATTTGTTCTCAGTTTCTTTTACTTACTTTCATTTCTTTTTTCATCATATTCCCCAAATTTTCTTTAATATTATTTATTTTGTCTTCCATATTACCAATTTTGTTTTCCACATTTGGAACTTCATCTATGATTTCCAAACATTGATCCCAGTTCCTATGATCCCTACAAAAATATTTTTTTAATTTAATCTTCCATCTGTGATAATTTCTTTTAATTTTATTTCTCAAAATCTCTTTCCTTTTCTTGTTGTTTTATTTCTTCATTTTTATTTTGCATTTGTGCCAAATTTTATTTGTGAAATTTCATTAATTTCTTCCCTCCTGTTTTTATTCTTTAAAATTTCTTCTTTTGAGGATTTGTCGAATTTTTTTTTTACATTTTTCGTATTCTTCATTCCATCTTCTTTTATTCGATATATTTCTTCAATAAACCCTGTTTCTATTACTTTCTTATTTTTCTGCTCTTGTAATTTTTTTTACCTCTATTATTCTTGCAATCATTTCTTTTTTACTATCTTTTCCTGTTTCTTCTACTTTTGTATCTTATCTTTTCTTACATCTTGTCTGATTTCTTCTAAGCAATTTCCTACCTTTTTATTTCTTTTTTCATAGTTTCTTCTAAATGCTTTATATCTGTAATTCATTTCGGAAGCTCATAGTGATTTGTATTTTAATTTCTCTCTCTCTCTCTTCACTGGATTAAAACCACTTAGTTGTTGAAAAAACTTTTTTCGACAACTAAGTGGTTTTAATTCAGTGAAGAGAGAGAGAAAAGCTTTATATCTGTCTTCAATTCTATCATATCCACTCGAATACCTGTTTTTATCTCTTCCTTATTTCTTTCCATATTTTTCTTCAATCTTTTTTTGATTTCTGTTTAGTACTTGTATATTTTGATTCATGGCAATCAACATTTGCATAATTCGTTCATTTGATCTTCTATCTTCTCTTTCCGGTTCTTCTGTATTATTTTCTGTGTCGTCTGCTTGTTGTTCTTCATTATCGCTACTTTTCTTTTCCTCATTAAAATTTGTATCTTCCAAATTTATTTCAGGTAATTCTGCCGTATCTCCTTGTCCTTCCTGAATCTTTTCAATTTTTCTTTCTTTCTTTGATTCCTACATCTTTTTATTTTTGATTTTTAATTATTTGAATATAAAAATATTCAAAATTTACGCAATTAATGAGTTAAACTAATTTAACTGCCCCACGTTGGGCGCCAATTGAGATGATTATGAAATTATAAGATTTTTTACTTTTTTAATATTCTTTATTTCTAATTTGTCACCTCTGTCATTTTTTTAAGTCCACTTTACATAATTCTTTTAAAATAAGCTTCCCATAAGTTTGTGTCATTTTTTAAACCATAACAACATTCCCAAAATTTGTTTTCTTAATTTATTTTCATCTTGAAAACCAAAGTTTAATTTCTATTTTTCCCACTAATATCTTGCATTTTTCTTTGATTTCTTTTTCGTATTCTTAAATTCTCTTTCAAAATTTATTTTTATTTCTTCATTTAATTTTTCTTCCAATATTTGGATATTTTTATTATTTTTCATAATGTTTCTTTCTATTTTCTTTATTTAATTTGTTCTCAGTTTCTTTTACTTACTTTCATTTCTTTTTTCATCATATTCCCCAAATTTTCTTTAATATTATTTATTTTGTCTTCCATATTACCAATTTTGTTTTCCACATTTGGAACTTCATCTATGATTTCCAAACATTGATCCCAGTTCCTATGATCCCTACAAAAATATTTTTTTAATTTAATCTTCCATCTGTGATAATTTCTTTTAATTTTATTTCTCAAAATCTCTTTCCTTTTCTTGTTGTTTTATTTCTTCATTTTTATTTTGCATTTGTGCCAAATTTTATTTGTGAAATTTCATTAATTTCTTCCCTCCTGTTTTTATTCTTTAAAATTTCTTCTTTTGAGGATTTGTCGAATTTTTTTTTTACATTTTTCGTATTCTTCATTCCATCTTCTTTTATTCGATATATTTCTTCAATAAACCCTGTTTCTATTACTTTCTTATTTTTCTGCTCTTGTAATTTTTTTTACCTCTATTATTCTTGCAATCATTTCTTTTTTACTATCTTTTCCTGTTTCTTCTACTTTTGTATCTTATCTTTTCTTACATCTTGTCTGATTTCTTCTAAGCAATTTCCTACCTTTTTATTTCTTTTTTCATAGTTTCTTCTAAATGCTTTATATCTGTAATTCATTTCGGAAGCTCATAGTGATTTGTATTTTAATTTCTCTCTCTCTCTCTTCACTGGATTAAAACCACTTAGTTGTTGAAAAAACTTTTTTCGACAACTAAGTGGTTTTAATCCAGTGAAGAGAGAGAGAGAGAGAGAAGCTTTATATCTGTCTTCAATTCTATCATATCCACTCGAATACCTGTTTTTATCTCTTCCTTATGTCTTTCCATATTTTTCTTCAATCTTTTTTTGATTTCTGTTTAGTACTTGTATATTTTGATTCATGGCAATCAACATTTGCATAATTCGTTCATTTGATCTTCTATCTTCTCTTTCCGGTTCTTCTGTATTATTTTCTGTGTCGTCTGCTTGTTGTTCTTCATTATCGCTACTTTTCTTTTCCTCATTAAAATTTGTATCTTCCAAATTTATTTCAGGTAATTTTGCTGTATCTCCTTGCTGAATCTTTTCAATTTCTCTTTCTTTCTTTGATTCCTACATCTTTTTATTTTTGATTTTTAATAAAATTATTTAAATATAAAAATATTCCAAATTTACGCAATTAATGAGTTAAACTAATTGAATTGCCCCACGTTGGGCGCCAATTGAGATGATTATGAAGATTTTTACTTTTTTAATATTCTTTATTTCTTGTCTTTGTCACATCTGACATCTTTTTAACATGTCACCTTTTTTTAAGTCCGCTTTACATAATTTTTTTAATTCTTCTCATTTTTTAAACCATAACATTGAAAAAACAGCCTTTGAAATAAGTTAATGGGACTTCACCAAAATCTTTTTGTTTTTTAGATACTCCAAAGAAATTATATTTGATACACTGGATATACTGGATATTGTCTTGTTTGGGAGTGATTATGTTGGAATTATCCCACGGACATTATAGTATAGATGTCATTATTGCCTATTTTATTACCACCAGAACTTTTTGGACTTACCACACATTAGCAAATAATGCCAGTTTAAAGGTACGATTACTTACTTTACTATACGTTCATTTCGGAAGCTCATTGTGGTTTGTATTTTAATTTCTCTCTCTTTCCACTGGATTAAAACCACTTAGTTGTTAAAAAAGTTTTTTTATTGACGTTTCGGCTTTCCAGATCGAAAGCCGTTATCAAAATGACATAAAATAAATAAATTTACTAGAAACAGAACACTTGATAATCTTGCAAAAATATGACATCAACATAGTATACATAGAATAAGATTTTGAGATTGAAGATGTCAAAATCTGTTTCAATCATATTTTTGTGACGTTTCTGGGAACGAATTTTTTGAAAGGATAGCGCATTTGCATATTATAAGAGAATTTATACTTCGTCATAAATGAAGTTTTCTTATTAATATTATCATAAGAAAAAACCAGATAAAAACTTATGATACTATCCCGATATAGAGGGTATCCTTTTTGCAATTAACTCTTTTTGTAAAATAGGTATCCAAATTTTTGAAATATCAACCGAACAATTAGAAACACATTCGTTATTATTTAAGCATATCAATGCTGCTTCTTTAACTTTGCGGTTATAATTATTCGGTTCTTTTAATAATCTAGTTGAAAAATTCCATTGTATTTTATGACCAGAATCCCATGCGTGTTCACATATTTTGGATTTTTCGAATTGTTTATTTTTAATGTACGATTGGTGTTCATTAAGTCTAATATGAAAAGGTCTAGATGTTTCTCCTATATAAAATTTATTACATTCGCATGGAATTTTGTAAATACAATTTTTTGTGTTTTGAATTTCATTAAAAGGTTTTGTATTTACTATTAAAGATTTTAATGTATTATTAGTTTGAAAAACTGTTTTTAAATTAAATTTATTGCCAATCCTTCTAATTTTTTCGGATAATTTTGGAATATAAGGGATTTTTACTATATTTGAAAGAATTATTGGGGGGTTTAAATTTTGATCTTTAGTTTTGATGTCTCGGTAAAGTTCACGATTTATAAATTTACTTGGGTAGTTGTTCTTAATCAAGACAGATTTAACAAGTGATAATTCATTATTTAAGATATTGTCATTTGAACAAATTGTTTTTGCTCTATCGGAAAGAGATTTGACAATACCTCGTTTAACACAAATTGAGTGGTTTGAATTAAAATTTAGATATCTATTTGTATGTGTTTCTTTTCTAAAAACTGATGTATCAAAACAATTGTTGTTATTGTGTATTAGTACATCAAGTACATTAGTACATCATTAGTACATACATCATCAGTTTTTAGAAAAGAAACACATACAAATAGATATCTAAATTTTAATTCAAACCACTCAATTTGTGTTAAACGAGGTATTGTCAAATCTCTTTCCGATAGAGCAAAAACAATTTGTTCAAATGACAATATCTTAAATAATGAATTATCACTTGTTAAATCTGTCTTGATTAAGAACAACTACCCAAGTAAATTTATAAATCGTGAACTTTACCGAGACATCAAAACTAAAGATCAAAATTTAAACCCCCCAATAATTCTTTCAAATATAGTAAAAATCCCTTATATTCCAAAATTATCCGAAAAAATTAGAAGGATTGGCAATAAATTTAATTTAAAAACAGTTTTTCAAACTAATAATACATTAAAATCTTTAATAGTAAATACAAAACCTTTTAATGAAATTCAAAACACAAAAAATTGTATTTACAAAATTCCATGCGAATGTAATAAATTTTATATAGGAGAAACATCTAGACCTTTTCATATTAGACTTAATGAACACCAATCGTACATTAAAAATAAACAATTCGAAAAATCCAAAATATGTGAACACGCATGGGATTCTGGTCATAAAATACAATGGAATTTTTCAACTAGATTATTAAAAGAACCGAATAATTATAACCGCAAAGTTAAAGAAGCAGCATTGATATGCTTAAATAATAACGAATGTGTTTCTAATTGTTCGGTTGATATTTCAAAAATTTGGATACCTATTTTACAAAAAGAGTTAATTGCAAAAAGGATACCCTCTATATCGGGATAGTATCATAAGTTTTTATCTGGTTTTTTCTTATGATAATATTAATAAGAAAACTTCATTTATGACGAAGTATAAATTCTCTTATAATATGCAAATGCGCTATCCTTTCAAAATTCGTTCCCAGAAACGTCACAAAAATATGATTGAAACAGATTTTGACATCTTCAATCTCAAAATCTTATTCTATGTATACTATGTTGATGTCATATTTTTGCAAGATTATCAAGTGTTCTGTTTCTAGTAAATTTATTTATTTTATGTCATTTTGATAACGGCTTTCGATCTGGAAAGCCGAAACGTCAATAAAAAAACTTTTTTAACAACTAAGTGGTTTTAATCCAGTGGAAAGAGAGAGAAATTTACTATACGTTATCCGATACTGATCATTTTCATGTCATTTTAAGAGCGCACGGAAAAAAAAGTACAATTAGCAAATATAATAACAATATAGTTAAAAAATACATGGTGTTTTAGCCTAAAACGAACTTTTCCGCTCAAAAAAATTAATACTAATACAACATTTTCTTATTTTACATAATTTTTTCCAATTTTCCGGTTAGGGCGGGTAGGAAAAGTGGGTGGAAAAGTAAAAATTCGTATGCAATACTTTTTCGCAAGCACAAAGAAAAAAAGAATAGATCTTCAATTACTAACAAATATAGACGCTAACAACAATAAACGAATGTAGCAGTAGCACATCCTGTCAAAGCCTCGAAACATTTTTTCTTACCACATAAAGATTCGGACAAAATATTTCTTTGGTATAGGCCGAAATCTACAAGAGTAAAAAGGAAAGCAATAATAATATAAGATCATATAAACGATGCTGTACTCCCCTCTGTTGACCCCACTTAGCTATTGAAGTGACTTCAACTTCGCACGGAGACAAACGTCAGCGAACACTAGCGTCTACGTCCGATCCCTTTTTCGAGTGCCCACGGTGTTGCCAAATGCCAATACAATATATTTACTTGAAATATTAGTTTGTACATTATTTTTTTGAGCTAATTTAACCTAACGTACCCTTATCTTACGTGACCTCACCCTGTAAATTATTGATCTGTTACATTTTATTAATTTTTGATAACATTTTTCGTGCATTAGGTTATGCGATAAGTTTGGCAACAGCGTGGGCACTTGAAAAACGGTTAGGAAATAGACTGTTCACATCTCATGGGGTAGAGATATGCTGGTGCATTTATTTACCAAATCGGTGGATGTCTAACAACACCGCTTTTTTAAATAAATATCTGTAATTGTTCAGTGGACTGTAAATTTATTGTTTTTTCTATTTTCAAAACTTCAATGAAACAAGCACCTTACGTTTAACATTTTTATTAAACTCTCAATGAAAAACGAAGCACAAATATAACAAGAAATCACATGTTTGATTTAATAACTAATGATAATAGCTAACACAAATAAAACCACGCCACTGTAAAATAAACGAACAAAATTTACGTGCAATGTTTTTACACGGAGTGATGCGCTCGGTGTGAGGTCTCATCGCATACTAAAAAGATTTGCCAAACTTTGCGTCTTTGCTTGTATGTTTCTTGGGCATACGTGCAAAAATTCAAGAACATGATGGCTGAAGCTCGTCATCCGGTATCTCTGTCTTTGTTTCCGTTTCACTCCCACGCGTAGGAGAACCACAAATTGAATTTATTCAAAGGTAATACCACGAGTCCTCCAAATTTTATCGATTAAATTTTTGGTTTTCACGAAAACGGCTTTAATTGGAAAAACCACGAAAACAAACTGATTGATAAAATCACGAGTCCGCAGGACGAGTGATTTTATCTTAAATCAGTTTGTTTGAGTGGTTTTGCCTAAAATAAAGGCGTTTGAGTATGAAGATCAAAAATTTAATCTATAAAATTTCAGAGGACGAGTCGTATTTGAAAGGATTATTTTTTGAATCATTTTGTATTAAAAACAGAGAACATAGTCATTTATGCAAAAGACACTTTACACACAAATATTGAAAATTATCTTTACCAATTTAAATTGAAACCTGAGCTGTTATAGTTTTACGTACAGGGCCACCAAGGCGATTTTTTGACTGGCTACCCCGCGAAACGGCGCCTTAAATAAAAGCGAAGAAGAAGAATGAAATGAAGTCTTTCTTAATTTAATTAATTTTAAGTTTAGTGTTAAAGTGAGGTATCTAAAAGTGTTAAATGAATGTTGAAATAAACTAATAAAAACAGGTTAGTTTACAAATACATTTTGAAATTTGGTTATTAACATAGATTTGCAATACATTTTAGTATAATAATAATTGATAAATGTTTACATTTGACATCTCAAATAGGTAAACACAGTTTAATCAAAAAACAAAAACGACGAAGCGGTTTTATCAGTATAAAACACAATGATTGGTTAGGATCCTGAGTTGTTATTGGCTGAAACCACAAAATCTGACTGTTTTGACAGATGAAAAAAATAATCGCAGTTAAATATTTACACGTTCGCTCGCGGCGTTGCCGGTTTGATAGTATGATACGAATGATTTAAAATATTTGGTCGTTTGGCGATCGCGCCGTGTTGCCGGTTTGATGCGAATGAATATTTCGAATTTCATGTTTAATTTTTACGATTGAAAATTAAACATAGACTATTCTCTTTCTTCGTGATATGCCAGGAGAAATTATAACGCTATCGCAACTTTTAACCAGCTTTCCTTTATGCACATGCCCTCGGTAAACCGTAATACCACAAATATTTTATTTACTACACTTTGGCCCCATTTGTGATATGGATAACCTGTTTGATTTAAGAAATTATAGTATCATTGTTGTTTAATTTTCAAACAATTAAACAGATAAACTCATTCAACCGGCAACGCCGCACCAAAATACATTTGCGAACAGCATTCAAACCAGGAAGCGGCATCGTCAAAAAATAAGTTTTTTTACTCTATTTCACAATAAATATCACGCCATATATCTATCCGTCTCGTCTAGACAATAGAAAAAATTTTACATGCTTGTTTACGCGGCTCACGCTAAAGAATCTTTCGAGAAGGTGTTGCGCAATCCGGGAAGGGATAAATTTGAAACCGATAAACTTCGCCGATTTTAAACTCAGTTTGCATCGAGCCCTCATTATGAGCGCATACTCCGGGGTTACAGAAAACCTCGTAAATAAATTCATTTTTCATAATGCCTCTTAGTACGGCAAGTTAGTGTGTCTCTAGCTGCGAATCAGGCTAGGACCCTCCAGTTTGCATCGAGCCCTCATTATGAGCGCATACTCCGGGGTTACAGAAAACCTCGTAAATAAATTCATTTTTCATAATGCCTCTTAGTACGGCAAGTGAGTGTGTCTCTAGCTGCGAATCAGGCTAGGACCCTCCAGTATTTAACTTAAAATAAATCGTTAAATAAAAGTGTTAGTTGTTTTTGTCCATGGAGTGGGGAAGACAAAGAAATACAGTCCACTTAGAATACCACGATGCAGTTTAAAAAGGCGGTAACACATTGTTGGCCGTCCTGGGAAACTGGCACAACATAGGGTTTATTCCAGAACCCTCAACAATTGTAACTTAAAGGTTAAAAAACTTAAGAAACATTGTGTGATAAAGTACAAGACGTAATAATTTTTTTGTTTTTAGCAACATTCACCCAGCAATCTACTTGGTCGCGAATGGTGGTTCAGTTTGTTTCTTTATTTCGAAGGCAACGTTGGTGGACCATTACCTAGACAATTTAATTGGCCGTTCCCGTGGCCAAGGAGATGGCACCTCAAAAGTCGAGCCAGTTAGTGACACTCGCCGTGCTTTTGTATAAAAAAAACTCCTTTAAATTTACTACATGTGATATATAAATAATGTGTAATTGCCTTAATTGACTAAAAAACATCTTGCTCTTTATATATACATTTACAAAGTGTTAATTTTGCGCTGGATGGTGATTTTTTAATCTCTCACTGTTTTCGGAGTCTATCTTGAATTTTTATACATATATTTTATATTAACTATTTTTCAACTAACACTAAGATATTTATCAAAAAAAATGTGTATATTGTTAGTGCTAAGAGTTACATGCATTTTGTCTCGTTCAAGTTACGAGCTAGGCAGTGTTTATATGAAATTGATATTTTAATTTTTAATTAAATCCTCATTTAACAAAAAGTTGGTGTTCGTACAAAATATCACATGTCAAAAATACATACGAACTAATCATGTCATGTCAGTTTTTGACGTAAACTTTGCTCGACCACCAATGATTTGTTAAAAAAATACTAAAAGAATCTCGTCCTTAACAAATTTACATAAATTATTCTGCATTGAGTTCTTATCGTATTTAATCTTGTAAAAGTTATTTTTTTAGATTCAACATAGTAACAACTTTAATAATTTAAAAAACCATACATGTTTCATGATAATTCAAGTTTTAAAACAAACAAACATAAAATTTTCAAAATTAGGAAACCATTATTAAGGAGAGTAAAATTTGTGGAACGCATCCACTCTGGTAATCAGGCTTATTCGAAATACTGTGATACCATTTATATCCATCACCCAGTATATTGTTTAAGCCCTTACTTACCGTCGGTCGTGTTATTGTTATCAGCCGACGTGTAGCAACAAGATCGTTCACTCAACCATTACGTGAGTGAACTCTCAGAAGGTATTCCAGGATAAGGCCAATGCCTACTATATATACTGTATTATTAGATATATCTCCTAGATGCAGGATCGATGTAAATGTTCGTAGGGTAGTTTTTAGTGAAGGAAGAGGAATCAAACTCTACCTTAACAATAACAATAATATTCGGGATTAACCCGTAACAATAAATACTACAATTACTGGATATAACATAGTCTTACATCTAGGATGTCAGAGATATATCTACATGATGTGTAATTCAGTCTAATAATACAGTATATATAGTAGGCATTGGCCTTATCCAGGAATACCTTCTGAGAGTTCACTCACGTAATGGTTGAGTGAACGACCTTGTTGCAACACGTCGGCTGATAACACTAAAACGACCGACGGTAACCTTACTTATACAATATACTGGGTGATTGATATACATGATATATTACAATACCAAAAAGTCCTTAAAGAAAGAGGTGGTAAAAAAACAAATCAACAATACAACTCGTAATGACCTATGCCATAGAAACGACACGTCTATCAAACAAAGATAAAAAACTAAGAAAAATGGAAAGGAAAATGTTAAGAATAATCTTAGGGCAGAAAACAGTATGGAAAACGTAATTTACTCATAAATAATAATCATAATACCTCTATATCATATAAATCAGCAGTTCTACTGTTAATTTATCGATTATCGATGTTGCTTTGATCGGCATTGGCATTTGTTCTGCAATTGAAAATAGATAAATTGTAAGTCTCAAGATAAAACCTGTATATTAAAGTGAATGTCTCATATATGAATAGACTGCTATAACACCGAGTGTTTAGAGGGCGTGGTTACACTTTCGAGTATTTATTGTTGTGAAGTATTTTTGTTTTTTGTTGTCTAACTTTTGTTACCCAGCTCTTGAACGGGACAAAATATATAATAGTTGTTAAGCCATATTTTATAAATACAAATTTTCTATTTTTTCAAAATAAGCTTTTTCTGTCTTGTTTCTAGGTTTATTTATTTTCACGATCTTGTTTCGGCTTAGTTTAAGTGTGCCAACTATGAAATATTAGTGCTTACTTTTTAATTTAATTAGTGATGGTTTATTATTTTGAGGTGTTTCGCAAAACAAAGCTATCGATCTACATAAACGTGAATTAAGTTCTAGAATGACCAGAATAAGCGATTTTACCTACAATGACAAATTTTGTAAAAAAAATTAATGATACCAAAAAACATTGGATATTGTATAAATATTTGTTATGTTTCAAAAAATATACGACACGTATCACAAAATATATGGCACGCAACATAAAATATTTGACATGTATAAAAGTACTTGACAGTTATCTACATTAGAAACTTAAAATCAAAGTAAACTGTTAATACAATGATTTTATGAACTGGCAAATGCACTAGTATGTAAGTCATAACCGAAGAAGAAGAAGAATATTGTGTTTTTGCTGTCATAGTGTTCTGAATTATCCGAATAAATATTCAATTTGACACATAGACTGCTGACAGCCTTCAAAGTGGGTTTTAAATTGGCGTGCGACTCTATCTGTCTAATCTCGTTTGTCTTGTATGACCTTCCTATCTGTAACTCTCTAATCTGTGGTTTCGTGTTAGAAAAATGGAAAGGTAATGTCACAATTGATGTTCCAACATAACGAGTGACCTAATCTTTAATTCATACTAACAAATACTTTTTCTTCTAATTTAGTTTCAACAAATTAACTATGCACTACACTACAACTTCATTGGTGCAGTTTGAATAATAAAATTGCCAAGTAGAAACACTTAATATATCCATTGTCCCACTTTTTTCTTCGTTTTTAGTTATGTAATTAATGATTCTTCCTTCTTCCACCAGCGTCCACTTAAGCTTGTCACTTATTTCGATTTCTGTCGGAGAATGTTTCTATTTGGTCTTACCTTGTCTGTATTTAACAAAACTGCAAAGCCAAGATACTTCAAAGATTATCGTAGCTGTAGTTCTTATTTTCTCTACCAGGGTTTTTTCGTTGGGCTCATTTTAGAAAAGTGCTTCTTAGATAAGAGCTTCTAACTATTTTTGCCTCTTGTTTTTATTTAAAATACTTACCAAGAGTTTGTTAATATTCGCATAGAAGTTTTCCCGAGTTTTTTCAGTTAGTTCTCATTTTAACCAAGATAGTGTCCCATATTTTGGCTTCTTGTCAGATATTGTTATATTAACACAACATATTTATGTTATAAAATATGTTAAATGTTGAATAAAGAACTAATTGAGGATTAAAATTAGTAAAGTGAATCAGAGAAGAATAATCATTGAATTAATTTGGAGTTTTTTATGCTTCATGGTTCATAATTTCTGGAAAGCTTCTAGTCTATAGGGGTGATCCAAAAACTACATTGAGACTAATTACTCAGAGCTGAACTACTAATTCCAGTCTTTTTGGGGTTAGGAGTAATTGGAAAACAAACGAAATCAGTAATAACGTAAAAAACAACTTAAGTTTTACTCTAATGTACTAAAGGTTACAAATAATGTAACTTCTTTTAAAAATAATTCATGTTATCGATATAGTAAAAATTTGGTCATTGTAGTAATAAATCCTTGGTGTATGTAGACGTTATTAATTTGTTTTGCGAAAATCTATTTTATTGAATTGTTTAGAGAAATATTATTTTATAATTAAAGTTCCTCTTAATGTTTTATTTCAAAACTTGAAATGAATCGAATATTTGTTGTTTATTAAACCATGAAGAATCTCAATTTTATTTTTTTTTTATTATTTTATAAGCAAAACCATCTGCTATTGGTAATCCGAAATAAGGAACCTACACATCTAAATTTTGTATAAAAAACATTCTATAAGTTGCCTACTAGCTGAAGGTGGAAATACTGCATTGTCGTAAAAATGAAAGGAAATATTAAAATGATTGGATTTGAAAATATTATTTTTGACACAATTTAACAAAACTGTTAAAAAATGTTTGCAACTAAAGGTAATTATGTGTACATTCGGCAACGTCGATATTTTTTTTTATTGCCCCAAGTGTGTTACAATCTATACAGAAATATCAAATCAGTCTGAGTCAAAAACGTTTTTGTTTCTACAAGAAACGTTTCGTTTGCATGAGAAACAAATCGTTACAATAGGTGCTTTAAAACATACAAACAATCGGTGTGCATCAGCTTATTTAACTTACATTGACACATCATCAAGGATCAAGGAAAGAAGTTTTGCTCTTTCTGTGTGGGACCGGACATATGAGACATTAGACCATGTCCATTATTATACTCTTCCGGGTTTCACGTGGGACTGTATGCTTAAATATACAAAATGTAAGATCAAAACAATTCCAGACATTGACATGTTACTATGTTTCGAAAGAGGGATTTGTGGAGGAATTTCTATGTACGCTATGGGGAACCTAATAATCCATATCTCGGAACATACAATCCCCTAAACCCTAATAAACCGGTATAGAGAAGCTATTAAGTAATATGTTTGTATATACAATTAGTCGTGCAGGTTTTCTTCCAATAATGAATACATTTTCCTTTTTTTTTAAACTATCTCAGTCTGTTTTAATCGTTGGTCATTAAGACAACTCAATTGGTAAAGTTTGTCAGCATGGATCTCTCGCCGTGGTCAGAGTATGGATGGGTGGCCTGGGAATTCGCACGTTAAAAGGTAAGGCCCCGTCATTTCTATCTCCTGTTTTCTTACACATTAATCAGCTAGCTAGTGATCATGCTTCAGAATGTAAACTAACCGTTAATGATATTAATACTCGTTAACCAATGTTTTATTTCCACCTTCATATTAAATAATAGTTTTCTAATCTGACAATAATAACCTATGGATGTGGTTTTTAGTTGTTACTCTAACATGTATTTTTTGAAACATTGATGTACTTATACATTGTCTATCAATAGTATTGACAGCATGTTTTGCTGTTATCTTATCTCTATATAGTTGGACTGAAAAATTTTCTAGTTATAATTGTGTATTTAACTAAGAGTGAGAAAATTTAAGTTAGAGATCAAGTTGGTGTTATTGAAAAATAAGTGCTTTGCAACAATGTGATATTTACGTGAGTATTAGGAGTTAAAAAATGGTTGTATTGATAATTTTTATTTACTAAATGTATGTTTAAAATAGATTATTTTAAATCGTACATGGTAAATAATTTAATAAATGTGGTGATACTGCAAGAGAGTTTTAAAATTAATTTTTTTTTTACTTATAATGTCCCCTGCCTTTACAAAAAATACTGCGACTGTCGATGGTAGTTTGAGTTTTTTATCTGAAATGGGAGCAAACTGAGTTGATACTCTCATCAAAGCGTAATATCAAAAGAAAAATCATAATTTGGTGAGAGCTTTTTAACAATTTATTTATATAACTTGACTGGTAGTTTCAGCCACTTTGATATTTATTATGGGCACAAAACAACAGATATTGTCAAAAAAATTATATTGGTTCCCATTGTGAACGAGGAATAAGATCTAAAAAAAATTAAATGGCGGAAAAGAAAATGTAAAAGTAGAAAAGAAAACGTAGCAAAATCGAACAAGCAGCTTCTAATTAAAAAGAGGTATTATTCACCTTAATAAAGGGATAAAAAACGCCAAGAGCGTTAACTATAACCCTTAGGATTAAACGACTGAATAGAATGAATTAAATGTTATATTAATTCAATAAATAATTTAAAATTCAATCTATCTATTTGAACATCTCCCAAGATATCAAGTTAATATAAACTACATTAGACTTTTATAAAAAATCAAATTTGGATTTTGTTTCGTGATATACGAACGTATTGAATCGACTGGCTAAAAAACATATGAATATATTTATGAAATCGCATATTATTATAATAAAATTGGGTATGTTCACTTTCATTTTAGCATACTATTTTTTCTTAATTTATTAAGTATATCCTTTGATCTTTCCCACTAACATCCTTTACTCAAATTCCTACTCGAAGACCTTTAAATCTTTTATTTTAATTTTTTTTAAAATATCCTGCCCTTCCTTTCAGCCGAGAGCCCTAGTACAATCATCTAAACTTTGAAGGTTAAGGACTATGAAAGCTGTTCAATTATACAGATCTGGCAAAATTTTAACGGAACATAGGATTTTTAATGTATTTTGGACAAGATCTCGTGTAGAAGTCGACCAGCACAATATATAAGAAATCTGCGCGACGATTACTTATTTACCGATTCTGTGAACAGTTGTCTGGGTATTCACTATTAACGCCGCTATAGCTTAATTTTAAAATGGATATTTCTTCCAATGTTCAGTATAAAAACTAGCATTTACAGTTTAGATATTTGTACTAGAGCCTCGGAGTAGGAATTTAAGTAAAGGTATTTGTTTGCTGGAAAGATCAGGTTATACTTAATGAATTTAAGAAAAACTATGAAAGTGAATGCACCCATTGTATGATAAAATACGAAATAAACAAGGAAAACATAAAACAAGTGTCTTTTCTTGTGTGCTAATATGAGCATGCTTTTGGTGCTTTGTAATTATATAAACGACTGTTTTAAAGATATTGTAAAATTGTAGCTGAAAGTGTGTATAAAAAAAACGCAAATAAAACTTATTTAACTGTTAAAAAATAATTTAAATGTATGTATATTCGAAAAAAAGAAAATTTTTCAGTCAGCTGCTTAAAATTTTAAGTTATTCTATTTGTATATATGTAAGTGACGTGATTTTTAATGTAAAACTGGATTGTTTCGCGATAAATTAAAAAGTCAACAAGCTTTTGTAATATGAAGTGTTCGTAAACGTCTAAATAAAAAATTAGGTATTTAAATAATCATATATTTTGCTACCTGTTTGAGACGATTAATATTTAAAAATGACAACATAAAAAAAGTTAAGTAGTTTAGGTACTCATTGTGGTACTGTTACCAAAATTTTTGGCCAAAAACAAATAATCATACAATAAATAAAACGCCTCCAAGTCAGTACCACAAATTTTAATAATCATACACATAGAGGGGCAACTAGTTTCGGCAGACTGCCATCATCAGGCCTATAATAACGGTACATAATCAGATAAACAAATTTTAACGACATCAAATGATCCACTTACCCATAGGGTACTGAAGTAAAAACATCAAATATGAAATAACATTATTTGATGTTAAAATTTGTGTATCTGATTATATACAGTTATTATAGGCCTGATGATGGCACTCTGCCGAAACTAGTGCCCCTCTATGTGTATGATTATTAAAATTTGTGGTACTGACTTGGAGGCGTTTTATTTATTAAAACATTGTCCACATTTGAGAAAAATGGATAACTTACTCTGTTTAAATAATCATACTTTCAAACTGTTAGTTTAACAAGGTCCTAAGTCAATTTTTGAGGTTTATTAAGTTTTGTTAAAGTCTATGAAAGGGTTTATTAAGTTTTCAAAGGTACTGAGCTGTTAAATTTTATTAAAAATAACGTATTCACGTAAATCCATATATTAGATTTGTATAATAAAACAATTTCCAAGATTCAACTTTTTTGTACGTTTTGACCAAGAATTTGGATAAATGTGGTACCGTGGGATACAGAAAGAACTGAGCATTCCAATATTGAAGAAATAGAAAATCAAATTCACTGTAAAATAAGTAAATATCTTAGTGAAAATAAATATATAACGTGACAAAAATATGCTTGGGGGCTTAACAAAAAACTGACTTGAGAAATTTCATCAGTCATTCAAATTTATAATCATGTGGATTATTTTATCTGAAAACTGATCAAAAATTAAATATATTTATTTCTTTTATATACCTAAACTTTATCTTATCTGTCTTGGAAGTACTGGATACATATAATTTTTGGAAATAGATTTTAATATTGTCCACAACTTAAAAAACTATAGGAATTTTTTGTCATTTGTAATTTACTGTCTATTGGTAAAATGCAAAAAAAATTGTAACATCCCACACATGACGTCTTGGACCACTTTTAGATATAAAATAAAGTATATGAAGGTATACTGTTTATTTATACACTAATTTTCTTTTCAGATGAAAAAACTCCATAGTTGTATGTCGACTTGTCAATGTTAGCATTTATTATGGTTTGAGGATCTATAAATCTGTTGTTTGTAATTAATAGAGATATTTATCTATGTTAATTTCGTAAAAAACTGTCCTATTAAAGGAATATTTTGTAAGCTAAGTGTGCAGTTTTATTCTTCAAGTTCGTTAATCAAATTACCATTTATTATATGAATTAAAAGTATTTAGTTATAGCTGCAAAACAAATTAAGCACAGGCCTAAATATGTTATAAATAAAGAACTGACTAAATTTTTAATTAAATTAACTTTTTTAATCATGCAAATAAAAACATAAATTTTAATTTTTCAGTTCACACCATGCTCGGCCGAGAAAAAGAAGGCTATCAAATAATAATAATTTACCAACAAATAAATAAAATAGAATGTTAGCAGTTTGCATTTTCATACATTTTTACATCTAACTGCATGTTCAGCTTTGTAAATAAGAAAATCATTTTTCGAAGCCCTGATGATGGCTTAATAAAAAGCCGAAACGTTGGCCTGATGAAAACAGATTTTCTAATTTTTTTCCTATTTTATTCTTCAAGTTCGTTAATCAAATTACCATTTATTATATGAATTAAAAGTATTTAGTTATAGCTGCAAAACAAATTAAGCACAGGCCTAAATATGTTATAAATAAAGAACTGACTAAATTTTTAATTAAATTAACTTTTTTAATCATGCAAATAAAAACATAAATTTTAATTTTTCAGTTCACACCATGCTCGGCCGAGAAAAAGAAGGCTATCAAATAATAATAATTTACCAACAAATAAATAAAATAGAATGTTAGCAGTTTGCATTTTCATACATTTTTACATCTAACTGCATGTTCAGCTTTGTAAATAAGAAAATCATTTTTCGAAGCCCTGATGATGGCTTAATAAAAAGCCGAAACGTTGGCCTGATGAAAACAGATTTTCTAATTTTTTTCCTATTTTATTCTTCAAGTTCGTTAATCAAATTACCATTTATTATATGAATTAAAAGTATTTAGTTATAGCTGCAAAACAAATTAAGCACAGGCCTAAATATGTTATAAATAAAGAACTGACTAAATTTTTAATTAAATTAACTTTTTTAATCATACAAATAAAAACATAAATTTTAATTTTTCAGTTCACACCATGCTCGGCCGAGAAAAAGAAGGCTATCAAATAATAATAATTTACCAACAAATAAATAAAATAGAATGTTAGCAGTTTGCATTTTCATACATTTTTACATCTAACTGCATGTTCAGCTTTGTAAATAAGAAAATCATTTTTCGAAGCCCTGATGATGGCTTAATAAAAAGCCGAAACGTTGGCCTGATGAAAACAGATTTTCTAATTTTTTTTCTATTGACCTTAGCCCACAAAATCAAAGGAAAAACAATATTTTTTGGTCAGAAACCTTTTTCACATACATTTTAATAAAATCAAAATTTTAGTAGATCATAAAAAACACAAAAAAAGGGCCGCAACATATTAATTTTGTTTTTAAACTGTACCCTTGTCCAAATACGTCTGTTACTTTAATCAAAATGGGATATTTATTGATTTTTTGTTAGTTCACGGTAAAAATAGTTACTTTCAATATTTTTTAATTGCATTTATCAGAAAATATTTTTTAATTGCATTTATCAGAAAATATTTTTCTCTTTATGTGAAATTTTAATTCTATTTGTCATGTTCCTTAAACATAAGAGTAGACTCTCAAGATTCGGATAAGTGAAATTTCTTGTGAGTTTTAAATATTTTATTTTGATAAAAATTAAACTTACCTGGTTTTGAAATGTGAATTATGGTTTTAGTTTACAAGAAGTAAAAAAATATCAGCTAAATAAAAGAATTATTAAATTTTTTAATACCTTAGTTTCTAAATGATTTTTTTTTTATAATTACCCACTTTGCACTAAAATAATCTGTTTATTCAACAATATTACTATGATTACTAACATTTTTAACAAATTCTACAATAGTTGCTACTTCAGCCATGGCACCAGGGCCTGTATCTCCACATATAAGTTCTTTGGTGATTACAGGAATTTCGTGATATCCAAATGCCTTTAGAGTTAAAATTTGTTGCGACGTTAATGGATGTTGATACATTTTTGTATTCATTGCAGGACAAAAAATTAGAGGTTTAGATAGATCCCAGGCCCTAACAACACATGTTAGGAGATTGTCACAAATTCCCTACAAAAAGAATTGTTTTAACACAAATCTTTGATGTTAAAATGCAATTTGAAAAGTGCATCAAGCATATTGTTTTGGTTATTATTATTTTTATTTGAATAACTACTAATTTCAAATAATTTTTTTTTGCAATTATATTTTTTTGGTGTTACTGTGAAGAAAAAAAAGCTTTGAATGTAAATAGATTTACTGAAAATCTGTTTTTTAAATTATTTAAAGTATTACGAATAAGTAAATGGTGGAAAATCAATTTAATATATTTTTAATCTCCTTGGTATGACTAATACGTTTCTACAATATTTTTTCTCATTACTCACATTACTAACTTTTGCCAGAGTATTTGCATCTAAAGGAGCAATTAGCAAAATATCAGCCCATTTAGCAAGTTCTATATGTAAGACTGGATCTCCTCTTGTTGACCAAGCTTCCCATTCATCTGTATCAGTGTAGACAATAGTTTTATTTAGCTCTTCATAATTCAAAAAATGCTTTGCTGGAGTTGTTAGACAAATTTTTATCTAAAATTTGTTTATGTATTCTTAAAGTTTTTTAAAGGTTTGTTGTTATAAAGAACTTAAAGGTTGCCATATTACAAAAAAAGAATGATTGATAAATACTTTTATAATTAACTCGTCTGAATCAAAACCACTACTAGATAATAGTTGCTAGATTGCAATAATAAATATCTGATGGTATTTTTATGTTTCACTATTATTTCCAATTTCAGTTTAATTCCAGGTACCTTACTTTTGTTTGTTTTTGAATAAGATAATACCGTTTGGCAAGCCAGGGAACATAAAGAACAAATTAACAATAAATTGTAAAAAAGAGTTCTTACTTACATCTTTATCAATTGCGATATTTTCATTAAGAAGTTGTTTTACTAAAAGAGGTAATTTAATTGTAGCAACGCTTCCTGTACATCCAATAAGTATCTTAACCATGTTAACAATCAATTTTCTTTTGAAGATAAACCTAATTTCGACCAATCCTCTTTTGCCATAAGATTATTTTCCATTCGACAACCTAAGTAATCTTTGACTTCTTTTCGGCAGGCAGAATTATCGTTATCGTTATTGTACAAACACTTCATATAACTAACCATCAGCTTTCTACAAATACCTTCGTGATCAAGTGGAAAACTTCCTTTTTCTGGTGGTGTAGGTTGAAATGTTTTTTGGCCAAATGTCATAGACGACATTAGACAAGGGTAATAAATTTATATGTTTCTACTTAATAATAAATCTAGATCGAAAGTAGCTATTATTGTAAATAATGAAAAATAACGACACATAACCTAAAAATTAGACACTGTTAAAATCGTCTTCTTTTTGTTTCGAAAAATTGACTTGAACTACTTAAGTGTATGAATAAAATCTTTTCTAGATAGTTGATTAAATAGGTATGCTAAAATCACAAACAACTTTTTTTTCTCACTTTTAGTTCTGCAAACTTTTTTATTATCTCTTTCATGTTTATTTGATCAGCAATCTCATGCTCAATCGCTAAAATGGCCAAACAATTAAGACGATTTTGTGTGGTAGCCGAACGTAAGAATAAGTTTTTAATCAATTTTAATTTAAAGAAAGTCCTTTCCCCACTTGCTACAGTATAGTAAGCAATATGCTTAAGGCAACACTAAGGTTTGGGGCAAAGTTTAACATTGTTTTTAATTTCAATACATTGTTTACGTTTTCTTTTTTTTTACAAAAGCGCAGAAACCGCAAAAATTTCATCTGTTAATTCCAAAAAAAAATTATAAATTTGGTTTAATTTGGTATTTAAATTATCAATATTTTGTCACATTGAATATTTCGGTTGTACGCCCCCTAGAGCGGGCCCTGTCTTCATTCATCTTTCCATTCATTTCAATCACCAGAATAATTTACGAATGAAATAACTTAATCTCATTCATAAATATAGTACTATCGGCGTTGTAGTATACTACTTCATTCATAAATTTTCAAACAATTGGGGATCTACACATGATGGCCGACTCTGTAAAACCAGTAAAAATCAACTTACTACAGTCAGGCGAAGGAGAAGGCCACAAAAATTTAAAATTTAGATTATGTATAATGTCAGATTTAAAATTTCTTGGTTTTTTGTATTTGAATAGAGAAACATTTAAACTAGTTATTTATTTGTAGATTTTTGATGTTGTTCAAGAACACCATGTATGATTATTTGAAGTTAGTATGAAACATCCTTTTGGTACATAATGAAATATGAATTATGTTTCTTGATCAGATACCTGACTTTTAAGCAAGCATGTACCTAAATTTGAAACCAATTGAGCCATTATAATTATAATTTGTATTAAAGTTGACTATTTCACTCATCTTCGAAATTTCACAAAATCTGACCAATCACAAACCAAAGACAGCTGGTATTATCGCGATAATTTTTTACTAACTATAGTAACCAATCAAATTAGTTAATTTAGAGTTATGTGTCAAATTTCATCCAATCAGCTATGGATTACAGCGATAACACCCTACATGTGGTGTTTTGTTTGGTGTTTTCAACAAGTCAAGTTTTTGATTCCTGTGGACTCGTGGTGTTTTTAAGCAACTCAGTTTCGTTATGAAATGAATCGACAGACTTATCGCGAAAATTCAATCACTTGTGGTATTACTATTGATAATTTTTTCCCATTGGTTTGTTTTTGTAATAAATTATTATCATTAAAAACATCGAAGTTATTTTTTTGTCAACAAACATTTAAACACTTACATACAGGATGAATAAGTAAAATAAGAATATTTTATATATTATTAAATAGTTACGCATTTATGGAAAATAATTTATACAATTTAAAAACCAAATCATATAGAATGTGTAAATCACAACGAATGAAGAATTTCAGCTACTGAAAATTATAAAATTAATTAGTTTATTTATGTATTTATAAATTCAAAAAGGCGTCATATGCTGAGTGGCTATAACTACTACGAATAGCGTTGTCGTGAAAAAATATATATTGGAAAAGAAGGAAATGTGGGTATCCTAAAAATAGTTGCTATGAAACCGTGGTTCACACTGTGTCGCATTTTCATTTTATTAAATTGTCAAACGGTAAAATTTACAAAAATACGACGAAAATTACCTAGAATCTACACAAAAAATACAAAAAAATTAAAATTTGTTTTACGCAGAATGAATTATGTATAAGAAACGATTGGCAATATCAAAATTACCGAAAAAAAATGTTTGCGCCATTTTTGAGGTAAAAAGTGAGTTTTTTAGGATATAAATGGACCTACAATCTACAAAAAAAATTAAAATTTGGTTTACGCAAATTAATTTTTGTCTAAGAAACGATTGGCAATATCAAAATTAGGGAAAAAGTTAGTTTTAAGATATAAATGGACCTAGAATCTACAAAAAAAATTAAATTTGGTTTACGCAGAATAAATTTTGTCTAAGAAACGATTGGCAATGTCAAAATCATCGAAAAAAAATGTTTGGGCCATTTCTGAGGGAAAAAGTGAGTTTTAGGATATAAATGGACCTAGAATATACAAAAAACATTCAAAAAAATTAAAATTTGGTTTACGCAGAATAAATTTTGTCTAAAAAACGATTGGCAATGTCAAAATCACCGAAAAAAAATGTTTGGGCCATTTCTGAGGGAAAAAGTGAGTTTTAGGATATGAATGGACCTAGAATCTACAAAAAACATTCAAAAAACTTAAAATTTGGTTTACGCAGAATAAATTTTGTCTAAAAAACGATTGGCAATGTCAAAATCATCGAAAAAAAAATGTTTGGGCCATTTCTGAGGGAAAAAGTGAGGTTTAGGATATAAATGGACCTAGAATCTACAAAAAACATTCAAAAAAATTAAAATTTGGTTTACGCAGAATAAATTTTGTATAAAAAACGATTGGCAATGTCAAAATCACCGAAAAAAAATGTTTGGGCCATTTCTGAGGGAAAAAGTGAGTTTTAGGATATAAATGGACATAGAATCTACAAAAAACATTCAAAAAAATTAAAATTTGGTTTACGCAGAATAAATTTTGTCTAAAAAACGATTGACAATGTCTAAATCATCGAAAAAAAATGTTTGGGCCATTTCTGAGGGAAAAAGTGAGTTTTAGGATATAAATGGACCTAGAATCTACAAAAAAAATTCAAAAAAATTAAAATTTGGTTTACGCAGAATAAATTTTGTCTAAAAAACGATTGGCAATGTCAAAATCATCGAAAAAAAATGTTTGGGCCATTTCTGAGGGAAAAAGTGAGTTTTAGGATATAAATGGACCTACAATCTACAAAAAAATTAAAATTTGGTTTACGCAAAATGATTTTTGTCTAAGAAACGATTGGCAATGTCAAAATTACAAAAAAATGTTTGGGCCATTTCTGAGGGAAAAAGTGAGTTTTAGAATATAAATGGACCTAGAATCTACAAAAAAAAAATCAAAAAAATTAAAATTTGGTTTATGCAGAATAAATTATGTATAAGAAAAGATTGGCCATATCAAAATTGCCGAAATAAAATGTTTGGGGCATTTCCGAGGGAAAAAGTGAGTTTTGTAGGATATAAATGGACCTACAATCTACAATAAAAATTAAAATTTGGTTTACGCGAAATGATTTTTGTCTAAGAAACGATTGGCAATGTCAAAATTACAAAAAAAAATGTTTGGGCCATTTCTGAGGGAAAAATGAGCTTTAGTATATAAATGGACCTAGAATCTACAAAAAAAATTCAAAAAAATTAAAATTTGGTTTATGCAGAATAAATTATGTATAAGAAAAGATTGGCCATATCAAAATTGCCGAAATAAAATGTTTGGGGCATTTCTGAGGGAAAAAGTGAGTTTTGTAGGATATAAATGGACCTACAATCTACAATAAAAATTAAAATTTGGTTTAGGCGATATGATTTTTGTCTAAAAAACGATTGGCAATGTCAAAATCACCGAAAAAAAATGTTTGGGCCATTTCTGAGGGAAAAAGTGAGTTTTAGGATATAAATGGACCTAGAATCTACAAAAAACATTCAAAAAAATTAAAATTTGGTTTACGCAGAATAAATTTTGTCTAAAAAATGATTGGCAATGTCAAAATCATCGAAAAAAAATGTTTGGGCCATTTCTGAGGGAAAAAGTGAGGTTTAGGATATAAATGGACCTAGAATCTACAAAAAACATTCAAAAAAATTAAAATTTGGTTTACGCAGAATAAATTTTGTCTAAAAAACGATTGGCAATGTCAAAATCACCGAAAAAAAATGTTTGGGCCATTTCTGAGGGAAAAAGTGAGTTTTAGGATATAAATGGACATAGAATCTACAAAAAACATTCAAAAAAATTAAAATTTGGTTTACGCAGAATAAATTTTGTCTAAAAAACGATTGACAATGTCTAAATCATCGAAAAAAAATGTTTGGGCCATTTCTGAGGGAAAAAGTGAGTTTTAGGATATAAATGGACCTAGAATCTACAAAAAAAATTCAAAAAAATTAAAATTTGGTTTACGCAGAATAAATTTTGTCTAAAAAACGATTGGCAATGTCAAAATCATCGAAAAAAAATGTTTGGGCCATTTCTGAGGGAAAAAGTGAGTTTTAGGATATAAATGGACCTACAATCTACAAAAAAATTAAAATTTGGTTTACGCAAAATGATTTTTGTCTAAGAAACGATTGGCAATGTCAAAATTACAAAAAAATGTTTGGGCCATTTCTGAGGGAAAAAGTGAGTTTTAGAATATAAATGGACCTAGAATCTACAAAAAAAAATCAAAAAAATTAAAATTTGGTTTATGCAGAATAAATTATGTATAAGAAAAGATTGGCCATATCAAAATTGCCGAAATAAAATGTTTGGGGCATTTCTGAGGGAAAAAGTGAGTTTTGTAGGATATAAATGGACCTACAATCTACAATAAAAATTAAAATTTGGTTTACGCGAAATGATTTTTGTCTAAGAAACGATTGGCAATGTCAAAATTACAAAAAAAAATGTTTGGGCCATTTCTGAGGGAAAAATGAGCTTTAGTATATAAATGGACCTAGAATCTACAAAAAAAATTCAAAAAAATTAAAATTTGGTTTATGCAGAATAAATTATGTATAAGAAAAGATTGGCCATATCAAAATTGCCGAAATAAAATGTTTGGGGCATTTCTGAGGGAAAAAGTGAGTTTTGTAGGATATAAATGGACCTACAATCTACAATAAAAATTAAAATTTGGTTTAGGCGATATGATTTTTGTCTAAAAAACGATTGGCAATGTCAAAATCACCGAAAAAAAATGTTTGGGCCATTTCTGAGGGAAAAAGTGAGTTTTGTAGGATATAAATGGACCTACAATCTACAATAAAAATTAAAATTTGGTTTACGCGAAATGATTTTTGTCTAAGAAACGATTGGCAATGTCAAAATTACAAAAAAAAATGTTTGGGCCATTTCTGAGGGAAAAATGAGCTTTAGTATATAAATGGACCTAGAATCTACAAAAAAAATTCAAAAAAATTAAAATTTGGTTTATGCAGAATAAATTATGTATAAGAAAAGATTGGCCATATCAAAATTGCCGAAATAAAATGTTTGGGGCATTTCTGAGGGAAAAAGTGAGTTTTGTAGGATATAAATGGACCTACAATCTACAATAAAAATTAAAATTTGGTTTAGGCGATATGATTTTTGTCTAAAAAACGATTGGCAATGTCAAAATCACCGAAAAAAAATGTTTGGGCCATTTCTGAGGGAAAAAGTGAGTTTTAGGATATAAATGGACCTAGAATCTACAAAAAACATTGAAAAAAATTAAAATTTGGTTTACGCAGAATAAATTTTGTCTAAAAAATGATTGGCAATGTCAAAATCATCGAAAAAAAATGTTTGGGCCATTTCTGAGGGAAAAAGTGAGGTTTAGGATATAAATGGACCTAGAATCTACAAAAAACATTCAAAAAAATTAAAATTTGGTTTACGCAGAATAAATTTTGTCTAAAAAACGATTGGCAATGTCAAAATCACCGAAAAAAAATGTTTGGGCCATTTCTGAGGGAAAAAGTGAGTTTTAGGATATAAATGGACATAGAATCTACAAAAAACATTCAAAAAAATTAAAATTTGGTTTACGCAGAATAAATTTTGTCTAAAAAACGATTGACAATGTCTAAATCATCGAAAAAAAATGTTTGGGCCATTTCTGAGGGAAAAAGTGAGTTTTAGGATATAAATGGACCTAGAATCTACAAAAAAAATTCAAAAAAATTAAAATTTGGTTTACGCAGAATAAATTTTGTCTAAAAAACGATTGGCAATGTCAAAATCATCGAAAAAAAATGTTTGGGCCATTTCTGAGGGAAAAAGTGAGTTTTAGGATATAAATGGACCTACAATCTACAAAAAAATTAAAATTTGGTTTACGCAAAATGATTTTTGTCTAAGAAACGATTGGCAATGTCAAAATTACAAAAAAATGTTTGGGCCATTTCTGAGGGAAAAAGTGAGTTTTAGAATATAAATGGACCTAGAATCTACAAAAAAAAATCAAAAAAATTAAAATTTGGTTTATGCAGAATAAATTATGTATAAGAAAAGATTGGCCATATCAAAATTGCCGAAATAAAATGTTTGGGGCATTTCTGAGGGAAAAAGTGAGTTTTGTAGGATATAAATGGACCTACAATCTACAATAAAAATTAAAATTTGGTTTACGCGAAATGATTTTTGTCTAAGAAACGATTGGCAATGTCAAAATTACAAAAAAAAATGTTTGGGCCATTTCTGAGGGAAAAATGAGCTTTAGTATATAAATGGACCTAGAATCTACAAAAAAAATTCAAAAAAATTAAAATTTGGTTTATGCAGAATAAATTATGTATAAGAAAAGATTGGCCATATCAAAATTGCCGAAATAAAATGTTTGGGGCATTTCTGAGGGAAAAAGTGAGTTTTGTAGGATATAAATGGACCTACAATCTACAATAAAAATTAAAATTTGGTTTACGCGATATGATTTTTGTCTAAAAAACGATTGGCAATGTCAAAATCACCGAAAAAAAATGTTTGGGCCATTTCTGAGGGAAAAAGTGAGTTTTAGGATATAAATGGACCTAGAATCTACAAAAAACATTCAAAAAAATTAAAATTTGGTTTACGCAGAATAAATTTTGTCTAAAAAATGATTGGCAATGTCAAAATCATCGAAAAAAAATGTTTGGGCCATTTCTGAGGGAAAAAGTGAGTTTTGTAGGATATAAATGGACCTACAATCTACAATAAAAATTAAAATTTGGTTTACGCGAAATGATTTTTGTCTAAGAAACGATTGGCAATGTCAAAATTACAAAAAAAAATGTTTGGGCCATTTCTGAGGGAAAAATGAGCTTTAGTATATAAATGGACCTAGAATCTACAAAAAAAATTCAAAAAAATTAAAATTTGGTTTATGCAGAATAAATTATGTATAAGAAAAGATTGGCCATATCAAAATTGCCGAAATAAAATGTTTGGGGCATTTCTGAGGGAAAAAGTGAGTTTTGTAGGATATAAATGGACCTACAATCTACAATAAAAATTAAAATTTGGTTTAGGCGATATGATTTTTGTCTAAAAAACGATTGGCAATGTCAAAATCACCGAAAAAAAATGTTTGGGCCATTTCTGAGGGAAAAAGTGAGTTTTAGGATATAAATGGACCTAGAATCTACAAAAAACATTCAAAAAAATTAAAATTTGGTTTACGCAGAATAAATTTTGTCTAAAAAATGATTGGCAATGTCAAAATCATCGAAAAAAAATGTTTGGGCCATTTCTGAGGGAAAAAGTGAGGTTTAGGATATAAATGGACCTAGAATCTACAAAAAACATTCAAAAAAATTAAAATTTGGTTTACGCAGAATAAATTTTGTCTAAAAAACGATTGGCAATGTCAAAATCACCGAAAAAAAATGTTTGGGCCATTTCTGAGGGAAAAAGTGAGTTTTAGGATATAAATGGACATAGAATCTACAAAAAACATTCAAAAAAATTAAAATTTGGTTTACGCAGAATAAATTTTGTCTAAAAAACGATTGACAATGTCTAAATCATCGAAAAAAAATGTTTGGGCCATTTCTGAGGGAAAAAGTGAGTTTTAGGATATAAATGGACCTAGAATCTACAAAAAAAATTCAAAAAAATTAAAATTTGGTTTACGCAGAATAAATTTTGTCTAAAAAACGATTGGCAATGTCAAAATCATCGAAAAAAAATGTTTGGGCCATTTCTGAGGGAAAAAGTGAGTTTTAGGATATAAACGGACCTACAATCTACAAAAAAATTAAAATTTGGTTTACGCAAAATGATTTTTGTCTAAGAAACGATTGGCAATGTCAAAATTACAAAAAAATGTTTGGGCCATTTCTGAGGGAAAAAGTGAGTTTTAGAATATAAATGGACCTAGAATCTACAAAAAAAAATCAAAAAAATTAAAATTTGGTTTATGCAGAATAAATTATGTATAAGAAAAGATTGGCCATATCAAAATTGCCGAAATAAAATGTTTGGGGCATTTCTGAGGGAAAAAGTGAGTTTTGTAGGATATAAATGGACCTACAATCTACAATAAAAATTAAAATTTGGTTTACGCGAAATGATTTTTGTCTAAGAAACGATTGGCAATGTCAAAATTACAAAAAAAAATGTTTGGGCCATTTCTGAGGGAAAAATGAGCTTTAGTATATAAATGGACCTAGAATCTACAAAAAAAATTCAAAAAAATTAAAATTTGGTTTATGCAGAATAAATTATGTATAAGAAAAGATTGGCCATATCAAAATTGCCGAAATAAAATGTTTGGGGCATTTCTGAGGGAAAAAGTGAGTTTTGTAGGATATAAATGGACCTACAATCTACAATAAAAATTAAAATTTGGTTTAGGCGATATGATTTTTGTCTAAAAAACGATTGGCAATGTCAAAATCACCGAAAAAAAATGTTTGGGCCATTTCTGAGGGAAAAAGTGAGTTTTGTAGGATATAAATGGACCTACAATCTACAATAAAAATTAAAATTTGGTTTACGCGAAATGATTTTTGTCTAAGAAACGATTGGCAATGTCAAAATTACAAAAAAAAATGTTTGGGCCATTTCTGAGGGAAAAATGAGCTTTAGTATATAAATGGACCTAGAATCTACAAAAAAAATTCAAAAAAATTAAAATTTGGTTTATGCAGAATAAATTATGTATAAGAAAAGATTGGCCATATCAAAATTGCCGAAATAAAATGTTTGGGGCATTTCTGAGGGAAAAAGTGAGTTTTGTAGGATATAAATGGACCTACAATCTACAATAAAAATTAAAATTTGGTTTACGCGATATGATTTTTGTCTAAAAAACGATTGGCAATGTCAAAATCACCGAAAAAAAATGTTTGGGCCATTTCTGAGGGAAAAAGTGAGTTTTAGGATATAAATGGACCTAGAATCTACAAAAAACATTCAAAAAAATTAAAATTTGGTTTACGCAGAATAAATTTTGTCTAAAAAATGATTGGCAATGTCAAAATCATCGAAAAAAAATGTTTGGGCCATTTCTGAGGGAAAAAGTGAGTTTTGTAGGATATAAATGGACCTACAATCTACAATAAAAATTAAAATTTGGTTTACGCGAAATGATTTTTGTCTAAGAAACGATTGGCAATGTCAAAATTACAAAAAAAAATGTTTGGGCCATTTCTGAGGGAAAAATGAGCTTTAGTATATAAATGGACCTAGAATCTACAAAAAAAATTCAAAAAAATTAAAATTTGGTTTATGCAGAATAAATTATGTATAAGAAAAGATTGGCCATATCAAAATTGCCGAAATAAAATGTTTGGGGCATTTCTGAGGGAAAAAGTGAGTTTTGTAGGATATAAATGGACCTACAATCTACAATAAAAATTAAAATTTGGTTTACGCGAAATGATTTTTGTCTAAGAAACGATTGGCAATGTCAAAATTACAAAAAAAAATGTTTGGGCCATTTCTGAGGGAAAAATGAGCTTTAGTATATAAATGGACCTAGAATCTACAAAAAAAATTCAAAAAAATTAAAATTTGGTTTATGCAGAATAAATTATGTATAAGAAAAGATTGGCCATATCAAAATTGCCGAAATAAAATGTTTGGGGCATTTCTGAGGGAAAAAGTGAGTTTTGTAGGATATAAATGGACCTACAATCTACAATAAAAATTAAAATTTGGTTTACGCGATATGATTTTTGTCTAAAAAACGATTGGCAATGTCAAAATCACCGAAAAAAAATGTTTGGGCCATTTCTGAGGGAAAAAGTGAGTTTTAGGATATAAATGGACCTAGAATCTACAAAAAACATTCAAAAAAATTAAAATTTGGTTTACGCAGAATAAATTTTGTCTAAAAAATGATTGGCAATGTCAAAATCATCGAAAAAAAATGTTTGGGCCATTTCTGAGGGAAAAAGTGAGTTTTGTAGGATATAAATGGACCTACAATCTACAATAAAAATTAAAATTTGGTTTACGCGAAATGATTTTTGTCTAAGAAACGATTGGCAATGTCAAAATTACAAAAAAAAATGTTTGGGCCATTTCTGAGGGAAAAATGAGCTTTAGTATATAAATGGACCTAGAATCTACAAAAAAAATTCAAAAAAATTAAAATTTGGTTTATGCAGAATAAATTATGTATAAGAAAAGATTGGCCATATCAAAATTGCCGAAATAAAATGTTTGGGGCATTTCTGAGGGAAAAAGTGAGTTTTGTAGGATATAAATGGACCTACAATCTACAATAAAAATTAAAATTTGGTTTACGCGATATGATTTTTGTCTAAAAAACGATTGGCAATGTCAAAATCACCGAAAAAAAATGTTTGGGCCATTTCTGAGGGAAAAAGTGAGTTTTAGGATATAAATGGACCTAGAATCTACAAAAAACATTCAAAAAAATTAAAATTTGGTTTACGCAGAATAAATTTTGTCTAAAAAATGATTGGCAATGTCAAAATCATCGAAAAAAAATGTTTGGGCCATTTCTGAGGGAAAAAGTGAGTTTTAGGATATAAACGGACCTAGAATCTACAAAAAACATTCAAAAAAATTAAAATTTGGTTTACGCAGAATAAATTTTGTCTAAAAAACGATTGGCAATGTCAAAATCACCGAAAAAAAATGTTTGGGCCATTTCTGAGGGAAAAAGTGAGTTTTAGGATATAAATGGACCTAGAATCTACAAAAAACATTCAAAAAAATTAAAATTTGGTTTACGCAGAATAAATTTTGTCTAAAAAACGATTGGTCATGTCAAAATCATCGAAAAAAAATGTTTGGGCCATTTCTGAGGGAAAAAGTGAGGTTTAGGATATAAATGGACCTAGAATCTACAAAAAACATTCAAAAAAATTAAAATTTGGTTTACGCAGAATAAATTTTGTCTAAAAAACGATTGGCAATGTCAAAATCACCGAAAAAAAATGTTTGGGCCATTTCTGAGGGAAAAAGTGAGTTTTAGGATATAAATGGACCTAGAATCTACAAAAAACATTCAAAAAAATTAAAATTTGGTTTACGCAGAATAAATTTTGTCTAAAAAATGATTGGCAATGTCAAAATCATCGAAAAAAAATGTTTGGGCCATTTCTGAGGGAAAAAGTGAGTTTTGTAGGATATAAATGGACCTACAATCTACAATAAAAATTAAAATTTGGTTTACGCGAAATGATTTTTGTCTAAGAAACGATTGGCAATGTCAAAATTACAAAAAAAAATGTTTGGGCCATTTCTGAGGGAAAAATGAGCTTTAGTATATAAATGGACCTAGAATCTACAAAAAAAATTCAAAAAAATTAAAATTTGGTTTATGCAGAATAAATTATGTATAAGAAAAGATTGGCCATATCAAAATTGCCGAAATAAAATGTTTGGGGCATTTCTGAGGGAAAAAGTGAGTTTTGTAGGATATAAATGGACCTACAATCTACAATAAAAATTAAAATTTGGTTTACGCGATATGATTTTTGTCTAAAAAACGATTGGCAATGTCAAAATCACCGAAAAAAAATGTTTGGGCCATTTCTGAGGGAAAAAGTGAGTTTTAGGATATAAATGGACCTAGAATCTACAAAAAACATTCAAAAAAATTAAAATTTGGTTTACGCAGAATAAATTTTGTCTAAAAAATGATTGGCAATGTCAAAATCATCGAAAAAAAATGTTTGGGCCATTTCTGAGGGAAAAAGTGAGTTTTGTAGGATATAAATGGACCTACAATCTACAATAAAAATTAAAATTTGGTTTACGCGAAATGAGTTTTGTCTAAGAAACGATTGGCAATGTCAAAATTACAAAAAAAAATGTTTGGGCCATTTCTGAGGGAAAAATGAGCTTTAGTATATAAATGGACCTAGAATCTACAAAAAACATTCAAAAAAATTAAAATTTGGTTTACGCAGAATAAATTTTGTCTAAAAAACGATTGGTCATGTCAAAATCATCGAAAAAAAATGTTTGGGGCATTTCTGAGGGAAAAAGTGAGTTTTGTAGGATATAAATGGACCTACAATCTACAATAAAAATTAAAATTTGGTTTACGCGAAATGATTTTTGTCTAAGAAACGATTGGCAATGTCAAAATTACAAAAAAAAATGTTTGGGCCATTTCTGAGGGAAAAATGAGCTTTAGTATATAAATGGACCTAGAATCTACAAAAAAAATTCAAAAAAATTAAAATTTGGTTTATGCAGAATAAATTATGTATAAGAAAAGATTGGCCATATCAAAATTGCCGAAATAAAATGTTTGGGGCATTTCTGAGGGAAAAAGTGAGTTTTGTAGGATATAAATGGACCTACAATCTACAATAAAAATTAAAATTTGGTTTACGCGATATGATTTTTGTCTAAAAAACGATTGGCAATGTCAAAATCACCGAAAAAAAATGTTTGGGCCATTTCTGAGGGAAAAAGTGAGTTTTAGGATATAAATGGACCTAGAATCTACAAAAAACATTCAAAAAAATTAAAATTTGGTTTACGCAGAATAAATTTTGTCTAAAAAATGATTGGCAATGTCAAAATCATCGAAAAAAAATGTTTGGGCCATTTCTGAGGGAAAAAGTGAGTTTTAGGATATAAATGGACCTAGAATCTACAAAAAACATTCAAAAAAATTAAAATTTGCTTTACGCAGAATAAATTTTGTCTAAAAAACGATTGGTCATGTCAAAATCATCGAAAAAAAATGTTTGGGCCATTTCTGAGGGAAAAAGTGAGGTTTAGGATATAAACGGACCTAGAATCTACAAAAAACATTCAAAAAAATTAAAATTTGGTTTACGCAGAATAAATTTTGTCTAAAAAACGATTGGCAATGTCAAAATCACCGAAAAAAAATGTTTGGGCCATTTCTGAGGGAAAAAGTGAGTTTTAGGATATAAATGGACCTAGAATCTACAAAAAACATTCAAAAAAATTAAAATTTGGTTTACGCAGAATAAATTTTGTCTAAAAAATGATTGGCAATGTCAAAATCATCGAACAAAAATGTTTGGGCCATTTCTGAGGGAAAAAGTGAGTTTTGTAGGATATAAATGGACCTACAATCTACAATAAAAATTAAAATTTGGTTTACGCGAAATGATTTTTGTCTAAGAAACGATTGGCAATGTCAAAATTACAAAAAAAAATGTTTGGGCCATTTCTGAGGGAAAAATGAGCTTTAGTATATAAATGGACCTAGAATCTACAAAAAAAATTCAAAAAAATTAAAATTTGGTTTATGCAGAATAAATTATGTATAAGAAAAGATTGGCCATATCAAAATTGCCGAAATAAAATGTTTGGGGCATTTCTGAGGGAAAAAGTGAGTTTTGTAGGATATAAATGGACCTACAATCTACAATAAAAATTAAAATTTGGTTTACGCGATATGATTTTTGTCTAAAAAACGATTGGCAATGTCAAAATCATCGAAAAAAAATGTTTGGGCCATTTCTGAGGGAAAAAGTGAGTTTTAGGATATAAATGGACCTAGAATCTACAAAAAACATTCAAAAAAATTAAAATTTGGTTTACGCAGAATAAATTTTGTCTAAAAAATGATTGGCAATGTCAAAATCATCGAAAAAAAATGTTTGGGCCATTTCTGAGGGAAAAAGTGAGTTTTGTAGGATATAAATGGACCTACAATCTACAATAAAAATTAAAATTTGGTTTACGCGAAATGATTTTTGTCTAAGAAACGATTGGCAATGTCAAAATTACAAAAAAAAATGTTTGGGCCATTTCTGAGGGAAAAATGAGCTTTAGTATATAAATGGACCTAGAATCTACAAAAAAAATTCAAAAAAATTAAAATTTGGTTTATGCAGAATAAATTATGTATAAGAAAAGATTGGCCATATCAAAATTGCCGAAATAAAATGTTTGGGGCATTTCTGAGGGAAAAAGTGAGTTTTGTAGGATATAAATGGACCTACAATCTACAATAAAAATTAAAATTTGGTTTACGCGATATGATTTTTGTCTAAAAAACGATTGGCAATGTCAAAATCACCGAAAAAAAATGTTTGGGCCATTTCTGAGGGAAAAAGTGAGTTTTAGGATATAAATGGACCTAGAATCTACAAAAAACATTCAAAAAAATTAAAATTTGGTTTACGCAGAATAAATTTTGTCTAAAAAATGATTGGCAATGTCAAAATCATCGAAAAAAAATGTTTGGGCCATTTCTGAGGGAAAAAGTGAGTTTTGTAGGATATAAATGGACCTACAATCTACAATAAAAATTAAAATTTGGTTTACGCGAAATGATTTTTGTCTAAGAAACGATTGGCAATGTCAAAATTACAAAAAAAAATGTTTGGGCCATTTCTGAGGGAAAAATGAGCTTTAGTATATAAATGGACCTAGAATCTACAAAAAAAATTCAAAAAAATTAAAATTTGGTTTATGCAGAATAAATTATGTATAAGAAAAGATTGGCCATATCAAAATTGCCGAAATAAAATGTTTGGGGCATTTCTGAGGGAAAAAGTGAGTTTTGTAGGATATAAATGGACCTACAATCTACAATAAAAATTAAAATTTGGTTTACGCGAAATGATTTTTGTCTAAGAAACGATTGGCAATGTCAAAATTACAAAAAAAAATGTTTGGGCCATTTCTGAGGGAAAAATGAGCTTTAGTATATAAATGGACCTAGAATCTACAAAAAAAATTCAAAAAAATTAAAATTTGGTTTATGCAGAATAAATTATGTATAAGAAAAGATTGGCCATATCAAAATTGCCGAAATAAAATGTTTGGGGCATTTCTGAGGGAAAAAGTGAGTTTTGTAGGATATAAATGGACCTACAATCTACAATAAAAATTAAAATTTGGTTTACGCGATATGATTTTTGTCTAAAAAACGATTGGCAATGTCAAAATCACCGAAAAAAAATGTTTGGGCCATTTCTGAGGGAAAAAGTGAGTTTTAGGATATAAATGGACCTAGAATCTACAAAAAACATTCAAAAAAATTAAAATTTGGTTTACGCAGAATAAATTTTGTCTAAAAAATGATTGGCAATGTCAAAATCATCGAAAAAAAATGTTTGGGCCATTTCTGAGGGAAAAAGTGAGTTTTGTAGGATATAAATGGACCTACAATCTACAATAAAAATTAAAATTTGGTTTACGCGAAATGATTTTTGTCTAAGAAACGATTGGCAATGTCAAAATTACAAAAAAAAATGTTTGGGCCATTTCTGAGGGAAAAATGAGCTTTAGTATATAAATGGACCTAGAATCTACAAAAAAAATTCAAAAAAATTAAAATTTGGTTTATGCAGAATAAATTATGTATAAGAAAAGATTGGCCATATCAAAATTGCCGAAATAAAATGTTTGGGGCATTTCTGAGGGAAAAAGTGAGTTTTGTAGGATATAAATGGACCTACAATCTACAATAAAAATTAAAATTTGGTTTACGCGATATGATTTTTGTCTAAAAAACGATTGGCAATGTCAAAATCACCGAAAAAAAATGTTTGGGCCATTTCTGAGGGAAAAAGTGAGTTTTAGGATATAAATGGACCTAGAATCTACAAAAAACATTCAAAAAAATTAAAATTTGGTTTACGCAGAATAAATTTTGTCTAAAAAATGATTGGCAATGTCAAAATCATCGAAAAAAAATGTTTGGGCCATTTCTGAGGGAAAAAGTGAGTTTTAGGATATAAACGGACCTAGAATCTACAAAAAACATTCAAAAAAATTAAAATTTGGTTTACGCAGAATAAATTTTGTCTAAAAAACGATTGGCAATGTCAAAATCACCGAAAAAAAATGTTTGGGCCATTTCTGAGGGAAAAAGTGAGTTTTAGGATATAAATGGACCTAGAATCTACAAAAAACATTCAAAAAAATTAAAATTTGGTTTACGCAGAATAAATTTTGTCTAAAAAACGATTGGTCATGTCAAAATCATCGAAAAAAAATGTTTGGGCCATTTCTGAGGGAAAAAGTGAGGTTTAGGATATAAATGGACCTAGAATCTACAAAAAACATTCAAAAAAATTAAAATTTGGTTTACGCAGAATAAATTTTGTCTAAAAAACGATTGGCAATGTCAAAATCACCGAAAAAAAATGTTTGGGCCATTTCTGAGGGAAAAAGTGAGTTTTAGGATATAAATGGACCTAGAATCTACAAAAAACATTCAAAAAAATTAAAATTTGGTTTACGCAGAATAAATTTTGTCTAAAAAATGATTGGCAATGTCAAAATCATCGAAAAAAAATGTTTGGGCCATTTCTGAGGGAAAAAGTGAGTTTTGTAGGATATAAATGGACCTACAATCTACAATAAAAATTAAAATTTGGTTTACGCGAAATGATTTTTGTCTAAGAAACGATTGGCAATGTCAAAATTACAAAAAAAAATGTTTGGGCCATTTCTGAGGGAAAAATGAGCTTTAGTATATAAATGGACCTAGAATCTACAAAAAAAATTCAAAAAAATTAAAATTTGGTTTATGCAGAATAAATTATGTATAAGAAAAGATTGGCCATATCAAAATTGCCGAAATAAAATGTTTGGGGCATTTCTGAGGGAAAAAGTGAGTTTTGTAGGATATAAATGGACCTACAATCTACAATAAAAATTAAAATTTGGTTTACGCGATATGATTTTTGTCTAAAAAACGATTGGCAATGTCAAAATCACCGAAAAAAAATGTTTGGGCCATTTCTGAGGGAAAAAGTGAGTTTTAGGATATAAATGGACCTAGAATCTACAAAAAACATTCAAAAAAATTAAAATTTGGTTTACGCAGAATAAATTTTGTCTAAAAAATGATTGGCAATGTCAAAATCATCGAAAAAAAATGTTTGGGCCATTTCTGAGGGAAAAAGTGAGTTTTGTAGGATATAAATGGACCTACAATCTACAATAAAAATTAAAATTTGGTTTACGCGAAATGAGTTTTGTCTAAGAAACGATTGGCAATGTCAAAATTACAAAAAAAAATGTTTGGGCCATTTCTGAGGGAAAAATGAGCTTTAGTATATAAATGGACCTAGAATCTACAAAAAACATTCAAAAAAATTAAAATTTGGTTTACGCAGAATAAATTTTGTCTAAAAAACGATTGGTCATGTCAAAATCATCGAAAAAAAATGTTTGGGGCATTTCTGAGGGAAAAAGTGAGTTTTGTAGGATATAAATGGACCTACAATCTACAATAAAAATTAAAATTTGGTTTACGCGAAATGATTTTTGTCTAAGAAACGATTGGCAATGTCAAAATTACAAAAAAAAATGTTTGGGCCATTTCTGAGGGAAAAATGAGCTTTAGTATATAAATGGACCTAGAATCTACAAAAAAAATTCAAAAAAATTAAAATTTGGTTTATGCAGAATAAATTATGTATAAGAAAAGATTGGCCATATCAAAATTGCCGAAATAAAATGTTTGGGGCATTTCTGAGGGAAAAAGTGAGTTTTGTAGGATATAAATGGACCTACAATCTACAATAAAAATTAAAATTTGGTTTACGCGATATGATTTTTGTCTAAAAAACGATTGGCAATGTCAAAATCACCGAAAAAAAATGTTTGGGCCATTTCTGAGGGAAAAAGTGAGTTTTAGGATATAAATGGACCTAGAATCTACAAAAAACATTCAAAAAAATTAAAATTTGGTTTACGCAGAATAAATTTTGTCTAAAAAATGATTGGCAATGTCAAAATCATCGAAAAAAAATGTTTGGGCCATTTCTGAGGGAAAAAGTGAGTTTTAGGATATAAATGGACCTAGAATCTACAAAAAACATTCAAAAAAATTAAAATTTGCTTTACGCAGAATAAATTTTGTCTAAAAAACGATTGGTCATGTCAAAATCATCGAAAAAAAATGTTTGGGCCATTTCTGAGGGAAAAAGTGAGGTTTAGGATATAAACGGACCTAGAATCTACAAAAAACATTCAAAAAAATTAAAATTTGGTTTACGCAGAATAAATTTTGTCTAAAAAACGATTGGCAATGTCAAAATCACCGAAAAAAAATGTTTGGGCCATTTCTGAGGGAAAAAGTGAGTTTTAGGATATAAATGGACCTAGAATCTACAAAAAACATTCAAAAAAATTAAAATTTGGTTTACGCAGAATAAATTTTGTCTAAAAAATGATTGGCAATGTCAAAATCATCGAACAAAAATGTTTGGGCCATTTCTGAGGGAAAAAGTGAGTTTTGTAGGATATAAATGGACCTACAATCTACAATAAAAATTAAAATTTGGTTTACGCGAAATGATTTTTGTCTAAGAAACGATTGGCAATGTCAAAATTACAAAAAAAAATGTTTGGGCCATTTCTGAGGGAAAAATGAGCTTTAGTATATAAATGGACCTAGAATCTACAAAAAAAATTCAAAAAAATTAAAATTTGGTTTATGCAGAATAAATTATGTATAAGAAAAGATTGGCCATATCAAAATTGCCGAAATAAAATGTTTGGGGCATTTCTGAGGGAAAAAGTGAGTTTTGTAGGATATAAATGGACCTACAATCTACAATAAAAATTAAAATTTGGTTTACGCGATATGATTTTTGTCTAAAAAACGATTGGCAATGTCAAAATCATCGAAAAAAAATGTTTGGGCCATTTCTGAGGGAAAAAGTGAGTTTTAGGATATAAATGGACCTAGAATCTACAAAAAACATTCAAAAAAATTAAAATTTGGTTTACGCAGAATAAATTTTGTCTAAAAAATGATTGGCAATGTCAAAATCATCGAAAAAAAATGTTTGGGCCATTTCTGAGGGAAAAAGTGAGTTTTGTAGGATATAAATGGACCTACAATCTACAATAAAAATTAAAATTTGGTTTACGCGAAATGATTTTTGTCTAAGAAACGATTGGCAATGTCAAAATTACAAAAAAAAATGTTTGGGCCATTTCTGAGGGAAAAATGAGCTTTAGTATATAAATGGACCTAGAATCTACAAAAAAAATTCAAAAAAATTAAAATTTGGTTTATGCAGAATAAATTATGTATAAGAAAAGATTGGCCATATCAAAATTGCCGAAATAAAATGTTTGGGGCATTTCTGAGGGAAAAAGTGAGTTTTGTAGGATATAAATGGACCTACAATCTACAATAAAAATTAAAATTTGGTTTACGCGATATGATTTTTGTCTAAAAAACGATTGGCAATGTCAAAATCACCGAAAAAAAATGTTTGGGCCATTTCTGAGGGAAAAAGTGAGTTTTAGGATATAAATGGACCTAGAATCTACAAAAAACATTCAAAGAAATTAAAATTTGGTTTACGCAGAATAAATTTTGTCTAAAAAATGATTGGCAATGTCAAAATCATCGAAAAAAAATGTTTGGGCCATTTCTGAGGGAAAAAGTGAGTTTTAGGATATAAATGGACCTAGAATCTACAAAAAACATTCAAAAAAATTAAAATTTGGTTTACGCAGAATAAATTTTGTCTAAAAAACGATTGGTCATGTCAAAATCATCGAAAAAAAATGTTTGGGCCATTTCTGAGGGAAAAAGTGAGGTTTAGTATATAAACGGACCTAGAATCTACAAAAAACATTCAAAAAAATTAAAATTTGGTTTACGCAGAATAAATTTTGTCTAAAAAACGATTGGCAATGTCAAAATCACCGAAAAAAAATGTTTGGGCCATTTCTGAGGGAAAAAGTGAGTTTTAGGATATAAATGGACCTAGAATCTACAAAAAACATTCAAAAAAATTAAAATTTGGTTTACGCAGAATAAATTTTGTCTAAAAAACGATTGGTCATGTCAAAATCATCGAAAAAAAATGTTTGGGCCATTTCTGAGGGAAAAAGTGAGGTTTAGGATATAAATGGACCTAGAATCTACAAAAAACATTCAAAAAAATTAAAATTTGGTTTACGCAGAATAAATTTTGTCTAAAAAACGATTGGCAATGTCAAAATCACCGAAAAAAAATGTTTGGGCCATTTCTGAGGGAAAAAGTGAGTTTTAGGATATAAATGGACCTAGAATCTACAAAAAACATTCAAAAAAATTAAAATTTGGTTTACGCAGAATAAATTTTGTCTAAAAAATGATTGGCAATGTCAAAATCATCGAAAAAAAATGTTTGGGCCATTTCTGAGGGAAAAAGTGAGTTTTGTAGGATATAAATGGACCTACAATCTACAATAAAAATTAAAATTTGGTTTACGCGAAATGAGTTTTGTCTAAGAAACGATTGGCAATGTCAAAATTACAAAAAAAAATGTTTGGGCCATTTCTGAGGGAAAAATGAGCTTTAGTATATAAATGGACCTAGAATCTACAAAAAACATTCAAAAAAATTAAAATTTGGTTTACGCAGAATAAATTTTGTCTAAAAAACGATTGGTCATGTCAAAATCATCGAAAAAAAATGTTTGGGGCATTTCTGAGGGAAAAAGTGAGTTTTGTAGGATATAAATGGACCTACAATCTACAATAAAAATTAAAATTTGGTTTACGCGAAATGATTTTTGTCTAAGAAACGATTGGCAATGTCAAAATTACAAAAAAAAATGTTTGGGCCATTTCTGAGGGAAAAATGAGCTTTAGTATATAAATGGACCTAGAATCTACAAAAAAAATTCAAAAAAATTAAAATTTGGTTTATGCAGAATAAATTATGTATAAGAAAAGATTGGCCATATCAAAATTGCCGAAATAAAATGTTTGGGGCATTTCTGAGGGAAAAAGTGAGTTTTGTAGGATATAAATGGACCTACAATCTACAATAAAAATTAAAATTTGGTTTACGCGATATGATTTTTGTCTAAAAAACGATTGGCAATGTCAAAATCACCGAAAAAAAATGTTTGGGCCATTTCTGAGGGAAAAAGTGAGTTTTAGGATATAAATGGACCTAGAATCTACAAAAAACATTCAAAAAAATTAAAATTTGGTTTACGCAGAATAAATTTTGTCTAAAAAATGATTGGCAATGTCAAAATCATCGAAAAAAAATGTTTGGGCCATTTCTGAGGGAAAAAGTGAGTTTTAGGATATAAATGGACCTAGAATCTACAAAAAACATTCAAAAAAATTAAAATTTGCTTTACGCAGAATAAATTTTGTCTAAAAAACGATTGGTCATGTCAAAATCATCGAAAAAAAATGTTTGGGCCATTTCTGAGGGAAAAAGTGAGGTTTAGGATATAAACGGACCTAGAATCTACAAAAAACATTCAAAAAAATTAAAATTTGGTTTACGCAGAATAAATTTTGTCTAAAAAACGATTGGCAATGTCAAAATCACCGAAAAAAAATGTTTGGGCCATTTCTGAGGGAAAAAGTGAGTTTTAGGATATAAATGGACCTAGAATCTACAAAAAACATTCAAAAAAATTAAAATTTGGTTTACGCAGAATAAATTTTGTCTAAAAAATGATTGGCAATGTCAAAATCATCGAACAAAAATGTTTGGGCCATTTCTGAGGGAAAAAGTGAGTTTTGTAGGATATAAATGGACCTACAATCTACAATAAAAATTAAAATTTGGTTTACGCGAAATGATTTTTGTCTAAGAAACGATTGGCAATGTCAAAATTACAAAAAAAAATGTTTGGGCCATTTCTGAGGGAAAAATGAGCTTTAGTATATAAATGGACCTAGAATCTACAAAAAAAATTCAAAAAAATTAAAATTTGGTTTATGCAGAATAAATTATGTATAAGAAAAGATTGGCCATATCAAAATTGCCGAAATAAAATGTTTGGGGCATTTCTGAGGGAAAAAGTGAGTTTTGTAGGATATAAATGGACCTACAATCTACAATAAAAATTAAAATTTGGTTTACGCGATATGATTTTTGTCTAAAAAACGATTGGCAATGTCAAAATCACCGAAAAAAAATGTTTGGGCCATTTCTGAGGGAAAAAGTGAGTTTTAGGATATAAATGGACCTAGAATCTACAAAAAACATTCAAAAAAATTAAAATTTGGTTTACGCAGAATAAATTTTGTCTAAAAAATGATTGGCAATGTCAAAATCATCGAAAAAAAATGTTTGGGCCATTTCTGAGGGAAAAAGTGAGTTTTGTAGGATATAAATGGACCTACAATCTACAATAAAAATTAAAATTTGGTTTACGCGAAATGAGTTTTGTCTAAGAAACGATTGGCAATGTCAAAATTACAAAAAAAAATGTTTGGGCCATTTCTGAGGGAAAAATGAGCTTTAGTATATAAATGGACCTAGAATCTACAAAAAACATTCAAAAAAATTAAAATTTGGTTTACGCAGAATAAATTTTGTCTAAAAAACGATTGGTCATGTCAAAATCATCGAAAAAAAATGTTTGGGGCATTTCTGAGGGAAAAAGTGAGTTTTGTAGGATATAAATGGACCTACAATCTACAATAAAAATTAAAATTTGGTTTACGCGAAATGATTTTTGTCTAAGAAACGATTGGCAATGTCAAAATTACAAAAAAAAATGTTTGGGCCATTTCTGAGGGAAAAATGAGCTTTAGTATATAAATGGACCTAGAATCTACAAAAAAAATTCAAAAAAATTAAAATTTGGTTTATGCAGAATAAATTATGTATAAGAAAAGATTGGCCATATCAAAATTGCCGAAATAAAATGTTTGGGGCATTTCTGAGGGAAAAAGTGAGTTTTGTAGGATATAAATGGACCTACAATCTACAATAAAAATTAAAATTTGGTTTACGCGATATGATTTTTGTCTAAAAAACGATTGGCAATGTCAAAATCACCGAAAAAAAATGTTTGGGCCATTTCTGAGGGAAAAAGTGAGTTTTAGGATATAAATGGACCTAGAATCTACAAAAAACATTCAAAAAAATTAAAATTTGGTTTACGCAGAATAAATTTTGTCTAAAAAATGATTGGCAATGTCAAAATCATCGAAAAAAAATGTTTGGGCCATTTCTGAGGGAAAAAGTGAGTTTTAGGATATAAATGGACCTAGAATCTACAAAAAACATTCAAAAAAATTAAAATTTGCTTTACGCAGAATAAATTTTGTCTAAAAAACGATTGGTCATGTCAAAATCATCGAAAAAAAATGTTTGGGCCATTTCTGAGGGAAAAAGTGAGGTTTAGGATATAAACGGACCTAGAATCTACAAAAAACATTCAAAAAAATTAAAATTTGGTTTACGCAGAATAAATTTTGTCTAAAAAACGATTGGCAATGTCAAAATCACCGAAAAAAAATGTTTGGGCCATTTCTGAGGGAAAAAGTGAGTTTTAGGATATAAATGGACCTAGAATCTACAAAAAACATTCAAAAAAATTAAAATTTGGTTTACGCAGAATAAATTTTGTCTAAAAAATGATTGGCAATGTCAAAATCATCGAACAAAAATGTTTGGGCCATTTCTGAGGGAAAAAGTGAGTTTTGTAGGATATAAATGGACCTACAATCTACAATAAAAATTAAAATTTGGTTTACGCGAAATGATTTTTGTCTAAGAAACGATTGGCAATGTCAAAATTACAAAAAAAAATGTTTGGGCCATTTCTGAGGGAAAAATGAGCTTTAGTATATAAATGGACCTAGAATCTACAAAAAAAATTCAAAAAAATTAAAATTTGGTTTATGCAGAATAAATTATGTATAAGAAAAGATTGGCCATATCAAAATTGCCGAAATAAAATGTTTGGGGCATTTCTGAGGGAAAAAGTGAGTTTTGTAGGATATAAATGGACCTACAATCTACAATAAAAATTAAAATTTGGTTTACGCGATATGATTTTTGTCTAAAAAACGATTGGCAATGTCAAAATCATCGAAAAAAAATGTTTGGGCCATTTCTGAGGGAAAAAGTGAGTTTTAGGATATAAATGGACCTAGAATCTACAAAAAACATTCAAAAAAATTAAAATTTGGTTTACGCAGAATAAATTTTGTCTAAAAAATGATTGGCAATGTCAAAATCATCGAAAAAAAATGTTTGGGCCATTTCTGAGGGAAAAAGTGAGTTTTGTAGGATATAAATGGACCTACAATCTACAATAAAAATTAAAATTTGGTTTACGCGAAATGATTTTTGTCTAAGAAACGATTGGCAATGTCAAAATTACAAAAAAAAATGTTTGGGCCATTTCTGAGGGAAAAATGAGCTTTAGTATATAAATGGACCTAGAATCTACAAAAAAAATTCAAAAAAATTAAAATTTGGTTTATGCAGAATAAATTATGTATAAGAAAAGATTGGCCATATCAAAATTGCCGAAATAAAATGTTTGGGGCATTTCTGAGGGAAAAAGTGAGTTTTGTAGGATATAAATGGACCTACAATCTACAATAAAAATTAAAATTTGGTTTACGCGATATGATTTTTGTCTAAAAAACGATTGGCAATGTCAAAATCACCGAAAAAAAATGTTTGGGCCATTTCTGAGGGAAAAAGTGAGTTTTAGGATATAAATGGACCTAGAATCTACAAAAAACATTCAAAGAAATTAAAATTTGGTTTACGCAGAATAAATTTTGTCTAAAAAATGATTGGCAATGTCAAAATCATCGAAAAAAAATGTTTGGGCCATTTCTGAGGGAAAAAGTGAGTTTTAGGATATAAATGGACCTAGAATCTACAAAAAACATTCAAAAAAATTAAAATTTGGTTTACGCAGAATAAATTTTGTCTAAAAAACGATTGGTCATGTCAAAATCATCGAAAAAAAATGTTTGGGCCATTTCTGAGGGAAAAAGTGAGGTTTAGTATATAAACGGACCTAGAATCTACAAAAAACATTCAAAAAAATTAAAATTTGGTTTACGCAGAATAAATTTTGTCTAAAAAACGATTGGCAATGTCAAAATCACCGAAAAAAAATGTTTGGGCCATTTCTGAGGGAAAAAGTGAGTTTTAGGATATAAATGGACCTAGAATCTACAAAAAACATTCAAAAAAATTAAAATTTGGTTTACGCAGAATAAATTTTGTCTAAAAAACGATTGGTCATGTCAAAATCATCGAAAAAAAATGTTTGGGCCATTTCTGAGGGAAAAAGTGAGGTTTAGGATATAAATGGACCTAGAATCTACAAAAAACATTCAAAAAAATTAAAATTTGGTTTACGCAGAATAAATTTTGTCTAAAAAACGATTGGCAATGTCAAAATCACCGAAAAAAAATGTTTGGGCCATTTCTGAGGGAAAAAGTGAGTTTTAGGATATAAATGGACCTAGAATCTACAAAAAACATTCAAAAAAATTAAAATTTGGTTTACGCAGAATAAATTTTGTCTAAAAAACGATTGGCAATGTCAAAATCACCGAAAAAAAATGTTTGGGCCATTTCTGAGGGAAAAAGTGAGTTTTAGGATATAAATGGACCTAGAATCTACAAAAAACATTCAAAAAAATTAAAATTTGGTTTACGCAGAATAAATTTTGTCTAAAATACGATTGGCAATGTCAAAATCACCGAAAAAAAATGTTTGGGCCATTTCTGAGGGAAAAAGTGAGTTTTAGGACCTAGAATCTACAAAAAAAATTCAAAAAAATTAAAATTTGGTTTACGCAGAATAAATTTTGTCTAAAAAACGATTGGCAATGTCAAAATCATCGAAAAAAAATGTTTGGGCCATTTCTGAGGGAAAAAGTGAGTTTTAGGATATAAATGGACCTACAATCTACAAAAAAATTAAAATTTGGTTTACGCAAAATAATTTTTGTCTAAGAAACGATTGGCAATGTCAAAATTACAAAAAAATGTTTGAGCCATTTCTGAGGGAAAAAGTGAGTTTTAGAATATAAATGGACCTAGAATCTACAAAAAAAATCAAAAAAATTAAAATTTGGTTTATGCAGAATAAATTATGTATAAGAAAAGATTGGCCATATCAAAATTGCCGAAATAAAATGTTTGGAGCATTTCTGAGGGAAAAAGTGAGTTTTGTAGGATATAAATGGACCTACAATCTACAATAAAAATTAAAATTTGGTTTACGCGAAATGATTTTTGTCTAAGAAACGATTGGCAATGTCAAAATTACAAAAAAAAATGTTTGGGCCATTTCTGAGGGAAAAATGAGTTTTAGTATATAAATGGACCTAGAATCTACAAAAAAAATTCAAAAAAATTAAAATTTGGTTTATGCAGAATGAATTATGTATAAGAAACGATTGGCCATATCAAAATTGCCGAAAAAAAATGTTTGAGGCATTTCTGAGGGAAAAAGTGAGTTTTTTGTAGAAATAGAAGGACCTAGAATCTATAAGAAAAATTCAAAAAAATTAATATTTGGTTTACGCAGATATGCCGAACTTTTTTTGCCCTACTGCCCTTCCCCTGGACGCGCCGTTGTAATTTATCTTTAGGACGTTTTTTCAGATGAATAAAGGTTACATATAAATAATTATATTAATTTTCGGTTATTATTTAAATATTATATTGAACCCTAAACGTGAGCATGCAGAATAGTACTTTCCCCGGACATGAAAATCGTGTACGGTAAAGAAGATATAAGATATATACGGCAGATATAAGATTATCCCTTATCCCAACTAGATACCGTATTTTTCAAAGTATCGTTTCCAAGTTGAAGTTGTTCTTTGTTCATTCCTAGCCTAGTTGCTCTTAAAACTGACTTCTGAGCATATGCTTGTATATATAACGATGTATAACTACCACACTAATGAACGGAGGAAACTAACAATGTCTATCATTAAAATTATAATGAGTATCTGGATATCAAAAGATCCGCACATTGAAAAACAACGATATGTTACATGTACGGCATATACACAGAATAAGTAAACCGTTGTGTTGGTTTTATTTATATACAATCGATTGAGCGAATAGTTACAATGTCTTTTTATTACAAAAATAGTTGCCCCAATGACTTCACAATAATTAAAAAGTACTACAGAATATTTAACTTAAATTTAATTTATAACTAAAACGGTCAAGATAAAAACCTGGAAAATATTTTCAAGTTTCTGAAATGACCGCTAGGGGGCGTAACTGCAATCTTGAATCTAAGAGAGTTATGTTTCTGTGAATTCCGCTATATTAACCTAACAAAAAAATACCTGATCTTTAACGTAGAAGATAATCTGAACCTTTTTTGTTTGACAATTTTTGCTGTATCTCTAAAAATAAAGTGGTGGGGGGTATTCAAAAGTTTCAGTAAAAAACACCCTGTATATTCGAAACGGCTGAGACGATTTTAACAAACTTGGGCTAGTTGAAAAGAGCTATTCTTGGGCTACAAATGCTACCAAGGACCAAGATATCGAGATGCGGTTTTCGGGAGCTTGTTTAGGCATCATTTAGCTACTTTTTCATGAAAAAGAAATCATACCAATGCATTTAACCATTTCTGTCGAAATGTCAAAAAAAATGCCCTCTAGCGGCGACATCTGAAACTAACAAAACTTCAAATATTATAGCATTTGTAGCACAAGAATAGCTCTTTTCAACTAGCACAAATTTGTTAAAATCGGCTCAGCCGTTTCGAATATACAGGGTGTTTTTTACTGAAACTTTTGAATACCCCCCACCACTTTATTTTTAGAGATATTGCAAAAATTGTGAAACAAAAAAGGTTCAGATTATCCTCTACTTTAAAGATCAGGTATTTTTTTGTTAGGTTAATATAGCGGAATTCACAGAAACATAACTTTCTTAGATTCAAGATTGCAGTTACGCCCCCTAGCGGTCATTTCAGAAACTTAAAAATATTTTCCAGGTTTCATTCATTAAATTTATTTCCTTAGTATTAATACTCAAAGAGCTTACTTACTTACTTACTTCACAGTAAATATTTGTTAAAATTGTTTCGTTTTCAACTCATTGTTTCTTAAGGTTGATATACCTAATATTTAATCTCTAATAGAAAAATCAGAGGACCCTTCAGTTCCACATAATAATTTTTCGTTCTAACTTGAGCACTCGAAAAAGCAACAACCTTTTTCAATTTGATCTGATTGAAAACAAACACAAGTTTCGTTAGAGTGGAAAACTAAAGAAAAGCAGAAGTTGCTCCACCGGGAATTGGACAGTCGTGATTTTTACGGTCCTTCAGGCATTTATTAGCATAAAAGTTCTAAAACTTCTTCGGAACTGATGAGAATTTTGTCCATTCTGACATCTATTGCAGAAATGGTATTACTCAGATTTATTTGTCATATAAATCACAATAATATAATATTTGTTTCAAGGGACGAGCGTTAAGAACATAATTTATAACTTGAATAGGCAGGTGTTTTGTAAAAATTCCTGATCACGTAAATATTTGTTTTTTATTGAGCCACGCCAGTCATTACAGAAACCGCCAAGAAGAGACGATCACTAGCTGTGAAAAGCTACAAGAAAATTTAAATGATGAATAACTTCAATTCCAGCAATAAAAAAGTCAGACAAACATTGGGCGAAATACTTGCAGGACAGCAAATTTATTCATCCCATCATATAATAATAACGACGATAACAAGGAAGTAGAAAATTACCTCGGAAAAATCCTGTTAAGGGCGCGGTCTTGTACGTCAAATGTCAGCGAAATTATGTCAAATAAGGTGCTGTCCGGGAGGTGCTGGTATCTCGTGATAAATGCTTAAATTAAACAAAGTAGTTACAGAAACCTTCCTTTGAAATTTTCTCATTACAGAAACCATTCGAGAAATTCATTGTCTGCTATATTTAATACAAGGGGAGAACAATATTTAGTATTACCAAAATAGCTCTTTGTAAGTGGTTACCTAACAATAAAGAACATAATGATAAATAATTATTCATTTATTTTCTTTGTAGGTATATATTATTTATACAGAGCCTTTCAATGAAAACTATTCATACATAAAATCTTTCTTTTAATTCTTAAAATTAAAATAATTTGTTACTGGGGCATTGATAATATCAAAATAACATTTTCTTTTCAGTAATTTATATGAAGTGATTTTGTTACTCGTTATGAAGTATATGAGAAACGAAAGAAAAATTTACCACGCAAACGATTTATTTATTTATTTATTACGATGAATTACGATTTAGGTAAACATGTCAAAGATATTTACAAGTAGGAAACAATTTTTTACTAGGGTATAATTGGTATTAAATTTTCGAAATAAAATGCCCCTTTCAAATGTATACAGAGTGATGTTATTGCTCATTTCAAAGTTAGTATATAGCTATGACAACTATTCCAGAATCGACACGTGTCAAGTTGCGTCGGCGCTTCTTTGTAGATCAAAGAATCGTTTTTTTAAGTCAAGGCGGGCAGGCATCGTTTGAACTTTGGTTCAGCTCACGGTGGCCCTAGACTCCTAGACAATTGCATCAAAGGAGTAAGCCGCTTTAGCAATTTTTTTTCACCGAACTTTTCTTGAAGACTATTTAAACCCGAGATTCTTGATTTTATATAATAAAAAGTGCGTTTTATGATGATCTACTTATATTTTTGTGTTTTGAAGAAATATTAATTTTAAAATTATAGCAATTATATTTGTATTTTTAGTTTTATCAAAATGCTTAACTATAAAAACCAAGAATTAAAGTACAAACTGTAAAAAATTAAAAAATGCCAAATCTCCAATTAAATCACGGTAATAGGTTATGTCGAAAGAGATTTCGCGAACAATCGGACGGCGCCGGCGTTATTTAACTCGGGTCGCTAAGGCAAATGCAATACGCGCATAGTTCGTGTGATACATAAAGTTGCCCCAATTTAACAGCTTTAAAGCGGCGCCTTTGTTGCTACCAAAAAAACTTCTAACGTACCGGCATATCGCGATTATAGTTTAAGTAATTTAAGTAATTATATGTTTTATCAATGAATTTGTTTATTAATAAATTCTTAAACAGATAAATGAATAATTTTAAAATAAATTTATAAATATATACTTCATAATATTTTTTTTTGATTTTTCAATAAGGTTGGGATCCAGAAATTAGGAGAATAAGAAATAGTTGATGATTTTATGGATTAAAGCTAGAAAAGTACCATTTGGGGAAGAATTTTTTTTTTATTTTTGTGCCACCTCATTATCGAAACATCTAGATTTAAGTCAAGTTAATAAGTAAAAAAGTTGTAAGCGGAAGCACCAAATATATTTAGTCTTACTTATTTTTTTCTGCTCTTTCCAAATAAAATTTTAAAATATTAATATACTGGGTATTGTTTCGATTCGAAACCTACTCATTAACTTTTTAAGGCCGGACTTGGAATATGTTAATCGACACCACTGTAGACAAAGAACATACGAACCAAATATTACAAAAACGTATAGGGTCGTTCATAAGTTATGATTAATTGAAAAAATGGGGAAAATTAATAAATCACCCTGTATCTTGGTTATAAAGAACGATAGACCCATAGGTTATTTAGAAGCACCTCGGTGTTCTCCATCTACCTTTTCTGTATGCGCATTTCTCAATGAATTACCCCGTATAAAGTGATTTTCTTCTTCGTTATTAAGTGTGAGAAACGAAAGAAAAATTAACCGCGCGAACGATGAATTACGATTTAGGTGAACATTTCAAAGATATTTAGAAGTCCCAAACAATTTGAAAATAAATATATCTCTATAATTTTCAGATTAATGAATTTGAATATAAAATATGAAAGATTACATATTGATCGACATCTACCAAAATCAGAACTTTTTTTTAACCAATTTGAAAACAGGAAGTTGATGTTTGAAAACAAAACAGAAGTGAAAATTTACATTTCTATGCCTATGCACAAAATTATTACATTTTTTTTAATTTGATAAATTAGAGTTCCATGGAAAGTAATAATTTGACACATTGACAATTTAATAGTTATTATAACTGATTAAAAAAGAAAAATCATGATTCCGACACATACTAACTATTAAAAAGTAAAAATTAATTTATTATGAAAGTCATACAACATATCAGTTATTTTGAATATATTCTTATCTTTTACTTTATAATATTCCCTAATTCTTTTCTAAAATACTTTCTATATTTTTATTCTAATGCATAACATACACAAATAATTTCGAATTCTTTTTAAAAATTCCCGCGTTATGACAGTTAAACGACATGCGCAAAAAGCATCTCGTCCTCGAGTAATAAAAAATATATCTATAAATACTCTAAAATCTCGTCAACTTTCAGACAAAACGTTGCCTAACCCCTGATTCGACGTGCCAAATGAACTCTTATCAACAACAGCTGTGAGTTCCTGCGAAAATTTAAATTCATGATATATTATTATATTCGGCGTACTTAGAATGTTCCTTTCTGATTAAAGTTTTTTAAATGTTTGGAGAGCAAAAACTTTACTTTACTTTATTTACAAAGACAATAAATACAATTGCAGCGTTCTTTTTGTGTTTTGAGTGCATGTTTCTTTTATTATGTGCCAACATTGCTATATTCTAAACCATAACAGATAGGAATACGATGAAATGGGAAAAAAATTGAATTTTTGGAAAAAATTAGAGACAAAAAAATCTACAGGGTTTATTGATTTTCTTGAGTTGTACAATAAAACCAAAAATGGCATTTTTATAGTTTTAGATAAAATTTGCTATAAGTGACGTGTATAGTTTACAAAATATCAATAATTTATTGTAGAATAATGAAAACAATTCAATGAATAAAATGAAACAGTTAACAAACAAAATATAAAATTAGCAATATAATTTGAAAAGAAACATTTAAGTATATTACATTAAAATAAAATTTAAAGTGAACAAATGTTATCTGAAATATAAATAATAGTAAAATTTTTTGCTGTTTCACGTGGTTGTGCTATTAGTTTTTCGAATTTAGCATACATTTTAGAGCCGCAAAGATTTTTTTATCGTTTTCTACACCTTTTAAAGCGATATCACATTTTATGAGAGGTCAAAGTCTCTCACAACTGGGCTAATTATGGTATCACCCCGCTAAATATCTCAGCTGATGGGTTGGCATCCATTGCAAATTTGATTTGCTTCGGGCACCATCTTTCTTAAGTGTTAAAACCTATATGATCTATATATAATTATATATATATATATATATATATACTGAATACCTATGGGTAAAGAATTTTTAGACGCCATTGTTTGACCAAACTTTCAAATTAATTTGAAATGACTTCAAAATTTCAAATCGACTGATTTCATAAATTAAAGTATTTTGATGTATTCTGATTAAACCACATTGTAGATAAAGGTCTAACTTAGGTCAAGTTAATGTTTATTTTTCTTATTTTTTCAGAATCGAGGATATATAGATTGTTAAATGCCACTTTTAAGGTTAAAAAAATTGGATGATTTTGAAGCTGTCGTTTTCATAGAAAATAATAAATTTATCAATTTAGAATAGTAAGACTACCTAAGTTAGACCTTTATCTTTAATTTGTCTGAAAATTATATTTTAAATCCCATTACATTCGGAAATCAGTCGATTTAACTTTTGGTCTGCAGCATAGGATTTTATACACAGGAAGACCGCGCCCTTAATCTCATTATTCCAGATTTTTAGTTTGGTTTTAGACAAAAATATTCCATAATAAAACAGTGCTATAATATTTCTCAACCAAATTAAAAAGTCCCTAGAACATTACACAAATGGGTACATCCGATTAATACCTCCTTTTCCAACCTAAATCGCATCAAATCTCTCAAAACCTTGGATCATCATCAGATATTCACATTGGGCTACAGAAAATGTATTAACGACAAAATCTCAGATAAACTTTAAAGTCGACTTTATTGGTTATTACTTCGAAAAATCAAAGTAAACGCGGAAAAGTCTACCCAAATCACGTTTAGCAGGAAATGTCTACAAGTCTTCATCAATCCCAGTTAAGTACCTTGGACTCCATTTAGATGAAAAACATACTTGGAAAAGTATATCACGGCCAAGATTAGATCTTATTAATAAAAAAGTCACAATTATCAGAGGAAAATAAATTAGCAATATATAAATCCATATTAATTACCATTTGGTCAAACGCTGTAGAACTCTAGACTATCTAACCCTCCATAATATTTTCTATAGCAATCGAATAGTTATAATGTAATGTCATCTTGAAACAAAGCATTATTTTGTTGCATTACTGCTATTTCAGTCGGTGTATTTGGTTGAAAACAAACAGTTCTGTTTGGGCTTTGAGGACAATTATCCCTACTTAACACAGACCATAGTCTGCCATTATTCAGATTACTTTGTCAGTTCTCAATCAGTTTCTATTTACTTAACACTTAAACCAGATGCGTTTTCATTCAATGTATTATTTATTATCAATCCGGAAGCAGACTTTGTAACTACATTGGGAAATTAAAGCAGTTGGTTCAAATCAGCAATCTGTAATTCAGTATTTATATTATGTGAACTATACCTATATAAAAATAAAAAAACTTAAGGGTAGTCTTGACTGACTAGTTGAAGAAAAAAGTTTTAAATCAAAGAAAAAACGAGGATTTTCTTCTTCTTCTTCAATTCTTTTTATGGGCTGTGTCCATTGGACAATTTACCCAGCTTAACTCGGCAGGATTGTTTATAGTCTTGCTCGAGGCAATAAAACAATCCTAAAATTCAAACTTTTGATTAATCACAATGACTCTTCAACTTTGTCCTTTTTCTTCTTTCTTCTCTAAGGGATTGGTAGTTAATATAGGTAAACAATACCACAAAGGAGATAACTTTTCTCGCTTAGGGGTAGCCACTAAGATTAACACAACCAGAAATGCTACCGATGGTGATAGTAAGAGCACCCAGGACTAAAAAGAGGAAAAGAATTGATTTTATAGGTTAATTTTAAAGGTATTAGGAAATTTTGTTATTAGGTTTAATCTATCTTCATTAATGTTGGAAAGAATTACACAAATATCAAAAGGAGTAGGAAGGTTGGTTTTAATTATTTCTTGATATAAGTCAAACTCTGGGGTTAAGTTGATTGGACATTCAAGGATGGTATGGTTTAAGGAGCCAACTTGACCACACTCACAAAAAAGATCATCTTTAATTCCTATACGGAACAGGTGATAGGGGGTTAGACAGTGTCCTGTCCTCATGCGAATAATGGTAGTCAAATGTCTTCTATTAATATATGAAAATCTATAAAACCATGGAGATGGATACAATTGATTAACAATTTTAAAATAAAATGATTGTTTATTACTATAATTTGCCAACCAGTCTAATGACCAGCTAGTCCAAATTTGCCTTTTAAAAAAAATTAGGAAATTAGAAAAATGCAGGGAATTATAGTTAGTGGAGTGAACGTGATAAAAAATTTACTGGAAGAAAGAAATTAATATTCCGAATCGTCGGAATAGATCATTCCTTCTTCTTGGCAATTCCATTTATATACGGATCTTGACGAGGGAGAAGCAACATCTCCTGAGCATTGTGATACATTTTGGGGAGGATAGTAAAAACTATTTATAAGATTACCTATATAGGACATTACCATGTCCATATGTTGGGGGGAAAGTCTTGAAATAACTTGGATAAAGTCAAAATACCTTTGTTTTTCCTCTTCCTGGCTGGGGGGGGGGGTTAGAGGTTGATTGGCCTTGGATTTTTATGGGGTTGCATTGTCATGGGACCTTCTTCTTTTAGTTGTAGATTTAATTGACTGGGTGTAAGTTGGAAAATTATTTGAAGAATTTATTATCGCAGTTCTTCTCTCATGAATAGGGTTTTGGTTACTTTCGCTTGATTGTTTACTTAATGGGGGAAAATTGGCTTTATCCACCGGTACGTTATTATTATGATACTTGGGAATCTGCTGATTTGCCTCGAAGTAGGAGATATTGGCATGAGACAGAAGGAATTTGGTTTCTTTTTGCCTCTGAAACTATTTACATTTTTGGTCTTTAGATGAATGGTCCTGGCTTCTACAATGAATACAAAAATAATTGCAAGGAGTGTCATTTTCCTCATGAGCAGGCTTGCCACATTTCATACATTTAGCCTTACCTTTACATTGATTAGAACTGTGTCCATATAGTAAACAATTTTGACATATTAGTACAGGGCTAACGTAAGGGGAAACTTTGATGGGGAGGCCGTATATTAGGATTTCTTTTGGGATAATTTTACCAGAAAAAGTTAAACATACAGTTCCAGTTGGAACATAAACTACTTCTTTACCTTCTTCAGTGACCCTTCTATTAAGTCTTTTCACATTTAAAACTTTGCAAAAAGCCAGTTGTGTATCAATCGATTCCTTAATTTCATCCTCTGAAAAGTGATTTACTACATTTCTAATTATACCTTTACAAGAAATATTATGGGTGGGTATAAAAACCTCGTAATTTAATATTTCCCATTTTTTGTCATTGATAAAGTTATTTGCAGACGAATAATCAGAAAAAATAACACCAATCCGGTTTTTACCTTTTCGGTTGACATAAACTTCATAAGGGCCAGAGTCAGAATTTGAATAAAAATTTTTTTGTTTATCCTGTTTTTCCTTAATTATTTGACTACTACTATTACAGCTATTAGGGGGGGGGGGCTCCTCCGAATCCCCCATTTTTAGGTTGGAGGAAACCTGATAAACAATTTTATATTATAGGAATGGGTTAGGAAGTAATAAGGTTATATAGAAATAAACAAACAAATAAATAGTTAGTAAATCCCTTATAGATACCTTCAAGATATTTCCAGCAGTCGAGCGACGTGAACACTTCAAATGCCAAAAAAAAAACCAAAACGAGGATTTATCTTGAGGATGCAGACAAAAAACTGGGTTAGGTTAACGAATACTCTTTGTTATATGGTCGAGCTTTCGGAAACGTTTATTTCCTTTTGTAGAGGTCTTGATAAAGGAAATAAAAGCTCGACCATATAACAAAGAGTATTCTTTAACCTAACCCAGTTTTTTTACTGCATCCTCAAGATAAATCCTCATTTTGTTCTTGGATTTAAAACTTTTTTTTTATATAAAAATATGTACTACTTTTTTAATACACAATAAAGATATCTATCAGTGTGAGTATTCCATTGTTACAAGATTATTTATCAACCTGAAATTCAGGTATAACTGATGGCTGCTCTTCAACTTATCTGAGTTAAGAATATATTTTATAATATACATAATATTTTCTATAGCAATCAAGTTAATGAATTCTATCAGCCTCCAAAACTGGTTAAAAGATTCAAGCAAAGCGGGTCAAGAGATCTAACTAGGTGAAAAATAAGTAAACCAGTAAGGAATTTTAATTTATTAGATTCGACATCCTAAAACCGGTTTCTGCCTTTCGGCTTCATCAGTTAGGCTTTTCGAATCCAATAAATAAAAAATAGTTGCAGTGATTGTACTATTTGTAACAAAAAATATTTTAAGACTGAAAATTGAAACGGATTCTCTCCAGTTTATTTAAATTTGTTTTTTTATAATTTAGAAAAGCAAATGAAAGTTTGCAAAACTGGTATGAAAACCAGTTAGACTTGGGAAACTTACACCTTCGGGTAAGAAACTTTACTAGTTTCTGTCAATGAAAAACGAAAACAAAAGTTCAACGCGTAGATGTAACACGTAGGAGTTTCAATGTAAACGAAGTTTCGTATATCTAATAAACTAATAAAAGTTTAAAGTTGTTTTAGTAAGTATTTTAAAGTGGCAAAGTATAACATCCATGCATATATTTAACTTGTCGACATACATTTAGTATTTTGGGGGAGCGTGGGACAATTCCCAACGTTCAGACAATTTCGCTTGTACTCGAATCAGTTCTCCAATTCCGTTTCCGTTCAATGGAGTCGTGTAATTATTTGATCTGATCTAAGGCAGATAAAAAGGAGTAACTGGACGCTAGAGATTAGCACCAGAGATTAGCAAGGCAAACGAGTTAGGCGTTTTCAGATTTTCTGGTTTATAAATTCCATATCCGTTTTGGCATCGTTAGGGAATGCAAAATAACAAGGTGTCGTAATAAATATGTTTGCAATCGATGCGGATTTGTAATTATGGTGAGTAAGTAATTTAAAAATTGTAAAGTCAACAGTTGTCATTAAAACTTGTAATGTGGATAGTGAATTTTAGGAAGTCTATAGAATAGAGGAGGGATGGGGGAAATAGAAAGTTTTAAACTAAAAAGTTGTGGATTGAAAAAGTAGGCTCAGAAGTAATATTGATGAAAACATCATCTAAAAACAGGAAAATATGTAACTTTTATATCTTTCTTTAAGAAAACCACACAATTGCTCTTTGAAATATATTCAAAATATACTAAACATTGGGTAAAATAATTTGAGTTGGCTGCAAACTTCCCCACTCTGGTACTGTTAGTTATTATGAAAGTTAGGTACATCGAGTGTTTGTTTTAATCTAGTTAGAAGTATGTTATTTGCCCTAAAAGGAGAAGTAGATACATAGTAGATACTTAGTCTAAAATTGAGGAAAGTTAAGATGCGTTAATTAACGTTCAACAGTTTATGATTATGATTAGCAATTTTATTAACCTATTTATCATCGTTATTAACGCATTTAAAGTTTTCTTATAATCACTATTAAGAAAATCTACACCAGAGTTAGGTAAAAGTTTCGGTTACTTGACGTAAGTTATTTTATAAAAACTTTTTTTGGATTTAAAAGGGTTACTTTGTACACTAAAATTATTCATTTCTGAAGCTCATAGTGCTTTCCTTGTTAGTTCAATTTCTCTTCTCATGGAATAAAACCACTTATTTTGTAAAAAGTTTTTTAATTTTTGACGTTTCGACTTCCTTAATCAGAAGTCGTTTTCAAAATGACATAATAAAATATATAATAAAAAATTTACTATTGAGACGAGCACAACTTTGAAGCGACACCACCGGTATTAATTTGAACCTTCACGAAAAGCATAATTTTGTTTATTTACCTGCAAGTCGAACGTGTGTTTTGATTTTGTGCTTCGTGTATTTTGCTGTTATTTGTTAGTTAAACGTTAAAAATGCCCAATAAAAATAATACAAACTATTGCGTTTATGGGTATACCTCTAGGAAATCTAAAAATCCGGAATTACACTTTCATTATGATCCACCCAAGAAGCAACAAAAAAGGTGTCATCGAGGAAGTTGATCGTCGTAAATTCCGGAAAAAGTGTAATCAATTTTAAATCTGAAGATTATATTACAAAATCAGGTAAGATAAAGATTAGCATTTCTGAGATTATTTCTTCATTACTACTGAAATGTTTTTAGGAATTATTTCAAACAAAATAGCACCCAAGTAGTGCAAAAAGTGTGTGCCATCACATCATTTGCCCAGTAAGCCACTTGATGTTAAAACCATTAAATGTGCAAGGATTGATAGTTAGTTAGAAGACAGCAAAGTGTTGCCTATAAACTAAGTAAAGTTGTCCTTACAAACTGTCGAAACTGTACAGTTGTACTTTTATATATGTAAACTTAAAATCTAGTTAGGTGTGCACATCATTGCTGATATTTCAACTTACAATTTTTCTAATGGTAATATTCAGTAAAATAAAACCTTTGTCACATCATAATAATTTTAAAAATACCATTATTATGTTCCCCTCTTGTACAACACCTGTTTTCAATTATTATACAATTAGTAATGAATTATTATAATAAAATGTTAAATACTACTAAAACTGAATAATTCAAAGTTAGCTTTGAACTTATGTTAAAATAAAGGATTAAAAAATATACATTTTGTGTTTATTTTGAAAAAACAAAGTAGATAAACAAAACAAAAAGTTTTGCAACAGATACATTTGATGGCCTATGAAGTGTTTTAAGCCAAGAAAAAATTTTCTTAATTTTTTATATTTTAATTTGAAATTGATTTAAAAAAATAATTTTGAACAACGAATAGGATATATTTTACCATAAATCAATCAAAAGTAGGTTCTTAGAAATCATTTTTTATTTAAATCACTATTACAATTATTATCCTGAAAAAATTGAAATAAAATTTATCAAAGGTAATACCACGAGTCCTCCAAATTTTATCGATTAAATTTTTGGTTTTCACGAAAACGGCTTTATTTGGAAAAACCACGAAAACAAACTGATTGATAAAATCACGAGTCCGCAGGACGAGTGATTTTATCTTAAATCAGTTTGTTTGAGTGGTTTTACCTAAAATAAAGGCGTTTGAGTATGAAGATCAAAAATTTAATCTATAAAATTTCAGAGGACGAGTCGTATTTGAAAGGATTATTTTTTGAATCATTTTGTATTAAAAACAGAGAACATAGTCATTTATGCAAAAGACACTTTACACACAAATATTGAAAATTTTCTTTACCAATTTAAATTGAAACCTGAACTGTTATAGTTTTACATACTTGATGTTAAAACCATTAAATGTGCAAGGATTGATGGTTAGTTAGAAGACAGCAAAGTGTTGCCTATAAACTAAGTAAAGTTGTCCTTACAAACTGTCGAAACTGTACAGTTGTACTTTTATATATGTAAACTTAAAATCTAGTTAGGTGTGCACATCATTGCTGATATTTCAACTTATCATTTTTCTAAAGGTAATATTCAGTAAAATAAAACCTTTGTCACATCATAATAATTTTAAAAATACCATTATTATGTTCCCCTCTTGTACAACACCTGTTTTCAATTATTATACAATTAGTAATGAATTATTATAATAAAATGTTAAATACTACTAAAACTGAATAATTCAAAGTTAGCTTTGAACTTATGTTAAAATAAAGGATTAAAAAATATACATTTTGTGTTTATTTTGAAAAAACAAAGTAGATAAACAAAACAAAAAGTTTTGCAACAGATACATTTGATGGCCTATGAAGTGTTTTAAGCCAAGAAAAAATTTTCTTAATTTTTTATATTTTAATTTGAAATTGATTTAAAAAAATAATTTTGAAACAACGAATAGGATATATTTTACCATAAATCAATCAAAAGTAGGTTCTTAGAAATCATTTTTTATTTAAATCACTATTACAATTATTATCCTGAAAAAATTGAAATAAAATTTATCAAAGGTAATAACCACGAGTCCTCCAAATTTTATCGATTAAATTTTTGGTTTTCACGAAAACGGCTTTATTTGGAAAAACCACGAAAACAAACTGATTGATAAAATCACGAGTCCGCAGGACGAGTGATTTTATCTTAAATCAGTTTGTTTGAGTGGTTTTACCTAAAATAAAGGCGTTTGAGTATGAAGATCAAAAATTTAATCTATAAAATTTCAGAGGACGAGTCGTATTTGAAAGGATTATTTTTTGAATCATTTTGTATTAAAAACAGAGAACATAGTCATTTATGCAAAAGACACTTTACACACAAATATTGAAAATTTTCTTTACCAATTTAAATTGAAAGCTGAACTGTTATAGTTTTACATACAGGGCCACCAAGGCGATTTTTTGAGTGGCTACCCCGCGAAACGGCGCCTTAATAAAAGCGAAGAAGAAGAATGAAATGAAGTCTTTCTTAATTTAATTAATTTTAAGTTTAGTGTTAAAGTGAGGTATGTAAAAATAAACTAATAAAAACAGGTTAGTTTACAAATACATTTTGAAATTTGGTTATTAACATACATTTTAGTATAATAATAATTGATAAATGTTTACATTTGACATCTCAAATAGGTAAACACAGTTTAATCAAAAAACAAAAACGACGAAGCGGTTTTATCAGTATAAAACACAATGATTGGTTAGGATCCTGAGTTATTATTGGCTGAAACCACAAATTCTGACTGTTTTGACAGATGAAAAAAATAATCAGCAGAAAACTGTTTTTTTGGCATATGATTTAGCTCCCTTCCTATATCATTCTATATTAGTAGAGGTGAAGATGATAATACCTCTAGGCTATATTCATCCTGAAACACAAAAAAAAGCACACAGAAACAGAAGTAAACAATAAATTTCTGAAAAACGTAAGATATGCTAAATAAATAACCTCAATTTTAGAATAACGACACAAAAAACAGGTTCAATTGAGTCTAAATACTAACATGTACAGGTATATTATGGTAATTTCCAAATCAAAAACCTCAAACAATCACAAAAAGTCTTAAAATACTACAAATAAACCATTCACTCAGTATAACTTAATGCACTATTTACCAAAAATTACGCGTTTCGTGTGAACAGCTGATCAACGTGTGGCGCCGCCATCGGTAATTATTTGTCTCAATAGGCATCTGAAAATAAGATTGCAGCGCCACGGTGGCTTATATTGAAACCCTTTTCTCAGACATTGGCTCTTTGTTGTGATTTGTTTGAGTATGTCCGATATTTTTATTTTAGCATTTTTTACCATTAATTAAAGACTAATTTGAAAAATTTATTATTAGGTATTATTTATCGTATAGGTAAGTAATCTTTTTCACTTCATGTAAAAATAAGCATTCAGTTAAAGTTGCCTTTCTAATTCGCAATCTAATCAGTGTTTTCTTGTATTTAAGGATTTATGTTGGTACAAATACATCTAGATGTGTATATGAAGAGGAGGAAGTTTTAAATGCTGGTCATTTAATTGTGTGGTCAATTGGATTCTAATAGGCAAAGCCAAAGCAAAAACATCTTTATATGCGGTTTGTGTTTGCAAACAAGTGATTTGAAATCTGATCCATATAAAATAAGAGGCCAGCCAGCTTAATAATATGAGGAGCTCATATAAGGCAGGAAATGGTGGGAAGGGCAAACATATTTCTGCACTTTTAATTGCGTAAGACTTTACAGCACTTCAAAATACTGGAAATTGATTATGATTAGGAGTTTACTAAAAATACGTTATGGACAGTAAAATATAACATCTTAATAAAAATAATTCATAATTTATGTATGTACCAAATAAATATATTACTTATAAATAATTTCATTTTCCCAACACATTCAATAAAACATTCCCATTTTCTACAATTTTATTTTAATATCATTGCAAGTATTGCTTTTAATATAACATTTTCTAAAAAAATATTGACAAAGGTTATACGATAGTTGTATAAAATAAATAAGGCAAATTGTATCCAAAAGCTGAAAACTGAAAATTCCAATAAAACTATTAAGAGCACTATGTTTTTAAGAGATCACTCAATGTTGATATTTTTTAAGTATTTACTTGCACCTCAAAGTCATGAAACTTAGTGGGTCCTTCATACTAATCTTGCTCATTTAAGAGCATTAGCAGGCTTTGTGCACCTTCCAAATCATCGTTAGTACGTTCAGGCACTGGTTCTTCATTGCACTGACAGTCTGTGAAATCTATAATTTTAACAGTATTTCTCCTGTTTAACCTTTCACTTCTTTCAGCGGCTTCTCGTTCTGGTTCTGTAGTTTGAACTAATGAAATCGACAAATTCTGACTGGGAACAGCTGCCAGCTTTAAACTTCTTCTTCCTATGGCATATAATTATTTTATTTACCTCTTCGGAAAAAATCGTCATCAATAAATGGTTTGAATAAACGACCATATACTTAGTCACAACTTTTGCAATTTTAAGTCTTAAAATCCAAGCTTAACGCCTACACATCCATGTGGGGCGTCCTAACTCAGATTCTACTTTCACGCGACATTTTCCGATTTTCCAGCCTCTGGAAACAAATGGAAACTTAAATCCGTGTTTGTTTTCGCCCATGAAGAACACTGAGGGTACGGAACAATATGAATTACTCATTCTTATTTGAAAAAACCACACTACACAACTGTTTTTTACAAGCAAATATAAAACGACCTATTGGGGGGTGGGTGGCTCAGCGGTAGAGCACTGGACTCATAATCCAAGGGTTGTGGGTTCGAATCACACCAAAGGCAGAAATCTTTTTCTGATTTTTAATTAATTAAAAATTTAGAAATTGATTTTCATATACCAGGTGTGATTCCTCACTCGACCATTCACTGTTGGGTTCTAATTAACAGTGCTGTTCCTAAAGTGGCGCTGGGAAACAGTAACAAAGCCTACACAGAACACGAGGCTAATGGCCATAGTAGTCGATGCCGTTGACACAGAAGTAAAAAAAAAAAAAACGACCTATTCAACAAGTACAAAACAATAAAATGAATGTCTGTGAAAAGGGTTACCACCACGAGAGGGCGTATTAGTTTTGATTTTGATTCGCCTATAGAAACAGAACACTTGATAATCTTACAAAAATATGACAGCAACATAGGACACCGAGAAAGATTTTGAAATTGAAGATGTCAAAATCTGTTTCCATCATATTTTTGTGACGTTTCTGGGAACGAATTTTTTAAAGAAGGATAGCGCATTTGCATATTATAAGAGAATTTATAATTATCATTATCATAAGAAACAACCAGATAAAAACTTATGATAATATCCCGATATAGAGGGTATCCTTTTTGCAGTTAACTCTTTTTGTAAAATAGGCATCCAAATTTTTGAAATATCGACCGAACAATTAGAAACACATTCGTTATTATTTAAGCATATCAATGCTGCTTCTGCTGCAGACCAAAAGTTAAATCGACTGATTTCCGAATGTAATGGGATTTAAAATATAATTTTCAGACAAATTAAAGATAAAGGTCTAACTTAGGTAGTCTTACTATTTTAAATCGATAAATTTATTATTTTCTATGAAAACGACAGCTTTAAAATCATCCAATTTTTTTAACCTTAAAAGTGGCATTTAACAATCTATATATCCTCGATTCTGAAAAAATAAGAAAAATAAACATTAACTTGACCTAATACTTTAATTTATGAAATCAGTCGATTTGAAATTTTGAAGTAATTTCAAATTAATTTGAAAGTTTGGTCAAACAATGGCGTCTAAAAATTCTTTACCCATAGGTATTCAGTATATATATATATATATAATTATATATAGATCATATAGGTTTTAACACTGTAAGAAAGATGGTGCCCAAAGCAAATCAAATTTGCAATGGATGCCAACCCATCAGCTGAGATATTTAGCGGGGTGATACCATAATTAGCCCAGTTGTGAGAGACTTTGACCTCTCATAAAATGTGATATCGCTTTAAAAGGTGTAGAAAACGATAAAAAAATCTTTGCGGCTCTAAAGTGTATGCTAAATTCGAAAAACTAATAGCACAACCACGTGAAACAGCAAAAAATTTTACTATTATTTATATTTCAGATAACATTTGTTCACTTTAAATTTTATTTTAATGTAATATACTTAAATGTTTCTTTTCAAATTATATTGCTAATTTTATATTTTTTGTTTGTTAACTGTTTCATTTTATTCATTGAATTGTTTTCATTATTCTACAATAAATTATTGATATTTTGTAAACTATAAACGTCACTTATAGCAAATTTTATCTCAAACTATAAAAATGCCATTTTTGGTTTTACTGTACAACTTAAGAAAATCAATAAACTCTGTAGATTTTTTTTATCTCTAATTTTTTCCAAAAATTCAATTTTTTTCCCATTTCATCGTATTCCTATCTGTTATGGTTTAGAATATAGCAATGTTGGCACATAATAAAAGAAACATGCACTCAAAACACAAAAAGAACGCTGCAATTGTATTTATTGTCTTTGTAAATAAAGTAAAGTAAAGTTTTTGCTCTCCAAACATTTAAAAAAACTTTAATCAGAAAGGAACATTCTAAGTACGCCGAATATAATAATATATCATGAATTTAAATTTTCGCAGGAACTCACAGCTGTTGTTGATAAGTTCATTTGGCAACGTCGAATCAGTGGTTAGGCAACGTTTTGTCTCAAAGTTGACGAGATTTTAGAGTATTTATAAATATATTTTTTATTACTCGAGGACGAGATGCTTTTTGCGCATGTCGTTTAACTGTCATAACGCGGGAATTTTTAAAAAGAATTAGGGAATATTATAAAGTAGAAGATAAGAATATATTCAAAATAACTGATATGTTGTATGACTTTCATAATAAATTAATTTTTACTTTTTAATAGTTAGTATGTGTCGGAATCATGATTTTTCTTTTTTAATCAGTTATAATAACTATTAAATTGTCAATGTGTCAAATTATTACTTTCCATGGAACTCTAATTTATCAAATTAAAAAAAATGTAATAATTTTGTGCATAGGCATAGAAATGTAAATTTTCACTTCTGTTTTGTTTTCAAACATCAACTTCCTGTTGTCAAATTGGTTAAAAAAAAGTTCTGATTTTGGTAGATGTCGATCAATATGTAATCTTTCATATTTTATATTCAAATTCATTAATCTGAAAATTATAGAGATATATTTATTTTCAAATTGTTTGGGACTTCTAAATATCTTTGAAATGTTCACTTAAATCGTAATTCATCGTTCGCGCGGTTAATTTTTCTTTCGTTTCTCACACTTCATAACGAAGAACAAAATCACTTTATACGGGGTAATTCATTGAGAAATGCGCATACAGAAAGGGTAGATGGAGAACACCGAGGTGCTTCTAAATAACCTATGGGTCTATAGTTCTTTATAACCAAGATACAGGGTGATTTATTAATTTTCCCCATTTTTTCAATTAATCATAACTTATGAACGACCCTATACGTTTTTGTAATATTTGGTTCGTATGTTCTTTGTCTACAGTGGTGTCGATTAACATATTCCAAGTCCGGCCTTACAAAGTTAATGAGTAGGTTTCGAATCGAAACAATACCCAGTATATTAATATTTTAAAATTTTATTTGGAAAGAGCAGAAAAAAATAAGTAAGACTAAATATATTTGGTGCTTCCGCTTACAACTTTTTTACTTATTAACTTGACTTAAATCTAGATGTTTCGATAATGAGGTGGCACAAAAATAAAAAAAAAATTCTTCCCCAAATGGTACTTTTCTAGCTTTAATCCATAAAATCATCAACTATTTCTTATTCTCCTAATTTCTGGATCCCAACCTTATTGAAAAATCAAGAAAAAATATTATAAAGTATATATTTGTAAATTTATTTTAAAATTATTCATTTATCTGTTTAAGAATTTATTAATAAACAAATTCATTGATAAAACATATAATTTTTGTTTTCTTCTGTGTTTTTAGTACAATGCTTTTTGTGATCATTGTAGGCCCTTTCACTATTTATTTTTTATTATCCGATCGCTGGATTATAGCGATTACTTAAACTATAATCGCGATATGCCGGTACGTTAGAAGTTTTTTTGGTAGCAACAAAGGCGCCGCTTTAAAACTGTTAAATTGGGGCAACTTTATATATTACACGAACTATACGCGTATTGCATTTGCCTTAGCGACCCGAGTTAAATAACGCCGGCGCCGTCCGATTGTTCGCGAAATCTCTTTCGACATAACCTATTACCGTGATTTAATTGGAGATTTGGCATTTTTTAATTTTTTACAGTTTGTACTTTCATTCTTGGTTTTTATAGTTAAGCATTTTGATACATACAAATAGAATTGCTATAATTTTAAAATTAATATTTCTTCAAAACACAAAAATATAAGTAGATCATAAACGCACTTTTTATTATATAAAATCAAGGATCTCGGGTTTAAATAGTCTTCAAGAAAAGTTCGGTGAAAAAAAATTGCTAAAGCGGCTTATTCCTTTGATGCAATTGTCTAGGAGTCTAGGGCCACCGTGAGCTGAACCAAAGTTCAAACGATGCCTGCCCGCCTTGACTTAAAAAAGCGATTCTTTGATCTACAAAGAAGCGCCGACGCAACTTGACACGTGTCGATTCTGGAATAGTTGTCATAGCTATATACTAACTTTGAAATGAGCAATAACATCACTCTGTATACATTTGAAAGGGGCATTTTATTTCGAAAATTTAATACCAATTATACCCTAGTAAAAAATTGTTTCCTACTTGTAAATATCTTTGACATGTTTACCTAAATCGTAATTCATCGTAATAAATAAATAAATAAATCGTTTGCGTGGTAAATTTTTCTTTCGTTTCTCATATACTTCATAACGAGGAACAAAATCACTTCATATAAATAACTGAAAAGAAAATGTTATTTTGATATTATCAATGCCCCAGTAACAAATTATTTTAATTTTAAGAATTAAAAGAAAGATTTTATGATGAATAGTTTTCATTGAAAGGCTCTGTATAAATAATATATACCTACAAAGAAAATAAATGAATAATTATTTATCATTATGTTCTTAGCTAACCACTTACAAAGAGCTATAGACCGAGGTCCTTCTGCCCATAAATGAATAATAAAAAGTTAAGATTATACATTTTGGTAATACTAAATATTGTTCTCCCCTTGTATTAAATATAGCAGACAATGAATTTCTCGAATGGTTTCTGTAATGAGAAAATTTCAAAGGAAGGTTTCTGTAACTACTTTGTTTAATTTAAGCATTTATCACGAGATACCAGCACCTCCCGGACAGCACCTTATTTGACATAATTTCGCTGACTTTTGACGTACAAGACCGCGCCCTTAAAGATTTTAATGTATTAGTTTGAAAAACTGTTTTTAAATTAAATTTATTGTCAATCCTTCTAATTTTTTCGGATAATTTTGGAATATAATCGATTTTTACTATAATTGAATGAAGTATTGGGGGATTTAAATGTTGTTCTTTATTTTTATGTCTCGATAAAGTTGACGATTTATATTCTTAATCAAGACATATTTAACAAGTGATAATTCATTATTTAAAATATTGTCATTTGAACAAATTGTTTTTGCTCTATCGGAAAGAGATTTGACAATACCTCGTTTAACACAAATTGAGTGGTTTGAATTAAAATTTAGATACCTATTTGTATGTGTTTCTTTTCTAAAGTTATATTATTTTGAGAATACGTATTAGGTAATTAAAAAGATGTGACCAATTTTCAAAATTAGGGTTAATTTAGAGAATTTTTATTTTTCTTTAGCACAGAAAAAAAGAAGCACCCATTTATTGACATACTTTTTCAAATCCAATATAACAACTGTTAACTTGACATCGTTTATCGAAATATGGCGTATCAAACAGCAACTATAAGTAATTTGTGCCACTGAAAATAACATTAATAACGTTCACAAAGAGTGGTCATAATAACATTACATATAATAATTGCACATTTAGTGTTCGAAACATGTTTATTGGAATATGTATTGATCAATGAAAATATGTCCAAAACAATTATTTATTTTAAAAATATTTACTATATTTATTCAGTTTAGATATAATTATTTTTATAATGTAGTTGTATATTAATCTCACTAAAATATTCGATATTAATGTTTTGTACGAAATTACACGAATCATAAAAAATAATAAATATTTTAATCGTAAATTTAGCGGCTTAAAATATTAGTATTTTCCTAGATAGGGTTTAATATTATTTCCTAATGACATAAAAGGTGTTTAAGTTCAATTTGTTTTGTTTTTTTATATTATTTTGGATATTAATTCGCTTAAAAGTTGGTACAAATACTTGGCGTAAAAAATCATAATTTTTTATCAATTTTGAGTTATTACAAAGGGGGCGCCACATACATATTGTTTAATTAAGAAAAAAATAATTAAATTTAAACCATATATCTCATTAGAAGGTGGTATTAGACCCTGTTTTTTAATTTTAATCTTCTTGACGTACGTTTAAAATATTTACCATTATACCCAATATAATAAAAACATTTATAACTTCATAAAAACGTACAATGTCTTTAAATTATTTAAATTATCAAGACTTTATTATTTTATATTTTATAAACATAAAATGCATATTTTCAAGTTATAAGTTATAAGAGGGCTTATATTAAACGTATGAAATCAGGAAGGAATCATATTTGCTAGTTTACAGGCCAAAAAAACATACAAATATCTAATACTGTGAAAAGTGTGTTTATTTTATTTGCAAAAAAGTTACCAACGTTGGCGAAACTTTGCCAAACTTGAAAAGAGACAATCTAGTATCTGAGCTCACAGAGAAAGAAAAAACTATTTGTTGGAGTTAAAAATTGGAAAATTCAAGCGTTTACAGAAGGTTTGTCTACTGGCTTTATAAAGATTAGATGGCATATACAGCAAAAAGTCAGGTGAAATTACCAGCAATATATCCATTTATAGACATTAAATTTAAAGCAGCTCAGTTCATTCCCGAAAAAATAAAAAAAAGTTCAACTGCTTCGAATAAAGAGACAATTACACAAAATTATGAATTTGTGGAGATACCCAGAAGAACTTGGAAAAAAGCATAAAGAGCAGGAGAAACAGGAAGATGCAAAGTGTATTTTCAGAAAATAGGAAACAAAGTTTAAATGGATCAAACAATCCCTGATTTCAATGCCCTGTAAGGATATAAAAAACATATTTCTTAGCTTACTTAAAGATTTACATTACATCGTTTGTTTCTGTGAATCCTTACAGGAACAAAATATTCTGGATGGTACAAAAATTATCCAATTGATATAAATGAAATTGGGAAGTGGACCTACCAAAAAATATGCTGGAAAATGGATCTTGACACCCAAACAAAGTTACTAATAGTGCAGGAACTAAAATTTTTTTTCATGTGGCAAAAATTTAAGAATCTGCCAATAAAAATTACACATGAATTTATCGTGTATTGGATAAATAAAACCACTTATATAAAAAATGTTTTTTTCTGATTTTCCTCCGACAAATATATAAAGAAATAAACCTCTTTGAGCTACAAAAATGAAAGTATATATCGATAAAAAATCTTATGTATCACCCCTTACAAAGGTTTTTATTATTTGGAACATAATAACTAACAGAAAAAATTAATAAAGGTTATTCAGACTAGCCTACAACAAAAAACTTTTAGTTAAATGAGCTCAAATGTAGGGTCAACTACCTATTTCAAGTTACACAGCTCCGTTACCCTTACAATTCCTCGTAGCTATGCAAATAATACCAATCTACATACAAATAGTAATCCGACAGGGTAATTTTACCTGATTAATTATTACACTAGACGTCGCTTCTTTGACGACGCACTAGCTCACTCGTAATTCTATATACGTGGGTCAAGTTTTTGTATAAGAGACCCTCCAGTTTAACAAATTGAGGAAGGAAACTTACTTCAAGATAGGGCCACATAATGTACTGCATAGGCCTCTTGTATAATTTATTTCTTGATTACATTCACGCACTTGAAACAAGTATCTAAGTAGCTCTAAAATGCCACGTCATAATACGTTGAGAGGGAACTGAGAGAAGAATGGTGCTCCAGTAGGGAGGTGCAAATTGCACGAGTTTAGTAAAAATGCGATTATTAAAATTAAAACTTAGAGAATGTAAAATGAAGAACTAATTCGCTAGCAGTAATAATAATAATAATAATAATAATAATAATAATAATAATAATAATAATAATAATAATAATAATAATAATAATAATAATAATAATAATAATAATAATAATAATAATAATAATAATAATAATAATAATAATAATAATAATAATAATAATAATAATAATAATAATAATAATAATAATAATAATAATAATAATAATAATAATAATAATAATAATAATAATAATAATAATAATAATAATAATAATAATAATAATAATAATAATAATAATAATAATAATAATAATAATAATAATAATAATAATAATAATAATAATAATAATAATAATAATAATAATAATAATAATAATAATAATAATAATAATAATAATAATAATAATAATAATAATAATAATAATAATAATAATAATAATAATAATAATACATATGAGCAATACGTTTGCGGTCACAAAATCTAAAAAATATACAAAATATACATTGTAAAAGTATAGATAAATAAATATACATTGTAAAAGTATAGATAAATGTCACATAATTTAAAAATATATAAAATGTACATAGTAAAAAGTAAAATATGAACTATAAATAAAATCCTGAATAAAACATGGAAGAATAATGAAGTACAATAAAAAATATACAACTTTTTCTTGCGTTATAAAATAAATATCTATTTATGTTGTAAAAATTCGTCTACAGAATAAAAACAGTTTTTTAGCAGAAACTCCTTTACTCTTTTCCGAAATAAATTGGTAGACATATTCCTGAGATTGTCATCCTTTAGTATAAAAACTATTTTGTTATATAGATTTAAATTAATTTTGTAGCTTGTATCCTTGAAAATTGAACAACCATATTACTGGCGTTTCTCGTTGAGTACGTATGTACATCAGACTGAAGAACATACTTGTTTGAATTTTGATGAATAAAGGTGACAACCTCAAAAATATACATACAAGGTAATGGCAGAATGGAATATTTCGCAAACAACGGTTTACAGTGTGTATCCCATTTCGCATTATCAATGACTCTTAAAGCCGATTTTTGTGCCTTAAATGCCTTATCAGCAGCTGGGAAATTTCCCCAAATGATCAGACCGTAATTTAGGTGAGATTGTATAGTTGCGATATACACCATTCTGAGCACTTGATTAGACAAGAATGGTCTTAACTGTCGTAGTGCAAAGATTTGAGAAGCTAATTTAGAGCATAATGATTTCACATGAGGCTGCCAATTTAGGTAAGTGTCGAGCATTAGCCCCAGGTATCTTACTGGTTCCGATTTCTCAACCAATCTGCTAGAACTAATCAACAACTCTTGAGTTTTTGATTCATTAAGTTTTAACCGATTAGCTGAGAACCAACTTTTCGCTGGATTTAAGCTATCGTCGCTCTGGGCGATGTCTTCTAGTGAGATAAATGCAGTATCATCTGCAAATATAACACTTTTTTTGCGTTCCACTGTGTTTGGCAGGTCGTTTATATACAACAGGAAGAGTATAGGACCCAATACCGAACCCTGTGGAACACCACTGCTAATTGGTAGTACGCTTGAATTTGCATTTCCGCAGTAGACATATTGCCGTCTGTTGGACAGGTAGGAGCGAAATAGCTCCAACTGCAAGGAGCGGATACCATAAAATTCAAGTTTATTTATTAAGATATTATGATCTACGCAGTCAAAGGCCTTGCTAAGGTCACACACAGTAACGTGGGTGTTAGATCCCTTATCAAGTCCTTTCACAGCGTATTCAATCAGATCTAGTAAGGCCTTAGTGGTTGACAGATTTTTCCGAAATCCATATTGCGCATTTGTAAATATATTTTTGTTCTCACAGTAACTGACCAACTTCTGTTTGATGATAATTTCAAATATTTTGCAAAGAACAGGCACAATAGCAATTGGTCTGTAATTGTCAATGTCATCTGGATCACCTTTCTTAAAAGTTGGTAGGATTTTAGAAATTTTAAGAGAGTCCGGCCAGTGACCTTCATCCAAACACCTGTTATATAAAATGACAAGAGGTTCAACGATAAGATTTAGAGATGATTTTATTATTTCGCTATAAAGGTCATAGTAATCCAAAGAGGCACTTTCCTTTAGACTTAACACCGCTTCACGAACATCGGATTCCAATATGGCACCCATGAAAAACGATAAAGATGGTTTTTTTAGCTTATTGATATAAATCATAGGATTATTTTGAGAATTTAATATAGTGTTTGTGATTTTTTGGGAAATTTTACTAAAAAATTCGTTAAAATCATCAGCAGAAATTTGCTGAGATAAATTATTTTCCTTTTTTAATTTTCTTTCAGAATTAACCAAGTGCCAAATAGTTTTACTTTTATTTTCAGAACCATCAATCATAGAAGAGTATGTATGTCTTTTGTGGTTTTTTAATTCTTTTTTATAAGTTTTGCGGAGAGAGGTGTATGTTGCCCAATCCTCTAAAGAATTACTCTTCTTAAATTTATTTTTAGACTTAAAAAGAGATTTTTTCATGTCCCTTAAGTGTTGATTAAACCAGTTTAATCTATGATTTTTTTTTAATGACCGGAGTGGGAATGAAGTATGAGCATTTTCTTGGAGCGTATTCAGAATAACGTCAGCAACCTCGTTTGAATTTAGTGAAGAAATATTAAGGTCATGCCAGATTACGTTAGCTAAATTGCCAGTAAAAATTTTAAGTGTTTTATCATTTACAATTCTTTTTTTAGTAAGTTGCTCCTTAGGTTTGAGAATATTTGAAAACGAAGCATAGAGTGCAAGATGATCGCCAATGTCCACGTCTAGTGTACCGGCGTCAAAAATATCTGAGCTTATGTTGGTGACAACATTGTCAAGACATGACCTCAATACTGGTGTGATTCTAGTTGGAACATGAATAAGATGCCTAAGGCCAAACATGCTGAGAATGTTTTTAAAATCATTACACTGTTCATCAAGACCATCTATATCTAAGTTAAAATCACCAACGAGAATAATATTTTTGTATTTATAAAACAGATAGTCTAGAAGTTCGGCAAGTTTGTTAATAAAAACATTTATGTCACCACTGCTGGACGATCTGTAAACTGAAATAATTACAGTACTATTTTTTGATATTTTCACACCGCAGAACTCTGCGTGTAATGGAATGCAGAATTTTTCAATGTTTAGAGGGTTTGTAACAACACAAGACCTAGAAAAAATAGCCACACCGCCGTGACTTATATTATCTCTACAAAAATGAGAGATTAAGTTATAATTTTTTATTTTAATCATTCTTATCTGATCAGCTGAAAGCCAATGTTCAGCAAAATATAAAATATCATAATGTGTATCATTTGGTAAAATATTTAGACTATCTATTTTATTTGAAAGACTTTGACAATTGATATAAATTAAATCAAGACACTGCTTAAAAGTAGTACACACACCGGGTAAAAACGTTTGATAATTCGTTAATTGCTATTCATCAGGATTAGACTCTTGATTATTTTGCTGTTTCCTGTTGACATGAAGGAACTCATTGAGATAAACTCCTTCTGGCCACACTTCAGGTTTTAAAATTTTTGAAACCACGCTGCTAGGAACTGAGATTTTGTAAGAAGTGTATTTCTCAGGCGCTCTAGAATTCATCTTAAAAACCTCTATACGCTTGTCAATATCCTTAAGATGATCTTTTACTATATCTGCATTTGTGTTTGGACTCCAATTAGTTGTGTGGAAGAACTTCATGGTTTCCTGTCTGGCCGCCATCAAGTTAGGGTTCGAGCCATGCATAGTTCCGATAAGTACATTTTTCGGCTTATTTAAAAACCGTCTGTTTGTTGAGACAGCTGGTTGATTTTTGTTCAAATTTATTATGTCTGAACAAATTCCACTAGCTGTTGCCTGATGGAGAGCTCCTGCAACTACTGCTGAAGAAAATGTATTTTTTCTCTTAATATTTGTATCCTTCTCATTTGAGATAATAATAATAATAATAATAATAATAATAATAATAATAATAATAATAATAATAATAATAATAATAATAATAACTTTATTGTCCATATGATCAGTTATACATGAAATGGGACAAGTCGAAAGACAGTTTATAAGATGTGGAACATAAAACATAAAGATACAAAAAATATACGATGGAAAGAAAAAATAACGTATAGCTAAAATTTAACAGTTAAAATGTATACGCCAAATATTCTTCAACAGAATAAAAACAGTTATCCATCAATAACTTTTCTACTTTTTTCTTAAATAGTTTCAAAGGTGTCCTATTGATTTCATAATATTAAGAAGTTTATCATAAACTAAAATAGCCATGGCTCTTTTCAAAAAATGCAGAGTTATGTGTTGGTATCATCAAATCGTTTCGAGTTCGAGTTAAATAATTATGGTAGAAGTTATTAGTACGAAAATGTTCTAGGTTTGATTTGACATAAATTAAAAGTTCTAAAATATAAATACAAGGAAGTGGTAATATACGAAGTTCCTTAAACTTTTCTCTGCATGACTGCCTATACCTCAGTGACGTTGAATTTCTTAAAGCTTTTTTTTAAGTTTAAAAACCCTCAATACATGAGCTGATGAGTCCCAAAAAATTAAACCATATCTAATGAGATAATAGTAACAGAACAGATTTATTAGTTATATTTCTAAGCCTAAAAAGTGCAAAACATGCAGATGAAAGTATTTTATACAGTATATCAATATAAAATTCACAGCTTAAGATGGGCCTTGCCACTGACGACCTCGTTTACAGTTGGCAATACTGAATATGCATACAAATTTGACGATTTTTTGAAGAGTTTATCTCGAGAACGGAATTTTTGTTTGTGGAAATATTTATACCCGTTATAGCTTATACCTGGGAATAGGACATCTCCTTTTTTGAGTCAATTTTAAGGATTAATAAAAAAGATATCAGCCATTTAGTGGAGGTGTGTTTTTGACAGTTTTGACAATTCGTGATCACCAATTTTAACGTGTCCTAAATCCAATATATTTTTGTCTACACTCTACAACCAGTAACAGTTTTTGTATTATTCTGGTCTGCCACTCATGGTAGTGCTTCCAGTTTCGGTTGGTTTGATATGCATTATTCAATTATTCTTCTTTTATTTCTATTTATTTCATATTCAACTTGAGCATAATTTCTTTTTCTGGAGTTTCTATCAGATTAGATTATATATTAGCAGTAGTCCTTCTAAAAAACTTTATAAAATGCTATTACGTAATATACACATTTTTTCCTATTCTATGGATAAGGATTAAGATATCGGAGTGCAGTTTTTCTCTCCCATGTTGCCAGCCAGCTACGCATTGTGATAAGAGCATTTAAATTTCTGATGCCCGTTGATTCCTCCTGGAATAGACAACCTTTCAGGTGGAACCAAATTAACGCTTGTGCGTGCCTGCTTTAAATGGATATGTTACCTTTCAGCGACAATTTGCCTATCCCCTTTTATCAATTAAAGATTTAAGAGACACGGGTGAAAGATGGCTCTGGAACAGTGATGAGCTGGTTTAGTGTAATTTCCGTATAAGAAATTTCTTCAAAATAATGTGCTAATGAAAATAATAAAGGAGAAATTCTTCGCTGTTAATCTGTTTTTCTGTTTTTTTCTTTATCAATCGGTAAATGAACACCATTTTGCAATATTTATGGGAACAATAAAGTCAATATGGTAACAAATTCAAAATTAATTAAACAACTTCTATGTGCTCAATTTGAAATATGTTTACGACAGTATAATTTAATAGAAGAAAGGTTCCATACACAGATAAAGTAGGGAACACGATAAATTGATTACAATAAGATTTAGACCGCCAAATAAACAGATTATCGCGTATGTTAAACAATAATTGTATATTTTTTGTTTTTTTTTTTTTTATTGAAGAACTGCATATTTACAATCTACTCACATTAAGGAGAAATAAGTAAATGTTTTGTAAGAATAATAACATGAGAAGAGAAATCTTCCAGCGAAAATCCTCTTGCTACCTTTACTCTTGAGAGTTAGTCGTCGTCCTCGTCTATAGTCTATTTTTATGTATGAGAGAGTATTAAAATAATAAAGCGTTCGTAATCCATAGGCGTACCACTTCTTTTAGTAGACAGTTAAAATATTTTGTGAAGTTATACCTCGAGTATTTTCGTATGAAATAACCTTTGTATAAATATAATAAATATTCATTTCGGAAGCTCATTGTGGTTTGTATTTTAATTTCTCTCTCTTTCCACTGGATTAAAACCACTTAGTTGTTAAAAAAGTTTTTTTATTGACGTTTCGGCTTTCCAGATCGAAAGCCGTTATCAAAATGACATAAAATAAATAAATTTACTAGAAACAGAACACTTGATAATCTTGCAAAAATATGACATCAACATAGTATACATAGAATAAGATTTTGACATTGAAGATGTCAAAATCTGTTTCAATCATATTTTTGTGACGTTTCTGGGAACGAATTTTTGAAAGGATAGCGCATTTGCATATTATAAGAGAATTTATACTTCGTCATAAATGAAGTTTTCTTATTAATATTATCATAAGAAAAAACCAGATAAAAACTTATGATACTATCCCGATATAGAGGGTATCCTTTTTGCAATTAACTCTTTTTGTAAAATAGGTATCCAAATTTTTGAAATATCAACCGAACAATTAGAAACACATTCGTTATTATTTAAGCATATCAATGCTGCTTCTTTAACTTTGCGGTTATAATTATTCGGTTCTTTTAATAATCTAGTTGAAAAATTCCATTGTATTTTATGACCAGAATCCCATGCGTGTTCACATATTTTGGATTTTTCGAATTGTTTATTTTTAATGTACGATTGGTGTTCATTAAGTCTAATATGAAAAGGTCTAGATGTTTCTCCTATATAAAATTTATTACATTCGCATGGAATTTTGTAAATACAATTTTTTGTGTTTTGAATTTCATTAAAAGGTTTTGTATTTACTATTAAAGATTTTAATGTATTATTAGTTTGAAAAACTGTTTTTAAATTAAATTTATTGCCAATCCTTCTAATTTTTTCGGATAATTTTGGAATATAAGGAATTTTTACTATATTTGAAAGAATTATTGGGGGGTTTAAATTTTGATCTTTAGTTTTGATGTCTGGGTAAAGTTCACGATTTATAAATTTACTTGGGTAGTTGTTCTTAATCAAGACAGATTTAACAACAAGTTATCAGGAAATACTAATTCCTTTATCAAAAATTCAAAACATTTTTTAGAAAAATTATCAAAAATCAAAATTACAAATTCAGATATAATGGTTAGTTTTGATGTAGTCAATTTATTTCCAAATGTTCCTGTCGATAAAACTCTTAATCTTGTGAGAAAAAAGTTGACAAGTGATAATACATTAATAAATAGAACTAAATTAAGCGTCTCAGCAATTCTAGAATTATTGGAACTATGTATTAAAACTACATATTTTCAATTAAATAGTGATTTTTATCAGCAAAATTTTGGCATGGCAATGGGTTCTCCTTTATCACCAAAATTGTGTGATATTTTCATGGAGAATTTTGAAATGGAAATTGTAAACAAACAAAATTTAAGACCTTCTGTCTGGTTTAGATATGTAGATGATATCTTTGCAATTTGGCAACACGATAGGGAAAATATTGATACATTTTTATATACTATTAATAATTCGGAACCTACTATTAAATTTACAATTGAAATTGAAAATAATAAAAAATTACCGTTTCTTGATGTACTAATACACAATAACAACAATTGTTTTGATACATCAGTTTTTAGAAAAGAAACACATACAAATAGATATCTAAATTTTAATTCAAACCACTCAATTTGTGTTAAACGAGGTATTGTCAAATCTCTTTTCGATAGAGCAAAAACAATTTGTTCAAATGACAATATCTTAAATAATGAATTATCACTTGTTAAATCTGTCTTGATTAAGAACAACTACCCAAGTAAATTTATAAATCGTGAACTTTACCGAGACATCAAAACTAAAGATCAAAATTTAAACCCCCCAATAATTCTTTCAAATATAGTAAAAATCCCTTATATTCCAAAATTATCCGAAAAAATTAGAAGGATTGGCAATAAATTTAATTTAAAAACAGTTTTTCAAACTAATAATACATTAAAATCTTTAATAGTAAATACAAAACCTTTTAATGAAATTCAAAACACAAAAAATTGTATTTACAAAATTCCATGCGAATGTAATAAATTTTATATAGGAGAAACATCTAGACCTTTTCATATTAGACTTAATGAACACCAATTGTACATTAAAAATAAACAATTCGAAAAATCCAAAATATGTGAACACGCATGGGATTCTGGTCATAAAATACAATGGAATTTTTCAACTAGATTATTAAAAGAACCGAATAATTATAACCGCAAAGTTAAAGAAGCAGCATTGATATGCTTAAATAATAACGAATGTGTTTCTAATTGTTCGGTTGATATTTCAAAAATTTGGATACCTATTTTACAAAAAGAGTTAATTGCAAAAAGGATACCCTCTATATCGGGATAGTATCATAAGTTTTTATCTGGTTTTTTCTTATGATAATATTAATAAGAAAACTTCATTTATGACGAAGTATAAATTCTCTTATAATATGCAAATGCGCTATCCTTTCAAAAATTCGTTCCCAGAAACGTCACAAAAATATGATTGAAACAGATTTTGACATCTTCAATGTCAAAATCTTATTCTATGTATACTATGTTGATGTCATATTTTTGCAAGATTATCAAGTGTTCTGTTTCTAGTAAATTTATTTATTTTATGTCATTTTGATAACGGCTTTCGATCTGGAAAGCCGAAACGTCAATAAAAAAACTTTTTTAACAACTAAGTGGTTTTAATCCAGTGGAAAGAGAGAGATAATAAATATATCGGGTGTACACTTATATTTTCACCTAATTAACCTGCTTATAACTTCTAAGCAGCTGAAGGTAAAAAAGTGCAATTTTTTCTAAAATATTTTATTTTTCCACAAGGTATGTTAAGAATATTGTGTCAAACGGGTTATGTAGGTATAAGGGTTTGACTTTTAAACTTTTAAACAACGTTACGTTCATAAATAATAATTTTAATATAAAAACTACTTCTTACCTACAAATCCAAATCAGAATCGAAATCAGAAGATGAACTGTCGCAACCAATATTTACAATGAGTGGCTCGATCATTTCATGAGTAATATTGTCCAACTTCCACATTTTCTCTTCTTCTTTAATCGTATGATTTACTGCCTTTTCCCAGTTTTCAGGCTTCACATTATTTACAGCCTCCAAAAACAACTGTTTAACATCACTCATTTTAAAAGAATTATTTTTTCTTGAAACTTCTCCCTTTATCTGTGCCCATGTCAGTTCAATCGGGTTTACTTCGCAATGATATGGTGGTGATCTAACCACCGTCATCCCACGATTTTTTGCAATTTCATCAATTTCATATTTTTTTAATTTCTCTTTAAGAAGGGAACACAAATGATACAGTTCTCTTCTCACAGAACCGGGATGGAACTTAATATTCTTTGAATTTAGCCAATTCTGTAAATCTTTTTTTAACCACTTGGTTGTGGGCATTTTTTCTGTAAGTCTCGAGTGATAACTTGCATTATCCACCTTAACCTTAACCACCTTTAACAAAACCGTTTGAACTACCGATGTGTACTATTATCAGTCTGCGCCCCTTTCCTGATGGTGGATTTAAACCAGTAGATAAATTATTTAAAAAAGCCTGTCTTCGACTTGTAACAGTTTCATCTTGCCAAAATTTATTTGGTGTATGTCCCTCGTTGATCCATGTTTCATCTAAATAAAATATATTTCTTCTTTGGTTTCTCATTTCTTTTATAGTCCTTAGGTAATTTCTTCTCCATACTACAATATCGCTTCTTTCTATTAAAATAGACTTTCTGGAATGCTTTTTCCATAGGAAACCTATTTCTTTTAAAAGTTTCCATAGTGTGCTTCGACTCATTTCAGGGTAATCCTTATCATCTCGAACCGTGGCAAGAACTTTGTCTACTGTCGGAAATTCTTTTCTAAAGAAGAACGCATGCACTTTCCTTCGAAGTCATTCTTTCAAATGATTTTCTATTTGAAATTTTGGTTTTCCTGGAACTTTAGGTGCTGTTTGAAACTCGCCACATTTCTCTTCTTTAACAACTCTGTAAATCGTAAATTTCCCAACACCAAGCGTACTACTAACTAATTCCACTGTGTCATCAACACTTTTACATAAATGTTTGTCTGTAAATGATTTAAAACAATTAAATATTAATGTTTTTTCATTAACTGTTAAAGGACCAATTTTTTGTCGCTTACGCGGTACTTCCAAATTTTCCATGATCACACTAGAATTCACAATAGACTGCACACTGCACCTTGCATGTTGCAACTAAACGACATTTAGTAAGCTGTCAAGAATACACAACTGGACCTCCTTACTAAATGGAAAACCTACAATAGCATTTTCGGTGAAATTTGTTGGTAAGGGATTTATCTACTTATAATTCGATTACTGTAAGAAATTCTTGGAATTAAAATAAAACAAAATTGGCAAATAGGTACTTATTGAAAATAATCTTAAGATACGGCAATGTTATCTTTAATACACAGGGCTTTTGGCCTGTCTAAACCTTTTTCTATTATTGTGTACAGCTTATGGTTATAAAAGACCAATAAAAGACGCAAAACTTGTATTAGCTCAGGTACATTTATGACAATTTTAGGAAATATTTAGATTATTCCGTAAAAATATTTAAAATGACCGTACTAAGTTTTGAATTAGAAATGCTGTTTTATTACTCTCTCATACATAAAAATAGACCATAGTTGCTGCATTAGGTCTGTGGGCCATTGTCGTTGCAATCTTCTTATGATGTTCAGTGGAGTGCTTAACTCAGTTATATATTGGTTTTTATTGTCTTGTAGGTTGGTGTGGTAAAGTTTTGAGAATCTTTTAATTTCTTCAGTAACGAAGGGTATTTGTAGGTCATTATGTAATGTAAAATTACTTACATACCATTGTGCATCAGTAATCATGCTTAATACTTTTGACTGTAATCTCTGGATTATCTTAGTGTTGGACGGTTTGGTACATCCCCACAATTGAATTCCATATGTCCATATGGGTTTTGAGATACATTTATATAATAATAATTTGTTATCAAGTGATAACTTCGATTTACGTCCTAGCAGCCAGTTCATTTCCCGTAATTTCATATTTAACTGTTGTCTCTTGGTTTTTACATGTTTGTTCCAAGTGAGCTTCTGATCCAAATATAATCCCAAGTATTTTACCTCAGTTTGAATTGGAATTTGAACATTATTAAAAGTGACAGGAGGGCAAATTGTTCGCTTGGTTGTGAATGTTTGTTAAAAATGGTTAATTGAAAACCTTTGTAAGCAATATTTTACTTGTGGAGGAATTGTATTATGTACAATGATTTCTGCTTGAAAAAGTCGCCTATTTTTGTCGTTTGTAACATAATTATAATCCCTTTTCCGGCTTTCTATACAAAGTCGCGTGACGTAATTTAAACGTTAAAAACCAAAATGCATTCGGCTTCATTAGGTAAAATTACCTACGTACAAATAATTGCACATATTTATATAATTACAGTTTACTACAAAAAAAAAAGTCATTAAACCTACTACGTTACGAATAAAAATTCAACATTAAAAATAACTTATTGCCTTTCGGAAAGAACGAACAAAAATCGTGTCCAAAGATATTTTAAAGTCACTTTAAAAACGGAACATAATAGAGTTATCGCGAAAGATTTATCGCGAAACTTTTAAAATAATAATAGGAACAATAAGAAAATTTCGAATATAACTCAAGCTATTTCATTGGAGTTTTATGATGAATAACTCTCTGAAGGAGGCTGATGGAAGGGCACCAAACCGTATCGTTTAAAAGCGGCTAGAACGAACAAAAGAATAATAAAAAAGTTAGTGTTTCATCGAACATTAATTTTTATAGTAAAAGTAAAGTAGAAATAGAACATTTATATACTGCAGGGTATTTTCCCCATGAATTATACTTTTCTGATACAACACTGTTATGATGCACTATAATTTTACTAAAGGAAAACACCTAGAAAAATAGCAAAATTCAAGAGGAACCAACAGAATCTAGCGTAGAAATAAGAACTGGAAAAAGTCCATACAATAGCCTGATGAAATCGAAATCGAAAAACAATTAAAAATGACCTTTTAAATATTCTGAGGTTAGGAAGAAAACAAGGTCCTTTATTTCTCACAAGTTATTTTTATTAGGAGACCGGTTTCGGCGATTAAAACATCGTCATCATCAGGCCCTAACTTTAAAAAAAACTTTAAACTTAATCCCACATGTTCTCTCAATGCTCAAATCAACAAGTACCCCTACTTTTTCAGCACTCTTTAATATTTTCTCATTCGGTAAATTTAATTTTCTTTAAAATCTTTTATCAATCACATTTTACTTACCCTTTAAAATTTCCTATTTTTTATAACTGACTTTCTTCTTACGTTAAATAACTTCTGTCCTCCATTGTATCGTACTTTGAAAAGGAACAGCATTTCTTCTTTTCATGCTATTTATTAGTGAACCCCCATTTGTTTTCATATTTCCAATTCTTTTCAGATTGAGACGTGGTTTTTGTTTCTTTCCTTATCTTCCGTCTTTTTCTTTTCCTAAAATTGTTTTTTCTTTTTATTGTCTAACCCTTGACCAAACACAAATTTTTTAGTATAAATTTTCCTATTCAGTGTTTCCAATTTAATTTGTTAACTTACTTACTTATTTTTAATTTGAAAAATCTAATATTTAAATAATTTTTGTTTGTTAACGCCACCTACTTCACATTCTACAAACCATACATGGACCTATACAGGGTGTTTCATAGTTAAACCGACATACGTTAACTGTAAATAGAGGGTACTTAGGTGATTCCAAATAACCTTGGTTACTGGGTCTAACGCCTTTAATAACCGAGATACGGGATGTTTCATCCATTTCGGCCAATATTTTGATAAGCCGTAATTTTAGAACCACCCTGTAAATTTCTCTCATAATTGGTACAGGATTAAGAAAAATTTGTAAAAGTTGGTAATCTCTAAAATAGCATCCTGTATATCAAATTTTTTTAAATGTAATCGGATACATATTAAAAAAAAACAAAAGATGTGTTATACTAAAATATTTTTATAAGTGCACAAGAGCGTTCTACAAAAAAAAATACAGATTTAATTTTTCGGATTAATTCCGGATACAAAACTCATTAAACTATCAAGTAAGCTTCGACAGTAACACATCTATTTTCTTTTTTTTTTCTTTTTTCAAATAGGTATCCGATTACATTTTAAAGAATCTGATATACAGGGTGCTATTTTAGAGATTATCAACTTTTACAAATTTTTCTTAATTTTTTTTTTATTTCTTAATTTTAACTTTAGTTCTTGTATAGTACGACTGGACTATTTAAACAATCTACCTGTACTAAATATGAAAGAAATCTACATGGTGTTTCCAAAGTTATGGCTTATGAAAATGATAATATGAATTTCATTAATTGAATTTACTTTAAAAGTTTAGTAATATGTATAACGAGATGTGCATTTATAAAAATATGTCAGAAATCTACCAGGTATTTCGAAAGTTACTGCTTGTGAAAATGAAAATAATGCATTTGATGTAATTTGACGTTAAAACTCCAGTAGTAGAATGGGATGTGCACTTAAAAAAAATTGTCACTTTAACTCATTTTTTTCCGTTCTTTTCAAATATCCATCCCAATTTTAAAAAATCTGATATACAGGGTGTTGTTTTGGGGATTTTCAAATTTTGCAAATTCTTCTTAATCCGGATCTGGATTTTAATTGTAGTTCTTACACTATAGGGTTGAGCTATTAACACACTATACCTGTACCAAGTTTGAGAGAAATCTACAGGGTGGTTCTAAAGTTACGGCTTATCAAAATATTGGCCGAAATGGATGAAACACCCCGTATCTCGGTTATTAAAGGCGTTAGACCCATCAACCAAGTTTATTTGGAATCACCTAAGTACCCTCTATTTACAGTTAACGTATGTCGGTTTAACTATGAAACACCCTGTATAATTCTCATTACAGATAACTTTATTAATTTCAGTCTTACCAAAATAAAACCAACACTTTTAATTTAAACTTGTTTTCAAGTCATTTGTATAAAAAACACTTGTTGATAAAATTCTTCCATTGTTTTAACCAGCTATCGTTCAAAAATTGTCTCTTTTCGTTAGTTTTAATGTTTTAATTTGTTTGTAAATGTCCTATGACTGCCGGTTAATTTTTAGTAAAATTTTAAATTTTATAAAATAAAATATAAATTAAATTTTAAATATAAAAATTAGGATCTATAAGATCTTCCTTGTTTTTACAAATATAGAATTGTATTTTAATCTACTGTGTTGACATGTTCTTGGTGTTTTTCCTGCTGTTTTTCTTGCGTGGAAAAGTTATGGTGACCTTTTTAACTTCATAATTTTTCCACGTAGGGCCTGATGATGACGATCTTTTAATCGCCGAAACCTTGTTTTCTTCCTAACCTCAGTACCTACTACTCACATATGGCTAACCCTACTTTAAATTTTAAATATGCTTAGGGCCAACTAATTTTGTATAACAATCCAGGAGATGGTGATTTCTAACGGCTAAATGCTTTAAGAAGGCAGTAGAATTTTTCTGCGTTCACTTAAAGATAAAATTGTGACAGTGTTCAGCTTGAATATAATTGCATCTAGTGTGCTTTCAACTTTAAAGTGGTATAAAGTAAGTTATAACTTCATTGAAGATTGAAGAATGGATGTAAAAAAGAACTACTAGTCTATAGAACAAAAAAATCTTGACTATAAAGCATTTTCAATAGTCAGAAAAGTGTTTTAAGTTTCAAATAAAAATTAACAGTTTAGTTTAGTAACGAAAATTATTGATTCTTGTAAATTTTAAAGAAAACTGAATATACAACAAATCAAACGAAACAACTTAACTTACAAACGAATATTCATTGATAAATTAACAATTTTCGTTATGTCATATCGGCAACATCGTGAAGTGTTGATAACCTTTAAAAGTTATGTCAGTTTTAGTGTTTTCGTGTTTATTCCGTTGACAATAGAAATAACTAGAAATGACGTCATTGCTTTCTTATAAGAACAAAATTGTAAAATAGTAATTATAAGAAGAAATTGGTAAAAAGGCAGCCATGGTAATCCTCAGACAGTCGATTTTCGCAAAACCCCCTGTATATTTGTTTTGTCTGATTATAACAGAACAGGCCCAATCCCAATTTTTTACAACAACCTCTACACGTAATTTCCTGTATGTACGCCTTTTCACATGACAAGCACACTTCACATTGTGTGATTTTGACAATGCAGAGAGCAAGGCCCCACTTGATTATCTTGGGTAAATAGCTGGCAATCAAGTAACACCTGATAACATTACGTTTCGCCTCTACTATGAATACACGGCCTACTAATTGAGGTTGTCTGGTATTTAGGCAGACAACTAATTAATTCAATGAAGTCAATTGGGCACAGGTTGGCATGTCGTTTCGGCAGTATTTGCGTTTTTGGTGAGACGGTTATTTGATTCTCGGTATACACACAGAAGCGGTTTTTGCGCTACTTTACTGCAATATATAGTCGGGTCAGAACCGAGCAAAAACTGCACGTTCCGCTATAATGATGGTGTAGGTAGGCGACTTAATAATATGAAGCAATCTCGGGTCTCCTCAAAATAATAAACGGAACACGACGGTCACAGATGGTCCTTCTACTGCAAAAAAACTCGATGTCGTCATAACAACTAGTGTTTATTATATATACAGGAAGGTTCATGATATTTTCCCAATTTTAAACGAAATTTATATTTATTAAAACTTGTTAAACGTGTCTGCTACCAAAAAACGTTAGGCTTTACGTTTTTAAAAATTATCTATAGATTGTAACTAGGAATTGTCTGTCTGTTTAATATTTATTTAAGTTTCTTAAATGTACTTTTAGATTTGTGTTGAAATATCAACACTCTGCGAAGATCTACGCCTATTGGGTTTAGAGACAATAAATCTACTAACGATGCTATTCATTCCTTAACTAGAACTATGAATCCTTGAACTCAAGTACTCCGTCTATAGCTGTCTTTTTAGACCTAAAAAAGGCATTCGATACTGTCGATCATTCTATACTTTTAAACACACTAGAAGATATGGGTGTGAGAGGTACAGCGCACAAGTTATTTGAAAGTTATCTAACAGAAAGAAATCAAAAAGTGAAAATTAAAAACCAAGTAAGCACAGACACAAAAATTACATGCGGTGTACCTCAAGGAACAGTACTGGGGCCTGTATTATTCGTCATCTACTTAAACAATCTATTCTTACAAGAAACAATCGGTAAAATTATTAGATTCGCGGATGACACCATTATCTATTACAAAAATGACAACTGGTATTCCCTTAAATTAAACATAGAAAACGATCTCAGTTCTGCAGCATTTTATTTAGATTTAAACAAATTAGACAATTTGTAAACTACAAACAGCAACATAGTTTGGTCGAGTCACACCTCAACTATGGCATTATTGGTTGGGGAGGGGTATCAAGAACTTACCTACAGGCAGTTGAAGTCTCCCAAAAACGATTTCTAAGATTAATGCTTAACAAACCTACAAGATACTCCAGCCATCTGTTGTACTCTGAAACAGAAATATTAGATATTAGGCAATTATATAGTATTCAATTAGGATGCCAACAATATAAAAATAAAAATGATCTTACCACCTTAAACCATCCGTACGCAACAAGAACAAAACATCTACATTGCATACCACTAGCCTCTAAAACGATTGGACAAAGAAACTACTCGTACTTAGCTCCAAAATTATTTAATTACTTGTCACAAAAAGTAAAAGATGAAACTACCTTAAAACGGTTTAAAAAGAAATTAATAATATTTTTAAAACAAAGTAAACGAACCGATATACACGAAATTATAGATGGTTAAACACATTAAAAAAAGGGGCCATGTTTTTCTACTTTAAGTCTCTTGTTACATAAGTTAAAAAAAAAAAAAATAAAATAAAAAAAAAAAAAAAAAAAAAAAATAAATTCTTTAAATTTTTTTAATTACAGTTTTAAATTATATATTACAATTTTGTAACCACAAACAAGTATTTATTATACTTCAGTGGTGATGTTTATGTTTATTTAATCATGGTCGATATATATTATATTCTAAACAATTATATTCTATTGTATTATGTAGATTATGGAATGAATAAACATTATTATTATTATTTTTTTTTTTTTTTTTTTTTTTTTTACTTCTGTGTCAACGGCATCGACTACTATGGCCATTAGCCTCGTGTTCTGTGTAGGCTTTGTTACTGTTTCCCAGCGCCACTTTAGGAACAGCACTGTTAATTAGAACCCAACAGTGAATGGTCGAGTGAGGAATCACACCTGGTATATGAAAATCAATTTCTAAATTTTTAATTAATTAAAAATCAGAAAAAGATTTCTGCCTTTGGTGTGATTCGAACCCACAACCCTTGGATTATGAGTCCAGTGCTCTACCGCTGAGCCACCCACCCCCCTATATTATTATTATTATTATAATTAAATAAAATAAGTCAATTCTAAAAACCATCGTCTACGCCAGTGAATCAAAACGGTATTAGATCGCTAAGCTGTAAAAAGCTCGTCAAACATATTTTCGCTCGTATAAAAAACATTTCGCATCTTATGCACTTATGCAGTACGGTCCAATATCCGGAAATGCGCTAAATTCTTCAGTCTCGTACGAGTACAGGTCTGACCTTCAAAATCATAGATATCAATATCATTGGCTAAAAACAATCAAACGATAGATTACGTCACTGCGCGTGCGTGATCTTTAGAGCATAGTTAAAACATGTGAGGTTTTTTTTAACTCAATTAAACAATTTTATAACTTCATAAAATATTTCTTTCATGCTTTATAAAGCAAACCCAAAATAGTTTTTGATTGCGTTCATGAGTTAGCATGAATTAATTAATGTACTACAACATGATCTACAACATACTAGAGTTTCATTAAATTCCGCAATTAACCAAAATGCTATGTATTCTTTTGTAATTTTTCTGTTAAAATTTAATACAGAGTTTAGACAAATGTTGAGTGTTTTTTAAACTACCTTCGTCATCAACCAGAGATATACAGTCCATAGAACAAATAGCTCGTTTATATCCAAGTAAACGGGAACAGGGACATCTAAGTTTGGGTTTACAATATACAGGGGATCTGTATAGCCCAAAACAATTTGTAAATGATAAGATTATACATAATGATTAATATAACACTCTAGGTAATATCTTGTTCACCACTAATAATTTTCTATGGTTAATTTGCCCAAACAATAATGTTTATCAATAAATTTCTAATAATAATATTTATTTCCAATATTTCACAAAGGTATTTTTAATTTGCAGAAAGTTACATAAAACGTATTGAAAAGTATTATTAAAGTAGCAGCTTAAGGAAAATGAATTAACAAATGTCACATTTGGGCTAAAGACATTAAAACAAGAAAATTAGGTCATGAAATATGTTGGTTACCAAGAAAACGATGAAGGAATCGAAGAAATGAAAATCGTCTTATGGAGAAAGAGGAAAAAATCTGTTGTAGTAAATTATCTATCTATCTATATTAATAAAAATCAATTTACCGAATGTTTGTTATCGTTTTAAGACAGAATGTTTTTTTTCAGTATTAAAATAGTATTTTTTATGACTGCAATCAGTGCATCCAATTTTTCATGTAGTATATATTGGAAAATCCAATTTGAGTGGGTTTTAATGGAAATTCCATATACCTTAATTTGCTTTTCATAATCTATAGACACAGCAAGGAGATGTATTATTTTTCTTTGTTTAATCCTCAGACTCTCAAAGGAAATATTAATCGTTCTACCTTTTCAGGGGCTTTTGATCTCCGTTCGGAAAAACAAAAATGAAAAGATACGTTATTATGAGCTAAAAACAATGTCAAGGAATTATCCCTAGGGAATTCGACAATCTTCCACTTGAATGGAAACAACCGAGATAGAATTACGTTTTTGATTAATGACAGGATTTCCTTTGATAAATCGAAATTGAAAGTAGACGAGTTCTTAGCTTAATTAGTACTATAAAGATAAAATTATTTTTGATTCACGCTACTCCTTTCAGATACAGTAACTAATTTTGGGGGTCGAAAGAAAATTGGGAGATTATTTAATTAAATGTAAAACACGTTTTGAAATTCGAAAAGGTTATTTATCGACACAAAAGAAATTACTTTAAGATAAACAGTTTATTTTCAGTTGCCTCAAAAGGGGATTTTAGGATTTTAGAAGTCTCTTGTGGAATTGCTTTCGAGCCATATCGCAAAACTGGCAACACAACAACAGATCATTCTCGTTCTTAGGACTAACGATAGATATTAGACTACCTTAATAATGGATCCACATGTACATGATTTTGAAACCTATTCATTTCTAAAGAATATTCGAATACCCAATACCCAAGTAAAGGGGCAGTAAGAGAACAGTCTTATTCTTTGTGGAGAAATACAATTTAAAATCCAATGCAATCTGGCAATTTTTGCTTATTTTAAGGTGACGCGTCCGTTCGTTGCAGTCAACGATATTAATTATAATTTTCTTAAAAATAGGTTGGAAAACCATGTTCAATACAATTATGTTTATTTTTATATGCATCAACTGGTGTCACAAGAATTTTATTTGATTTAATACACAATTCAGGAGTTTGATTTGAACTTTTTCAAACTGTTTAAAATATGAAAAGTGTTTTTAATTAACAGATGGTCGCTTTTGAGGTTTAGGACAATAAATCAAACTTCTTAATAAAAAATTGCCAAGGTTTCGGCCTTTTATTATGCCTTCCTCAGGGCTACACCAATATAAAAAATAATTGTTAGACCACTCAAAAGACAAGTAAGTAAACAAAAATCAGTACATTCTTTCTTGTTGGATATTATTGTTTTTATTTTCCTAATGCATTGTTGCCGTTGTTCTATTCTTGTATTAATTTAAAATATTCCTAAACAATTAGTACTAGGAATAATTAACAAAAATTGGCGTTTTATTAGTGCTTTTACTTCCATTTCCAGAGATTTACTCTGTAACATAATTGATTTTATATTTAATTCTAGTTATTTCCAAACTAATAAACACATTTACCAACTCATTTCGGAAGCTCATACTGGTTTGCTAGTTCAATTTCTCTTTTTTCGTCTGGAATAAAATCACTTATTTTCTTGAAAAAAGTTTTAATATGACGTTTCAACTTCCTTTATCGGAAGCCGTTTTCAAAATGATATAACAAAATAAATAAATTTACTATAGAAACAAAACACTTGATAATAAAAATATGACATCAACATAGTTCACTTAGAAAAAGATTTTGAGATTGAAGATGTCAAAATCTGTTTTAATCATATTTTTGTGACGTTTCTGGGAACGAATTTTGAAAGGATAGCGCATTTGCATATTATAAGAGAATTTATACTTCGTCATAAATGAAGTTTTCTTATTAATATTATCATAACTTTATTATTTTAATGTTATGTTATACTCCTACAAAAACAAATCAATTCTCAAAAACATTACTCACAATTATAACACACGTCAAAAAGAAAATAATTATGTAACAATAAATAGAGCAAATAAAACAATTGGGACAAAATGCTATACTCACCTCTGTGCTAAATTCTTTAATGACTTACCTGATCTTTACAAAACCTATTTTCAAACTATAAACAACGCAAATATGTTTAAAAAATATTTTAAATCATATTTATTTCAAATTAGTAGGCACACCATCCATAAACTTATTGAATAACCTTTAATACAGATATAACCTTCTTTCTTTTTTTTCTTTGAATAATTTACATTAAGTATGTACCTATCTAATAAAAACTTACAAATATATCCCTTGCACAACCTTCAAGGTTTCTAAGGGATCCTCGTTTTATTACATTTTTTTTTATAAATAAAAATACAACATTATTGCAATATGTTTTTAATAAAATTATTTCCAAATATAAAAAACACGGATAAAAATGTTCTTAAAGAACTTTTGACGAACATTATTGAGATTTCTGTTTGTTTGTCTTATATTAAATTCAATGTGAATATTTATTTTAATTATCTTTTTATTTTCTAAAGTTTAAGCTGTTTTAAAAATAATATATTTTTTTTTTCTATCTAAATAATTTCTAGTGAACCGTATATATGGATATCCTAATAAATATTGTAGTCCATCTGTACGAAATATTTTTGTAAATATATTTAGTTACTTACCACTTTTGTAAAAAAATGTCAAATGTTTTGGTAAGCAATATTCACCTTATCTATCACATTTATTTTGTAAAAATTAAAATAGTAAAAACTGTTGTAAACTGTTATTTAATTCAATTAATAAAATTATTATTATTATTATTTCCAAATATAAAAAACACGGATAAAAATGTTCTTAAAGAACTTTTGACGAACATTTTTGAGATTTCTGTTTGTTTGTCTTATATTAAATTCAATGTGAATATTTATTTTAATTATCTTTTTATTTTCTAAAGTTTAAGCTGTTTTAAAAATAATATATTTTTTTTTCTATCTAAATAATTTCTAGTGAACCGTATATATGGATATCCTAATAAATATTGTAGTCCATCTGTACGAAATATTTTTGTAAATATATTTAGTTACTTACCACTTTTGTAAAAAAATGTCAAATGTTTTGGTAAGCAATATTCACCTTATCTATCACATTTATTTTGTAAAAATTAAAATAGTAAAAACTGTTATTTAATTCAATTAATAAAACTATTATTATTATTATTTCCAAATATAAAAAACACGGATAAAAATGTTCTTAAAGAACTTTTGACGAACATTTTTGAAATTTCTGTTTGTTTGTCTTATATTAAATTCAATGTGAATATTTATTTTAATTATCTTTTTATTTTCTAAAGTTTAAGCTGTTTTAAAAATAATATATTTTTTTTTCTATCTAAATAATTTCTAGTGAACCGTATATATGGATATCCTAATAAATATTGTAGTCCATCTGTACGAAATATTTTTGTAAATATATTTAGTTACTTACCACTTTTGTAAAAAAATGTCAAATGTTTTGGTAAGCAATATTCACCTTATCTATCACATTTATTTTGTAAAAATTAAAATAGTAAAAACTGTTGTAAACTGTTATTTAATTCAATTAATAAAACTATTATTATTATTGTTATTATGATTATTATTATTATTATTATTATTATTATTATTATTATTATTATTATTATTATTATTATTATTATTATTATTATTATTATTATTATTATTATTATTATTATTATTATTATTATTATTATTATTATTATTATTATTATTATTATTATTATTATTATTATTATTATTATTATTATTATTATTATTATTATTATTATTATTAAGAAAAAACTAGATAAAAACTTATGATACTATCCCGATATAGAGGGTATCCTTTTTGCAATTAACTCTTTTTGTAAAATAGGTATCCAAATTTTTGAAATATCGACCGAACAATTAGAAACACATTTGTTATTATTTAAGGATATCAATGCTGCTTCTTTAACTTAGCGGTTATAATTATTCGGTTCTTTTAATAATCTAGTTGAAGAATTCCATTGTATTTTATGACCAAAATCCCATGCATGTTCACATATTTTGGATTTTTCGGATTGTTTATTTTTAATGTATGATTGGTGTTCATTAAGTCTAATATGAGAAGGTCTAGATGTTGCTCCTATATAAAATTTATTACAGTCGCATGGAATTTTGTAAATACAATTTTTTGTGTTTTGAATTTCATTAAAAGGTTTTGGTAATGAATGTCCTAATGAACATGTAGGAGAACTTCTAAAATATTTTAACAACTATCACAAAGATATTCAGTTCACCATCGAGACTGAAATTAATAATAAATTTCCCTTTTTGTATATTTTAGTAATTAGAGACAGTAATGACACTCTTAAGACCAATTGGTATAACAAACCTACATCTTCAGGCGACGTGTTAAACTTTCTATCTTCACACCCCACAGTGAAAAATATCAACACAATAAAAAATCTTTTGTATCGTGCTTACATACTGCAGAATTTAAACAACGATCAAAAACAAAAAACGAAGAAAAAATGGATTGTAAATACCATAAGTTCCACTTCATAAAAGGTCTATCAAACAACAATGAAAGAGTCGTGTAGAAAAAAGTACCCATCTGTAAACTAGCGTTTTGTAATACAAAAATGACTTCAAACTTATTTTACAAATTAAATGACCAGATTCCTGATGAACTGTGGTGCTCTAATTTGGTATACAAAATACCCTGTCTTAAAACTGGTATGTTGTAACCACATCCCCAACAAGTCATTCATAAGTTTCAAATATTCCGTGCCCAAGGATGAAGTGAGATAGATATATAAAAGGCCGGAACATGGCGACGAATTTATGCTGCGATGCATGGGCGTACCGTTACAGAGGGAAATGGGATGTGACACAATATATTTATTTTTTTAACGATTTTAATTTTACCGGTTACATAGGAAATTTAAAATACTAATGAAAATATATTTATTTAATCAAATTAATCGTAAAAAAAATTTAGGATCAGTTATTTCGCTAGTCCGCTCTGAACACCTAGTGTTCGTCAATGCAGGATCAAGTGAAAATTCATCATTTCCTTGCAAATGTGTCGATGTTGTTTTTATCAGGCTGTTCGACTATCAGGCTATTCGGGATTGAGGTAGGAATAGGGAACTAACTACAAATTAAACACTGATGAATTATTAGTTGTATCATCCTGAAATAAAAAAAAATAATGTTGGTATAGTAGGAACCTTCTACGTTTAGATAAATCCTGAAAAATATTTAAACCGTTTTAATCTTATCAAACCTGTAACAGAAAAAAATTAGTTAGTAAATATCAACTAACGAAAACGTTGGCAGAAGTAACAAATTTCTACATCTACTATTTTTTTGAAATGGTTCCCAAATGAGGTAGAGACCGATTGAAAGTGTTTAATTTTCAGATAATTAAACATGTAAACTCATATTCGTTCAACCGGCAACGCCGCACCAAAATACATTTGCGAGCGGCGTTCAAACCAGGAAGCGGTATCGTCAAAGATGATTTTTTACTCTATTTCACAGTGATGGTATCAAGCCATAAATCTAACCGTCTCGTCTAGACAATAGAAAAAATTTTACATGCTTGTTTACGCGGCTCACGCTAAAGAATCTTTCGAGAAGGTGTTGCGCAATCCGGAAGGGAAGATTTTGAAGCGACTGAGGTTCGAGAATTAAAACAGTGTGTTGCTAGCCGCGAATCAGGCTAGGACCCTCCAGTGTCTAATTATCACTCACGCAGAACACACGCAAAAATAATATTTTCTGAATGATGTGATCATTTCTTTTAACTAATTATAATACTTTGTTCATGATTACTAGTTTAATGTAATCTTTGTTACGTTGTTGTTTTTGTTCATTTATTTATTTAACAAGTTTAATAAATGGTTAAATAAAAGTGTTCATTGTTTTTGTTGGATGAAGTTGAGAAGACAAACCTACTACAGTACACATATACTCAATCTAAAAAATACAGTCCATTAGAAATTCGAACTACGATGCAGTTTAAAAAGGCGGTAACACATTGTTGGCCGTCCTGGGAAACTGGCACAACATAGGGTTTATTCCAGAACCCTCAACAGAAAGTATTTCTCACGTAGTTATATGCCCTCGGTGAATAAAATGACAATGTCAAAGCAAAATATCTCAAACTTGGGTCAAATTTTTGCGTGGTAGATCCTTTTAGCATTCTTTTAAAAATGTCACTTGCAGTACCTTGAACGGAAGCCTAAAAAAACTAATGAATAAACTACTTAGTTAAATAGTGTAAAAATAGTATTTATTTTGTTTTTGTTATTTTGTTTATTATTAACTACATTGTATAGATTATAGGACTCATTAATTTTAAATAAATATCATATTTCGCTCGTCTTGCACATACAAGTGTTATTAAGTCAATTACGTGCATTTAATAGTATATTTTTACTTTTAGTAGGTAAGTTTATGTTTAGAAATTTGTTAGAAACATGTTCAAAATATGTATTCAACTTTTCAATGTATGTAATGGTACAAATTTAAATAATAATAAAATTAGCAAGTTATCATTGTTAATGTTCCAAGTTTTTTACTTCCAATAAGTATTCGTCAAAACTAATACCTAACTTGACTGCATTTTCTGAGGCCTCAGATATCAGATCTTTCTTTTTAAGAAGGTCAATCAGAGATCCCATATTAGTAATTTTGGCTTTAAGTCTTTTAACTTGACTTGAAAGAGTTTTAATTTTTCTTCTTTGGGTTCCTATTGTACGTTTCATGGTTTTAAAAACATACTTTCTTTTTGGAGAAGAGAAATCATCGCTAGTCCAGTCACCAGGATAATTTCTTTTTCTGAAAAAAAAAATACAAGACCATGAAAAATGTCTATTTTCTTGATTTAGCTACAAATCATATATTTTTTTTTACATATTTGAAATTGCCAAAACCTTGTAAATGTTCCACGCAAAATAATTTTTCCAAAAAAATTACCTTCTCTCTGGAGTTACAATAAGAGCAAGTTTTCCCTTGAAGCCTGATGATGGACCTGCAATGTCTGAAACATGCTGTTGTGATATAACATAGTTCTCAGTTTCAGAAGCCGTCAATGTTGTAGAAGAATCTTTTTCTCCTACAGGAACTGGTCGTTCTGGTATACCAGAAGATATCGGAATAATTCCTTCAAATGGTAGTTCTAATCTGTTAATGATAAAATCAATTGTTTGTGAAATTATATGAAAGTTGTATTGAGATTGAAACTTGAAAAATGCTTATAAGCACCAAAATATGATTTGGCTACTGCAGCCAAAATTAATTTAATGAATGTTAAAAATACTTACATTTTCCTGGCAGGACGGAAATGACTTGAACAAATACAAACCTTTTTAGGTATGACCTTCACTTCATCAAATCCTAACAAGGAGTACCAAATATTTCTCCTTTCAACATTTTTAGGAAACCTAAAAGTCATGTCTTCGTATAATTGTTTAAATGAAAAATTAATATTACCTAAATAATACTTGTTTGGCAGAAAAACCAAATGTGATTTAATTTTTAACACAATATATGAAACTTTCATAATTATAAGTCGTTGCAATAAGTTAAAACAATCTTTTATGCATTATTAAAGAATTTATACAGTCAATAAAATACTAAATTCTACGCCCATGAACTATGTTTATAACCTTAAAAGTAACTTACCGATGAAATGATAAATCGGGATTTAAATAATCCACTTTGCGGCATACCACACATTGTTGAACCATATTTGTCTATTCAATCAATTTAAACCAATAAATCAATATGAAAAAGAAAATTTTAATCTAGCAGGATATAAAACACATTAGTAAACAAACACCAATGTACTGAAAATGGCCGACACAAATACAACAGTACCATTCTAATGGTTACGTTCCATTCATAAATAACAATGTTTGATAGCGCTTCGTTGCCGCTTCTATCATTTTTTCACAGAAATGGTTGAAACTTAAATCATGGTAAAGTATCTTTGTCAATATTTATCTAGCAATATAATTTGTTGTGTTATTAGTTTCGAAAATTAGTGTTAACGTAAATATCTCATTTTCCAAGATAATTTTTAAATAGATTTAGGATTTTGGTAATGACGGAAAAAAATATGATAACTTTGACAACATTGAAACTGATAATATAAATTCAATAACACAGCGTTTAGATTGTGACCTGTTGTTGTCCCCAGCCGAAATGTCAACAAACTCGATCTTATTGTTCTTATTTATTTTTTATTTACATGATTTAAAAAACAGTAAACAAAACAGAATTTATAAAATACAAAAATGTAAAGGTGTATATATAAAACACATACACAAACATAAACGTAGAAACATAAAAGAAATAACACATTTATATCTCTATCGATAAATTTTCAATCCATTGAATCGCCGTATGTGGGAGTGTGAGGAAATCAGACATTACACCAGGGTAGGCCGTGGTCTCGCAGTTCTCCACAATATGCTGAATGGTCTGGTTTTCCCTTTCGCAGTCACACAGTGGGTCCCGAATTTTATCCCATTTATGTAGTGAGTCCCTACAAAGACCGTGATTTGTCCGAATTCGGTTAGCGATTTTCCAGATGCGTCGTGGTAGGTCGAAACCGGCTGGCTTATCATGCGTGTTCAAGTGCTGACTTACTTCAGGAGGGACAGCTCGATTCCATGATGATTCCCATCTCTGCTCGATGGACAAATTCTCGTCGAGCAGGTTTTTAGCTGTTTTTATTACGGGGCATCTGGATTTAAGCCTAGTGGATGTGGCTGCCGGGATGTAGTTATGGATTGGGAGTTGTTCGTTATGCAGTATTTTTCTATATTCTCGGATTAGAGCTCCTTGTCTTCTTAATTGAGGTGGTGGGATATGGCTGAGAGTGGGGAGCCAATGGGTCGGGGTACTCTTTATGCAGCCAGTGATTGTTCTCATAGTAGAGTTTAGTTGAACGTCTAGTTTGCCAGTATGACTACTATTAAGCCATATGGGAGCGCCATACTCGGCCGAGCTATACACAAGTCCAAGAGCTGCACTTCGCAGGGTTGAGGCTGTAGATCCCCACGTTGTACCGCATAACTTCTGGATGATGTTGTTTCTTGTGCGGGCTTTAGCTGCTGTTTTTTGCAAGTGAGAGTTGTATGTGAGGGACCTATCAAGAGTGATACCAAGGTACTTCGGGGTTGGGTTATGTTTCACAGGGTGTCCATCAAACTGGATGTTCAGTTGGCGTGCGGCTTCCTTGTTGTTGAGATGGAAACATATGCACTCTGTCTTGTTTGGATTTGGTGTCAGTCTCCATTTTCTGTAATATGCTCCCAATATAGCCAGATCGTTTGTTAGGATTCTTTCTGTATCCTCCACTGTGTTGCGGCTTACGGCAAGGGCCAGATCATCTGCATAGGCGAATTTTAAACTAGTAGTATCCGGCATGTCCGCAGTGTAGAGATTAAAAAGTGTCGGAGCATTGTTCTAAATCTATGGTTGTAACCATAAAACAATATTTAAAGTCCAGAGTTAATCAACATAAATATGATTGTTAATTGTTAACGCAAGGACGCTAATTTCGCAACAGTGTTTTTAATTTGTCAAGGTTATGCAATGAAACGTAGTAAGAGTAGGGATAAGTAAAAACTCGTCTGATATTAAAACACAAGATAATTATATAAACCCACGCACTTAGCATTAGTGCGGTAATAACTTGGAGATTAACGTCTTTGCTTCAAGAGAAAGGACTTATAGAATAATTAACCCCAACTACTAACTAGTCGACTTGTATGAAAAGTTAGGCTGAACTAACTCCGATCGAACTTTGTGATTCTAAGAGGATATCATTAGAGCGGTATATGCACCATTTTGTCATGTGTTTAGAGCATTTTAGATAAAGTGTTTAACTTCCGTTTTCCCCGCCAGTTTCTAATCTGCTAGAAAGTTCAGATGTCCACGGTTTCTGGAACGTGCTTTACTATAATTATTAAAGTTTGAGTGTCACTGCAACCGTATACATTTAATTTGAATTTTGTTTAGTCAAACATGCACCTGTGTTTAAGACATGCGGTTTCGGAAAGGCACTCCGAAATTTTAATCGCATATCTTGTTCATACGTATTTATCATGAAAAGTGGACAATTTGCCAAAATATTAACTAAAACTGTTAAAAATTTTAAATATGCCTAATAGATCATCATCATCATCATTGCCGTTCAATCCCGTAGGATTATGGCATCACTTATAGCGTTTTAAATCCATTTAATGAGGTGGGTTATTCCTATCTTTCTCATTATAGAATATAGCTTCTCATGTGGCTTCGTTGCCGTTGTTATCTTTTCCAATATTTTCTGTTTTTACATGTTATGATCCAATCTTTTATATTCAGTGTTTTAATATCTTCCTTTATTTCTTCGAGCCATTTTTTCCTTGGTCTTCTTCTCTTTCTCGTCCCCAGTGGAGTCCAGTTTGTTATCCTTCTAATCGTGTCTGTGGGTTTCCGTCGCATTTTATGTCCAAGCCATTCCAAACTCAAAGCCTTGATGGATTATATTTTCCCCTCCTAGTTCTTTTTCAATTTCTGCCTTTCTTTTTCGTCTTCTTTCTCTTTCCTCCGTTATATCTGGACCTAGTATTGTCCTCATAATCTTTCTTTCTAGCATTTTCAAGTCTTCCTCTTCCTTTTTAGTCATTACACAGTTTCCAAAGTAATCGTTGGTCTTATCAATGTTTTATATATATTGATTTTTGTCCTTTTACAAAATTTTTTGTTTTTCAGTATCTTTCTGTTTATTTCTTTCCTTTAAGGATTCTTTCCTTGACCTATTTAGTTTTGTTTTCGTTTAATTCTAAGCCTAGTTCTTTCGCTTCTTTGTCCAGTTTTTCTATTGCTTTTTTTAGATCTTTTTCTTTTGTTGTTATTATTGTCAGATCATCGGCATACGCTAGAACTTGTATTTGGTCTGTTATTATGTTTCTATTGTTTAGATTTGCTTTCCTTAATATACTTTCGAGAGCTAAGTTAAATACTGTTGGTCAAATGGAATCCCCTTGCTTTACCCCTTTGTTTACGTTGAACTCTTCTGTGGTGGTATTTTCCTGAAATCTCACTTTAACTTTGGTATTTTTAAGGGTTATTTCTAGCAAATCTATGAGTTTTTTTGGTATACCCAGTGTTTTTAATTTCTTCAACATCTTTGGTCTGTTGATGCTATTAAAAGCGGTTTTGAAGCCTATAAAAATTATGTGGATTTCTTTGTTATATTACCATGTTCTTTGTATTATTTGTTCTAGCGTATGGATTGCATTGATTGTTGACTTTCCTGGTCTGAAGCCGTTTTGGTAGTCCCCAATAATTTTCTCTGCGTGGAGCTTTCGCTTTTGGGTTATTAAGTATGCAGCTGTCATTTTGTAAGCCTTATTAAGTAATGTTATGGTTCTATTGTCTATTTTTGATATTTTTTTCTTTTTAATATGTATTATATTTATTGAAAGATATATAATTCCACATCCTGGTATCGTATCTTGAGGAATTGGGGCTATACAGTAAGGATATTAGACTTATTTGCAATCTGTATTGGAATCAAAAAGCAGAAATTAGGCTAAATAACTTGACAGAAACAGAACAATTCGAGATAAAAAAAGGTGTTAGACAAGGGTGTATCTTATCACCTATGTTATTTAATCTCTACGCCGAAAAAGTATTTATTGATGCAGTTCTGGATAGCCCAATAGGCATTAGGATTAATGAAATCTCCATAAATAATATTAGATATGCAGATGATACCGCAATTATTGCGGGCAGTGCAGGCGATCTTCAAACATTGTTGGATCAAGTTAATGAAGCAAGTAGAAGATTAGGTTTAAAAATTAATATCAACAAAACCAAGTTTATGGTTGTGAGCAAAAACAATGTCCCACACACTCGAATTCGGCTGGATGGACAGGATATACAACAGGTCACACAATTTAAATATTTAGGATGTATGTTAAATTCGAATTGGGATCCCGACCAAGAAATTAAATGCAGGATTGAACAGGCAAGAGCAACCTTCCTCAGACTTCGAAAATTCCTAACAAACAAGAATCTGAGTTTTAGGATCAGGTACAGAACTGTCAAATGTTACGTTTGATCAGTTCTGTTATATGGTGTAGAGGCCTGGACTCTAAAAGCAACTTCCATAAATAAATTAGAAGCATTCGAGATGTGGTGTTTGCGTCGAATGTTTTAGAATATCGTGGATGGATCGCATTAGGAATGAAGAGGTTCTCCGAAGAGCAGAATTAGCAGATCGCGAACTTTTCGACACTATAAAACATAGGAAAATTTCCTATTTGGGACATATTCTGAGAGGAGAACGATATGAGTTCCAACGCCTTATCCTTCAAGGTAAGATCGAAGGAGGAATGAAAGGAATAGGAAGAAGGAAACTGTCATGGCTTCGAAATATTAGACAGTGGACAGGAATACACAATCTTCAGGAACTCCAAACCGCTGCAGTTAACAGGAACATATGACGGAAGCGAACGCCTACGCAGGAATCTGCATGGCACCTAAAGAAGAAGAAGATATAATTAAACTTAGTCATAAGCTCGTGCACGACCACATATGGTTTTAACGAGCATGTACGACATAAGTTTGTTTGTTTGTTCTTGTTAAAAAAATTTATACTGTTTTAATGATGTATTATTATTATTATTATATAATTATTACAATTTTCTTTGTCGCCCTTTTTATATATCGGAGATATGATACCTAAATTACATTCTTCTGGGATCTTATTTTGTGTCCATATTTGCTGCACCAGAATTTGTAGTTGTTTGTGTAGTTCATTCCCTCCATATTTCAGTAACTCTGCTTCTATATTATCATCTCCTGGTGCTTTCCCGTTTCTTACTTTTCTTATTTCTTTCTGGATTTCTCGTTCAGAGGGGCATTCTACTTCCAGTGAATCATCTTCCGCTATTATGTTTTCTTCTTTTTCTCTCTCTATTTCTTGGATATTCTTGAGATTCAAGGTTTCTCCCTTTTTTTAGGTTTCGGTTTAGCATTAAGAATATTTAGTTTTTTATAGAATTGTTTTTGGTTGTTTCCATATCTTCTAGTTTATTATCCATCCAATCATTCTTTTTCTTTTTGTATAGCATCTTTGCCCTGTTTCTTGCAACGTTGTAGTTTCTTCTATTCTGTTATGCCTCATAGATAGGATTTAGAAATATTCAGTAATTGTAAATTATAAAATTAACTGCAATTTACAATTTCTCAACGTTTTCCAATATTAAAACATTAAAAAAACTGAAAACTTAGTAATTAAAAGCAAGAAGAAGTCAATAATAAAGAAAAATAGACATTAATTTAATTTGTTTCTTCTCTCTCTCTTGGTATTTAATAAAATAAATTCTTAATTTAAGATGAAAATCCTTGAAATATATGTCATCTGATCTACTACATTTTATTTCATTACATGGTCGTAATATAAAGGGAAGATTTGGTCTCATTTTCTTCATTAGTACACCCTTGCGAAGCCAGGACGGGCGGCCAGTTATTAATATTACAAGTAGCCATCTCATTGACTGACAAAGATCCTGCAAAGACTTTTGTTGCGATTTTTAATTCTGTGCATCTCCTACTTTTATGAGGAGTGTATTAGAAATTTTGCAAGTTTATGAACTATATTTTTCCAGGAAGCGCTCTCCAATAACATGGTAATGCCGTGATAAATGACCTAATACAGGGATAATACGAAGTTATGTTTAAATTATGTAAAGTATGTGAACAAACATAGTCGGCAGGCTTTTATTCAAAAGCCATATTTTATGTTTATGCGAACTTGTTTCCATTTTATCGATTTAAATTTTTAACAGTTGTTCCCTTTTCTTCTATGCACCAAGAACAAGGGCGGGTTTTGAAATTTTTTAAGTCGGTAGTAATTTAACTTTTCTAGTTTTAAAATATAATACAAACTTAATCACATATAGAAATATCTTCATTGTGACACTAAAATAGGTTAATTAAACTATCTCAGGAGAAATAGCGTAGGAGAAAAAGTACCAGCAGAAATATTTGTATCATGAGGTAACACCGTTGCAAAATTTCCAAATTAAGGATGACTGTTTTCCGGCCGTTTTTGAGAGAGAGTGTTATAGTATCGAAATTGTTTATCAATATTAAATTTCAAAAGCCGCGCCGCCTCGCTCATCGATGCTGCTGAATATGCGGATTCGGTTTTGGGAAATGATTAAAAAAAAGTAAGAGAGAGTGATACGTGTAATATTCTCCCTTTACTGCTAATCAATTTCATAATTAAAGAGTAGTTTAATTTATAAAAAATTAAATTATATTTAAACGTTCTAACCGGAACATGGCGCCCTAAAACGTGGAAAAAGAAGAAACGAGAGTGTATCTTCGACCCACAAACTGTAAGTATTTGTTTATCATAAATGATTTTATAATGTTTCATTCTCCACTGCTTGAAAGAAGGTTATGAAATAAAGATAAACTTTTAGAAATTTCTCGGCATTCTTTTTAAGTTAGTGATATACGTTGCTTGCAATTAATTGTGGTTATTAGGTATCATACATTTCTATTGAACGCAGAAATTAGCATAATATACAGGGTGAAAATACATATTTTTTTTTTACAGTTATTTATTTATAATTCTTTTAACTCTCATAGTAAGCATAATATTAACAAAATGTCAAATACTATTGATGAGGATATTTTTTTTGATTCTTTTGAAGTACTTGACGAAACCGTTAACTCACACTGGCAATTATCAAATCCTTTTATTGAACCTTTCCATACAGATAATATAAACTATTCTGTAAATACCTTAAACAATCATCAACATGCTGTGAATCCACTATTACCTAATACTCGTCCTGATTCATATGCAATTAATCAAATTTCAGATATTACTAATGCTTTCATTTGCGCAATTGAAAAGATTACAAAAACAACCTTGAAGGAAAGCGAAATCACTCCTAAGCTACAATTTTTCGGTAATGATACTGAGGACCCTTTACTGTTTTTAAAAAAAGTAGAAACTTATTTTGTTACAAAACAAGTGCCGGAAGAGATTAAATCAGAAACTGTTAGTCAATGGCTAAAAGGTATAGCTGCTCAATGGTATCAGCCATACTTGCAACTGCCGATGACTTGGGAGATGTTTAGAAATAGTTTTCTCTCGCGATTTAACAGCACCGCTAAAATTACTCAGTTATCGTCTCAGTTGTACGGACAAAGCCAGTCAATCACCGAAGATGTTAACGTATTTATAACAAGAAAACGTTGTCTTTTTTATCGTTTATCACCTCAGGCCCCTGAAAGTCTTTTGATAAATTTGTTGACGGAACAATTAAAGCCTGAAATTAGATCTAGAATTCGAGGCTGGTCGTTTCAAACGCTTGAAACATTAGCGCAGGTGGCTTCTGCCATTGAGGCTGATTTGTCCAAACTAGCTGACCCAAATCAGAAACTAAGTTCTAATTTTCAAACGTCAAAACCGTTCAAACATTTCGAAAGAAATTCTACTAAAGATAACTTTCCTCTCAGTCCTTGTAAATATTGTTCGGAATGGCATTTTCACCGTGAATGCCCAAAAAATAATTTTGGAAAAGGACAGACGGCTATCATCGAAAAAGATAATGAACAAAATAAAGACGCTCCAAAAACAGGTACCATACCTAAACGTTTTTATCGGCAAGGCCCTCTTCAGGACCAAGCAGCCGCGCTACCCATGAACGAATTAAAAAACGAGAAAATATCCGGACAGGGACCTGTGACTTTCCGGCTATAATGACATCGCAGGAAAATAGTAGTAAAAGTTTACCGCTGCCAAGAATTACCGTACGTATTGGTAATCATAACATTAAAGCCCTCTTTGACAGCGGTTCAAACGTCAATATTATTAATGCTAAATTTGTTACCGTAAAACTAAACCTTCCATCAAAATTATCTGTAGTATTTGGATGTGGGGTGAATGAGGTTGAGACACGTGGATATCAGAATCTTTCTTACAGTATTGCCGATATAAATTTAAAATCAGATTTTCTTGTAATGGACACATTGCAGGAGGATTGCATCTTGGGCTACCCGTGGTTCCGTGAAAACCAAGTAGTCATGGATACCATCCGAAACTGGAACAAGTGGAAAAAAGTAACGAATTCTCGTTACATCATTTAACCTTTGACCTGCGTGATCAGTACAAAAAAAATTTTTGACCATTTTAATTTTTTATTTGACGAACCAGAAGAACAAACTATAACTCATACAATTAAACACGACATACGATTACTACGAGACGAATACTTCACTATTAAGCCATACGCTTTAAGTGAACGAAAAAAAAATATCCTCAACGAACAAGTAGTTTCTATGCTGTCAAAAGGAGTCATTGAACACTCAAATTCCCCCTTTTCTTCGTCACCAGTAATAATAGAAAAAGAAGGAAAAAAACCCAGATTCTGTGTCGATTTCCGTAAATTAAATACTATAACCGCCGATGAGAGCGTTCAACTTCCAAGTATTAATGACACATTGAAGGAACTGGGCACAGCAAAAATATTTTCTACTTTAGATCTGCGCAGCGGATACTGGCAGATCGCATTGACTGATCGGGCAAAACCTTTAACTGCATTTAGTACTCCGGACGGAGGTCATTACCAGTTCAAGGTCATGCCATTCGGTTTAAAAAATGCTCCCAGTTCTTTCCAAAAATTAATGGTTCACGAAGTACTTACAAGCTACTTACACAAATTCGTAATGGTATATCTGGACGATATTATTATATATTCGAACACTCATAAGGAACACCAAAAACATGTGTCGTTGGTACTGGAACGTCTAGCGTTGCATAATCTGCGTATTTCAATAGAAAAGTGTAATCTAGTAACAACAAAATTAGACTATTTAGGACATTCGATAGACGGGGAGGTAAATACGCCTCAAACAGCTCGCCTTAAACAGGTACATAATTTTCCTGTGCCCAGAAACAAACGCGACATTCAGTCTTTTCTGGGAACCATTAATTGGTTGAGAGAGTACGTGCCTGCTTTATCAGAACTGTCCGTCCCGATGACCGATTTGCTGGGTCGCAAAACAAAGTGGAGATGGGGAGAAAAAGAACAGAACAGTTTCGAAAACATTAAAATAGCTTTAGCACAGCCGTTAAAATTACATCGTCCGGACTTCTCCCTATCTTTTGTTTTGCAGACAGATGCAAGCTCGGTCGGAATTGGAGCAGTGCTTTACCAACTAACTAACAATGGAGAAAGGCGCGTAATCTCTCATGCTAGTGCTAGGTTAACGAAGACAGAAAGAGGGTACCACATTAATGAAAAAGAATGTCTCGCAGTGGTATGGGCCGTAAAAAAATATCGCCCTTATTTAGAAGATAAACCATTTACTTTAGTAACAGACAGTCGTGCTTTAACATGGTTAAATAAATATTCAGACGCTAAAGCGAAGCTAACACGTTGGTCGCTGCTTCTTTCAGAGTTTTCATTTAATATAGAACATTGCCCAGGTAGTCAAAATCAGTTACCCGACTTTCTGTCTCGCTATCCGGATACTGTCGAGGTTCCAGAGGAGGTGAATGATTTTCAACGTATGTTACCACCCTGTTCATCGGTAGAAAGTAAATTAAACGAAACAGACAAAAGCTTCGAGAAAGGTAACAATCACTTAGTGGTTCAGAATATAAATTCCCCTGAAATTCAGCTTACTTCTCCATTTGACGAATCTAGTCTATTTGATCAGGCTAAGCAATCCCAACTTTACGATAAAATTTTTCAAGAAAAACGTATTTTATGGCAAGTAATATCGGAAGCCGGCCCTAAAACAAATTCAGACTTTTCATTTTTTAATAACCATTTTCTTAAAGATAAATTACTTTACCGACGCGATGGTGCCCTAGTAGTACCGGAAAAATTTGTTTCAAGGATTCTGTTTACGTACCATGACTCTGAGTTTTCTGGTCACCCAGGACGGGACGAAACATATAGAAAAATCAGAGAGCGATATTATTGGCCTAAAATGCATCGAGTCGTTTCTAAATATGTCAATAACTGTATAGTATGCAGATCAGTCAAGACCACAGCCCAAATTCGTGCTCCTTTTGAGTCTCATTCGCCTCAAAACCCTTGGGAATTGCTTAGTATTGACATAATGGGCCCCTATCAGAGAAGTTCAAATCAAAATAAATTCATTATTGTCGTAGAAGATGTTTTTACACGATGGATAGAAATTTTAGCTGTTAGAGATTCTACCACTAAGCGAATTGTTAAATCTCTCGAAGAAAATATTTTTCCCAGATTCGGTTATCCAAAGTCTATAATAACGGACAACGGGCCGCAGTTTATCTCCAATGTTTGGGCGGAGTTCTGCTCCAAAAATAAAATAGAGCATCGAACCACCGCTATTTTTCATTAACGCGCAAACCCTGTTGAAAGACGAAATAAAGAAATTAAAACTACATTAAAAGCACTCTTGATAAATAAAAAGCCTAAAGATTGGGATAAGTTTCTGCCCCGCGTCCTTATTTCAATTAGGTCTCGAAAGAATGCTGCCACAGGATACTCACCTTCAGAAGCCTTATTGGGATATAATCTCCGGATTCCAGGAGACTGGGTTCACCCTAAGAGCTTAATACCGGTGGCAAACCAGGGCCATACCTTACAGCAACGTATTGCGAAGATACGGAAAAGGCAACAAACATACCAACAAAAGTACACGAACAAGAAAATTCGCAATCCACCAAAATTCAAGATTGGCGACCTCATGATGGTACGTGAAACTCGTCCAGTGACCGAGAACGCATTCCATCCAACCTGGATTGGCCCCTGTCAAGTGTCCGAAAAACATTCTAACACTACTTATACTGTGATCCGAGACGGAATTCCCCTTAAGTTTTATATAGACAATATACGAAGGGCTCCCCGAGCGGACTCACCAGATTCGGAAGACTCGGAGGAGGATGTATGTCAAAGCGATCCGGAGATCTATTCAGATGGTGAGGACCCACTCGACGAGTTGCGCTGCTTATCAAACACAGATGATTAGGCGCATATTTAATCATACTAACCGTTAGCAATATTATTATTATCCGTAGAAATAGGTTAGCTTGAATGTAAGCATCCCACTTCAAGCCATAAGACATTACCCATGTAAGCATACTCATCGTGTAATATCCAAATTCACTACATAAAGTGTATTAAGTACCCGATACCGAAAAACTAGGTGCCTAATAGTGCGGACGCTAAAACTCAGACTCACGTTGGGAAAGGGGAAAAGTGTCTCAGAACAAGAAAAAAGTGATTGATGCGTACACTCGGTCACGTGCGAGTATAATTATTTAAAAAGCCAAAACCTTTTGTTGGTATAAGCTGCTGTAATTTTTAGGTTTAAGTATAAAGCAATTTTATGTTTATTTTATTTTATTTTGTTGTATTCTATAAATAAAGTAAATTAGTGGATGAGGGAGTGAAAATATAACACGTATCGCTCTTCTCAAGGGGGGGCATGTTATAGTATCGAAATTGTTTATCAATATTAAATTTCAAAAGCCGCGCCGCCTCGCTCATCGAGGCTGCTAAATATGCGGATTCGGTTTTGGGAAATGATTAAAAAAAAGTAAGAGAGAGTGATACGTGTAATATTCTCCCTTAACTGCTAATCAAATTCATAATTAAAGAGTAGTTTTATTTATAAAAAATTAAATTATATTAAAACGTTCTAACCGGAACAAGAGAGGGAGATAATATGCTTTATTGTCAAAGAAAAATTACAAAAATTTTATAGACAAAGCGAATTTAAAACTAATCATAATAAAAATAAACAAAATATGAATAACAATTGCATTGGATATGCAATATCCGTCACTATAAATTAATGTTCAAATTAAATTAATTTAATTATTGCTGCTATGTGCTGCAACCCAAAAGTCTAAGGCACGTTATAGAATTCAGCCACTGTGTAAAATGGTCTTTCTTGAAGAAAAGCTCTAGTCGATCTTCTGAACTTTTGGCATTGTAGGTAATAGAATTTTTTAAATTTCTTGTAGGATATCTACAAGTTGGTCTTTCCTATAACTTTTGAATGTGGTTGCGAACTAAGCAGACGGATTCAAAGATAAATAGAGCAGGAAGTGTTGAAATTTTTTAAGTATTTTTCACAGTGTGTCTTACTACTTAATCCAAATACATAACGAATTGCTCTTTTTTGTAATTTGAAAATAGATTCGAAGTAGTATAAGCTACAAGAACCCGAGAACGGTAAACCATAGCAAAGGTTAGATTCGAATAAGGAAAAGTAGGTCATTAATGCAGTAGTAGGGGTTAGCTCTTTAGAAACAGTTTTAATGGCAAAACATGCAATATGAGTGGACCATTTCAGGAATTTGTCTATATAAAGACCAAAAAACTTAATTGAGTTCACCGTTAGAATCGGATTATTGCTTAGAGTTATAGGCTGTAAAGTACCTCTGTAAGACATTGGCTACAGTTTTACTGGTGTTGAAACAAAGCCCATTCGAGTCAGACCAGGACTTGATAGTTACTAAATCTTTATTAATGCTAGATTGTAATGTCTGTATATCAGAACTACTCCAGGTTACACTCGTGTCATCGGCAAATAAAGTAATTGTTCCACTTATTTTTAAGTCTGTGATATCATTGGTGAATAATAAAAATGAAATTGGACCTAACTCTGAACCTTGAGGTACTCCACTGCTAATCAGCAGATTTGAAGAATCCTTACCATTAGCACGCACCTGCTGATTTCTATTTTGTAAGTAAGTTTTAAACAATTGCAAAGGAGGAATTAAGATTTCATGAATAACACAATCAAAGGCCTTTGCAAGTCACAAAATACTGAAGCTGTGAAAAGTTATATCATTAAGTGATGTATATATTTCTTTAAGAACGGAAAACATTGCGTCACTAGTGCATTTTTTAGGAAGGAAACCATATTGATGAGGTGTTAGGATGTTTTGTTTGGAAAGAAAGGGCAGTAGGCGATTTTTCATTAGCCTTTCTATTATCTTCGGTAAGGTAGATAATAAAGCAATTGGTCTATAGTTACAGATTTCGGTTTGTCGCCACCCTTATGAAGCGGGATTATTATAGCTGTGTTTAAACAATTCGGAAAGATACCAGATTCGAAGGATTCATAAATCAGCGAAGTTAACGTGTTAATTACTACATCAGGTATATTTGAAAATACACACACACACACAGAGAAAGATTTATTTTGAGTTCTGTTTATGGTTTGCACTAGTTCGTGCTTATCTACTGGTCCTAGGAAGAAACTATTAGTGATCCTTTTACTAGGTAGGAGGAAGGAGAGAGCATCCTGACCCGGAGCTATGTTAGAACTGATATTCTTACTTACATTAACAAAATAATTGTTTAGTTCATCAGGACTACGATTAACAGTGTTTGAAGAACAGAAAGACCATTCCAATTAGTAGCTAGACACAAGTTATAAAATTTTTCAAAATTACGCCGAGAGAAAATTCTAGCCAACTGACTGACTCATTTTGGAGCTGTGCGTGGTATCACAAATTTGGCAAAAACTGCTTCATGGTCCGAAAGACTTGGTGTTCAACATCAGCGGGTTTAAAATCGGAGACTACGTAATCTATAATTGTAGATGATGTTTTGGTGATTCTAGTTGGCGAATCTACGTGCATAGTGAGACTGAATGATTCAAAAATATTTGTCAGAGACTTTTGAATAGCACATACATTAGCAAAGTAAATACTTAAATCGCCGCATAAAATTTTCCTACATTTTATAGGCAATGCGTCAAGTAAATTAAGAAGTTTCTCGAGAATAAGATCGACATTTGATTTGGGAGTTTTATAAATACAAATAATAAACAAATCAATGTTTTTGTTGTACACTATGGAGAATTCAAAGCATGCGGTAAACCGTAAACCGACAAACAAATTTTTTTCACTTTTTGCTCGTGCAAGTGGGATTAACACATGTAGAATTTACTAATCGAGATTAACGTATCATAAAAATATCTTTTCTCAAAAAAATGAAGGACGAAGGTAAATTGTTAAACGTTAAAAGTTGGAAGAGCGTAAAAGGTATTTTACCAAGTAATTTGTTCGGCTCAATAAAATGAGCCTAATCAAATTTTATTTCATTTCATTCGTTGCCGCGTTTCGTTTTATAATTCCGGGAAATTGCCTTGCTGATTGCTTATGCCAACACGAATGGCAAGATAGGAGAAAATGACTATACGTTAAAAACATATTTGAGAGTAAACTTGATCTTAAAAATATGCATTTTTACTTTTTTGATAAATAATATCGCTGGGATTTAACACGCGATTTAACACGCGTCTGGACTGGTTTAATTCAATGCTTGTAGGGGAAAGTAGTCCAAGGAATAGTTGTTTTAGGTTTAGGTAAAGTGCAAACATAAAATTAAAGTAAAGGGAGTACGAGACTGACTTTTTAGTTATACTATATGTTGGTCTGTACAGAAATGTTTGTTTGCATTCTACTAGACAGTTGAATAAATATTTACGGTAACACTGGAACCTCAAGGTTGTCTTGAAAACATGAAAAAGGATAAGTTTGTGTTTTGGGAAATAAATAACATTCATTCTATGTGTGTGGATCGCGTGATGAGTTGTTCGGCAAAACAAAAGTTTTGTTCAGAAATAATCTCTTCGTTTTTCTTTTCCCAACCAATAATGAGAAATTGATTTTCCCGTTTACGCGGACGGGCCATGAAAGATTTATTTTTTGTCAAGAGTAGATTTAGTGGAACAGATATCAAATTTATATTGCAGTTTTAAACTTTTCGCGATGGATTTGTTAGTTAAAAAGAAAATAATTCGTAAAAGAACTGATACCGAAGCCGGAAAACTTTTACGAGGTTACAGAGTTAATACAAGACCAAAATTGATTTGTGGAAGGTACGAAGCAGTTTGAAAATTAGTTGTAAGCCGGCTTTTATTGCGGTTTAAGTTTTAGAGGAGCTAACAATCGGTATTATTAAGGAAAAACGAAGTGATCGATTAACTAACGGTTATGGAACGATTTGGTAACTTTTGATGATATTCATCGTTCTTATGTTGGTGACATTTATTTAAAAATTTATTTATTCATTTCATTATTTTTTGACGTTATATAAAATGAGTGAAAATCATCGATTTAGAACCTTTTCTGATGCAGAAATAACAAAAAATATTTTAGAAACTACTTCGAAAAATAAGTAATCAGTCGATATGGAGACACTGTAAGACCTTCATCATAGAAAGAAATTATATTTTGGATCAATCTACTACAACAGCTACTCTCGCATTGATTTTAAAAGATTGGGCTTATAACATGAAAAGAAATTAGTTCAATAACTTTACTTTAATAAATATAGTCCTTTGATCCTTTCCATGATATAGAATTCAAAAATGCTCGAAATGCAAGAGATGCAAAAAGAAAAATTTTACAAAAACATCCTGAAAAGCACAAACAAAGTTCTGTGGCACTTTCTAATATAAAACTGTTGAAAATTTTTAACTATTGGGACGAAGAAAGACCTTGTGGATCGCAAAAAAATTTTTTCACGTTGCATCGTATGAACTAGCTACGAAATGTTTATTTCATTATTTTAAAAAAGAAACCGACATAATAGGATTAAATACTGGCCGCATTGAATATAATTCAATCTTCACAAAAACTGCACGGGGTGGAGCACAAAGGTGCGCTAATAGTAAATGGTTGACTTCAAACATAATTCTTTTTTTTCGTAGCAAAACACTCTGTGGGAATGTTTTCTATAATTACAATCTGATCATGAAGATCAATAAGCAATTTTGTTCTAACCTAACTTAACTAGAATTCTTAAATACTAAGGTCCTACTCTCTCTGTATCTGTAAATCTAGAAGGGTGGGTCAGCCCACAGCACGTAGGCCCATTGTGCGTCCTTCTGAGGTTGAGCTTTCCTTCTAGCCAGCCAGCCAGCCTATTTGTTTAAAGTAGGCGATGACGTCGCCTGAAGGTAGCTCCCTCATTGTTTAATTTTCAGATAATTAAACATGTAAACTCATATTCGTTTATTCGTACAACCGGCAACGCCGCACCAAAATACGTTGGCGAGCGGCATCAAACCAGGAAGCGGGTTCATCAAAGATAATTTTTTGCTCTATTTTAAGGATGGGATTAAGCCGTAAATTTAACCGTCGCGTCTAGACAATAGAAAAAATCTTACACTTGTGTACGCGGCTCACGTTAAAGAATCTTTCGAGAAGGTATTGCGCAATCCGGAGAAGGGATATATCTGAAACCGATGAACTTCGCCGATTTTAAAATCAGTTTTGCATCGAGCCCTCATCATTAGCGCATACTCCGGCGTTACAGAAAACCTCGTCAATAAATTCATTTTTCATAATGCTTCGTAGTACAGCAAAATTAATATTTTCTGAATGATGTGGTCATTTCTTTAAATTAACTATAATACTTTGTTCACGATTACTAGTTTAATGTAATCTTTGTTACGTTGTTGTTTTTGTTCATTTATTTATTTAACAAGTCTAATAAATGGTTAAATAAAAGTGTCCATTGTTTTTATTGGATGAAGTTGAGAAGGAAACCCTACTACAGCACATTTCTTCAATCTAAAAGTACAGTCCACGAAATTCGAAATACGATGCAGTTTAAAAAGGCGGTAACACATTGTTGGCCGTCCTGGGGAACTGGCACAACATAGGGCTTATTCCAGAGCCCTCAACACTCATGTTGGCATGTGTTAGCCACCGCTCGCCGAAAAGAAAATGTCTCATTTGTGAGAGTGTCGGGCATTCGCAAAGAATGTGTTCGACAGTCTCGTCTTCCTGTTCACATCCTCTACACAGTGTAGATGTGTTTTCGTAGATGACAGTGGCCAGTCAGGATACCTGTGGCTGTGCGCAGGTTCTGTCTGTTCATGTATTCATGTATTTTTTGGCTGTTTCGCTGTTTGGATACTGTAATCGTTCCTTGGCTAGCTTGCAACCTGTTTCGTCGTCCCATCTACCCTTAAACTTTTCAAGGGAGTGTTTCTTTAGTAGGTCAGCTACAGATGATGCCGATAAGCTTATGAAAGTGCCAGGTCCCAAAAGTTTATGGGAGGCAGCTTTCTTAGCTAAAGAGTCAGCTGCACGGTTGCCTTTTGATTTTCCATGTCCTTTGATCCAAGCTAACGTGACCACGTTGTTGTTGCAAGCTTCGATCAGGGCCTGGTGACATTCTAGTACTAGACCTGATGTAATGCGTGGTATATCCAGAGCTAGTAGTGCCTGTCTGCTGTCCGTGAGGATGTAAATATTATTACCAGTAATGTTTCTTCTGGTAGTCTCTTTTGCGGCGATGGAGATAGCAGTGAGCTCTGTTTGAGCTACACTGGCATTAGAACCTATTGCCCCTCATTTGTTTTAGACCCATCGGTGTAGATGCACAAGGCACCTGCTGCCAATGTAGCCTTTTGTAGGTTTTTTGTTATTACCCTGTAGGGCCTGTGAAAGGCATATCTTGGTGCAATCGAATCTGTGTTGGCTTGTAGGAGTGGGACCTCTCCAAGGACCTCGTGCCACAAGTTACACCTCGACTGACCAGATCCTACGTCAGGTTGTATACCTATAGAGCGTAGCCGTGTCATGGTCATCACCACAGCCTCCTTAATAAATATATCAAGGGGGGTGAGACCAAGTTGGTGTGGTTCTCATGCCCCCTGTTATGTTGAGGCATGCTATTCTTTGGATTTGATCCAATTTGCGTACGACTGTTCGCTGGCTAGTTTTGACTCCCCAGGCATAGGCATAGGCATAGCATAGGTCTTATGATTGCAGTGTAGATCCAGGCCGTAACCTTAGGTGACATTCCCCAGGTGCGGCCAATGGTTCTACGGCACTGTTCATAAGATATGTATGCTCTTTTGACTCTAGTTTCTAGGTGAGAGTTCCATGTTAACTTGCTGTCAAAGTAAGGTCCTACTCACTAGTGTACCTTAGAGTCTGATAATTTTAGTAACACTACCGGTAACGTGTAACACAAATCCGCACAATACTCTGTTTGTAAGTAGCACTGTCACTGAACTAGTATTCATGGCTGCTGGCAGATTTAGATATAGCTTAGATATATATAGATACAGTTTCTACTTCCAGGACCCTATGAAGATCACTGATGCGACAGTACCAGGGTGCATCGATGTTCCCTAATACTTTATTTTGAAAACGTTGGATAACTTAAATGTTACTTTTACTGGCGCAGCCCCAAAGTTGGCTACCATACGTCCAAACGGGTTTCAATATCTACTTGTAGAGGAGCAGTTTGTTATGTGTGGTCAACTTGGAGTTTCTTCCTAATAACCAATACATCTTTTTATATTTTATACCAAGCACTTCACGTTTCTTTTTAATGTGGACTTTCCAGCGAAGTCTAGCGTCGAGTGTCATTCCAAGATATTTTGCTGTATTAGAATAGGGAATCTGAGCGTTATTTATTCTTATGGGAATGTGTTGGTTTCCTCTATTAGTAAAGTTAACATGAACAGATTTATTTTCATTTAACTTAATACGCCAATTTTTAGTCCAGGTATTAATATGGTCTACAGATGTTTGTAATTTTCGGTTAGCTTCTTCATGGTCTTTTCCAACAGCCAGTATCATCAGCAAATGCTGCAATAGTATCGTGCTCAAGGTTAGAAATATCACTGGTATACAGTAAGCAGAGTACAGGACCTAGTACACTTCCTTGGGGTACTCCTGCCTTAATTTCTCTTAGATCAGAATATACATCTTCCTGTTTTATTCTGAAATATCTGTTTGATAAATAGGATTTTAAGAGTTCTGAATACTGACGTGGTAGTAACAAATTTAACTTGTGGTTAAGGCCCTCATGCCAACCTTTATCAAAAGCCTGGGCCACGTCTAGGAAGACCGTGGAGCAGACTTTCTTTTCCTCTAAAGACTGTTCAATTATGTCTGTGATTCTATGTACCTGGTCGATCGTTGAGTGTTTTTCTCTAAAACCAAATTGATGGGAGGGAATCAGGTCCTTTTCTTCTATTGTAGGTTTTAATCTCTTAAGAAGCAATTTTTCGTAGAGTTTCGAAATAACAGGCAACAAAGAGATGGGTCGGTATGACGTTACTTCTTGGGGAGGTTTACCTGGTTTAGGTATCATTAAAACCTCTGCTACTTTCAGTAGCTGAGATACGTATCTCATCCTAAATGATGCATTGATAAGGTTGGTCAGTTTGACAACAGCTTTACGTGGGAGTTGTTTCAAGATTTCCCCGATAATGAGATCAAATCCAGGGGCTTTTTTAGGATTTATATTTGTTTCCATTTCCACATAAACTTCTTTTGGAGAAGTAGGTCTAACGACTGAATCTTCCTGTTCTGGTTCATTCCAGTCTTGGGTCTCTTCACCATCGTTGGTCTGGAAAGTATTTTCTAAGTGTTCTGCGAATCTGGTTGCTTTTGGTATATTATTTCGTGCTTAACTCCCGTCTTCCTTTCTAATTGGTGGGTTATGTATAATAGGGCTTTTTAATCGGTTGGTTGCTTTCCAGAGTGAATAATCGGTACTGCTGTCATTAGTTAATTCACTCAAGTACTCACCAATCGATTCATTTTTAATACGCTGAATTTCGCATTTTAACTGTTGTGTTGCATTATTTAAAGCTGTTTTATCAGCTGGTGCTCTGGACTGTTGCCATTTTCTTCTGATTTTTCTTTTTTCTAGTATAAGGTCTCAGATCTCTTTTGGATAATTATTTCCTTTTGTTTTGTATTTAAAATCAGGGGTGTTCTCCCAAGCTGCTTGTTGAATATCTTTGACAAATACGTTCGACTTCCTTTTCTAGTTGTTCTTCTGTTCTCAATGGAACTGAGAGATTAATTAACCGTTCAAGTTTGATTTTGAAGCTTTGCCAGTCCGTTCGTTTGTTGACTAATTTAGGTTGATTTTCTTTTTGAATCGCACTATCACTCAGTATAAGAAGTATGGGTGAGTGATCCAAACATAAATAACCTGGATATTTGCCATGTTCGTCTTTTTAAAAAACTAATGGGGAAACGTGAAGAAAATATTAAAACCAAACGCTTGTTTCTTACTCCAAATCCGGCTTGCCAAACTCATGGTTCTTGGTATAAAAATGTTCCTGTGGGAGTAATCCCATTTCAAAATGGATGAAAGAATTGGCAGAAAAAGTAGGTCTAGACACAGTTACTAAAAAAATAACTAACCATTCTGCCAGATCAAAAGCAGGTGTAGGAGAACAAGAACTAATCAAGGTCACTGGTCATAATTCTGCAAGTTCGATTAAACCATACTTACAATTGAACCAAGAACATCATTCAAATATAATAAATAATCTTAGAGAAAATAGACAGTCTCGAAATATTTTTAATGGGACCAATTTTATTTAATCTATATAGCAATGATATATATTTTTTTAAATCTTCGGGTAAGGTAATCGGTTTTGCAGATGACACTGCTGTGATATATAGAGACAACACGTGGGAAAACTAAAAAAATAAAATGGAAACATGTAAAAAAATTATTTGATATATTCGAACATAAAATCCTTACGGTTAACTACAAAAAAACTTATATTGTTCCATTTACCAGCTATAAACATAAATTACCACCTTATGATAAAATTACTATTACAGACAATAATATAGCCATTGATATTTCTTTAAAATCCGAAATAAAGTACATTGGAGTAACATTAGACTCACATTTAAGATGGACCTGGTATAGCTAAAACGTTAAGGTTTTTATTATATAAATTTAAATATATTAGAACGATACTAGACTTACGTCATCTTAAAATGATTTACCATGCCCTTATGGAATCACGTCTTAGATATGCCATCTTAAGTTGGGGAAGAACAATGCAAAGTCATCGAGAACAGGTCGAAATCCTTCAAAGAAAAATTTTAAAAATTATGTATTTTAAAAATCTAAGATTTAACACAAATCTTTTTTTTAAAGAAGCAAATGTAATGTCTTTGAGGCAGCTATATCTTTTTAGTTTAATTATTCATTTATTTCAAAATCGCACTTACTTTCAAACACCTGATCATCATTATGATACTAGAACTAAAACAAATAATCATATACAAACAAATAGTGCTAAAAAAACCATAGCTACAAGATGTTTCAGTTTTTTAGCCCCACGATTATTTAACTTTCTACCGGATATATATAAAATGTATTGTTATGATATTTACTATCGTAACTTTAACCACTTAATCCAATTTAAGGATTTAAATTAAATGTTTGTGAAATTTCAAATGCTTTCTGACCTCAGGGATTATTTAATTGTGAGTTCAAAAGTTTTTTTAGAGCCCTCTTTTAATTTATGCTACTGATTTTTTTTGTAATTTTTTTAATAAAATAAAATGGTTCAACAATTAGATAATTTTATTTAATAAAGAATATAGACGAAAAACATTAACAATGATCAGACTAAATTTAATTATGGGAATTTCTTACACGCACACACATTCACTCTATGATCTCCTAATACTATAAAAAATAACAAAAATTGAAAAATTAGAATTTGGCGAAATATTATCTAAAATTAAGGTCGGCACACCGATCTCTTAAAACCAGCAATTGGCTAACCTGTCTGTCTTAAAACGCAAACACGTGATTCACTTTGCTATCAGTTTAAGCACGCAATTAGTAAAAATGGAAAATGTATACCTCAACTATTTGTTCTTGCACTTCTTTCAAATCGTACAACCAGTGATGTACTTTGGCAAGACTTCTAATAATGTGATTCCTCCAACTTTGTGGATTCTTCAAAGGATATTTTCTTGGTTTGAGTGAATTATTCTGGAACCAATTCTCAGGATATACAGAATGTGAAATCACTGTCTTCCAGGCAAGTTTTTGCTTAAATATTATTTAGATACTTCGCTTACTAAACACTAAACATAGTCGCAGTTACCATTAGACTTCAGAATACAAAGTTTTTTCTTTATTTCACTAATTTCTTCTTTTGAAATTTCGATTAATAATTTTAATATAATTTTCTTTCTCCTTTTTCTACCATTTTCCAATTAACTACTTTCTTTTAAACTTTTAAATTAAAGTATTTTCTTAAATTTTTCTCTACTCAAAAACTTCCACCATCTCAAAAAAAAACTAACTATTTTTTTTAATTCAAAATTCTTAAATTTTTTCTCTTCTCTTATTTTACCAAACTCCCACTTTCTTTTTTTTTCTGTTGCTAGGTTCACTTCTGACGTCATGCAAAAACTCTTAAATTCTTTCAAAATTTTGATTCTGTGCTACTTTATTATAAGTTTTATGTGTTTTAGCTTTCATAATTTTATTTATAACGATTAACATATTTTTGCTTTATATTCTGACGTCCAATTTCATACATTTTATTAATTTCTAATTTAGTTAACAAAGTTGGTATCTTGACATTTCATTTTAAATAGTTGTCACCACCTTATTTTATTTTGCCATACAGGTTGTCCTGATATTATAATTTATTATAAAGATTGTCCCAAATAAATTGTTAATAAAATTTTGAATTTTGAATATTATTTAATTTTGGTTTTAAATTTTTTTAGGTTGTTATCAGAGCTATTCATTGTCATAGTTATCTCACATTAAATCATCCCAAAGGTAAGTTAATTCATAATTCTCTTATTTCTTAGTAAATCTGCTTACGTTTTTAGGTGCTGTTTCAATTAATATTTAAAAGCCAAATTATCTCTTTTGGAAAAATATTGGATTGTACATAGTCTGGGTATTTTGTGTTTTATTTTAATTTTAACTAATTGTAAATATTTTAAAATCTCATAATCTAATTCAAATTCTTTCACATTATCAAGATTATAACATGTCGAAACTTTATAAAACATTATTCTATACTCTTTGTACCTTCATCATCTTCACAGTATATAAGAAAGCTAAATTCAAGCAATCTTTTAAAATCGATTTTTAAAACGTATATAAAATCATTAGGATCTAAAGATATAGAAAAAATTATTGAAAATTGATAAAAAAAATAAAAACAAAAAAAAATATATTAAAATTAAAAATCATTGCAATAAACCAAAGAAGCGTAGTAAACATTATTTATTGTAAGTCATCACTTGTCACCCATGCTCAACCTCTATGGTCTTAATGGGTTACACTGATGAAAATATTTTTATTTAGTGTTATGTATTATCATTGTCTATTTAGTCAAAATTTTCTACTACTTTTTTATATTTTATATATGTATACAATTTGTAAATTCTTTTTTCTAAATAAACGTTATTATTATTATTATTAAATTGTTAAGTCTTTTAATGTACTCACAATGTTAATAATAATAATAATAATAATGTCTTTATTAAATAAATTAATGTATTACACATTTGTACCAAGAAGGCGAAGATTAGCTAAAGCTACTCTTTAACTCTTAACCTTCTTGGTTTACAGAGAGAGAAAAAGATAAAAAATAATAAAATAGTTTGAAATAGACAAACATTACATCACAAAAATTAACATAGATGTCAGGCAATAGAATTTAAATCAAGAATATAAATTATATGAAGAGTTCAAAAAATTATTTATTGTCTACAAAGGAGAATGTTTTTAACAGTATGACGAAAATTGTTTACCGAAGAAAGAGCCATAATATGTTGATACGAATTATAAAATTTAACTAAATTATAGGTGAAAGATCGTTCAAACAGAGCAGTAGAATGGTGTGGCATAGTAAGAGTATTAAATCGAATATTAAAACTGTAAACAGAATTTCTAAAAATGATTTTTTCAAACAGATATGCAGGAATTTTATTTTAAAATAAACGGTACAAAAAAATTAGAAAATGTAGCTGAAATAAATTATTAACTATTAACCACTTAAGCTCATTAATTTTAAAAGATATGTGATCATATTTTTTCAGATTAAAAATAAACCTACAAGTGTTTTGTACACGCTGTAACTGGTTTTGTGAAATTTTATCAAGGCAAGGGTAATAAACTATGATGCAGTAATTTAAAATTGAGAGAACCAAAGATTCACAAAGTTTTTTTTGCGTTTTGAAGTTTAAGATATGTTTGTTGGCATATAGCATACGTATTCTTACATAACATCTTTGAAGTACCATTTTAATATGTTCTTTGAATCTAAGTGATTGGTCTATAATTAATCCTAGATTTTTGGCTTTTTTAGAAAAATTAATTTTTACTCCATCCAACTGGAGCCTTAATGAACCTTCACATATATTTCTTCTGGGTTTACTAGAAAATAAGATTGCTGTGGTTTTAGATGGATTGACTGTTAAATTATGTTCTCTGGAAAATTGAAAAATTGCATCTAAATCCGTATTTATATTATTGTTGGTATTTAGAACTAACTCTGAAGTATATATTAGGAATAGTAGGGGCCCCAGGATGGATCCTCGAGGCACTCCCGATACAATAAACTTAGAATTTAAAAAGTTACCATTAACGCATACACGTTGACTACGTTTCCATAAATAGGACTTAAAAAATGATAATGCAATGTCATTTAAACGATATTTTCGTATATTGCAATAATTAATTAAATTAAATAGTTTTATTGATCTTTTATTGTAAAAATTTGTGAATCAAAAAATAATCTAGTCAAATATAACCGCGAGTTCGATAAATTAGAAAATAATTTATTGCTGTAATGTTACTGAAAATATTAAAAAGTAAGTAGATTGCACAAAATCTCATTTTAAATTTAAAAATCTTTATTAAATTCAGCTATTTGGGACCTGGTTGGTCTATTGCCTGCTCCTATTATTAGGGGTTGTGTCATTCGAGGGTTTTCACTAAGTTGAATCATACAGGAATGGATCTAACTGATGCTTAGACTGTCCTATGTTAAGGTTATCTGTACTCTAAAACTAGTGAAAAAACAGGATTTCTTTTCTTATCTTGCCCTCCCAGTTGGTGGTAGTTTTGTTATGTGTATGTGGAAAAGCGTTTGTGTTCATAGTCCCAAATAAAATTATAAAATTGTAAAACACAGCAATATTAATCTAACAATTTATTGGAAATCTCTAGTACAATAAAATACGATTAAATTTAATAAATAATAATTAAATTATTAATAATTTGCATTCAATTTATCCAATTGTATCCTCTACGCAATGTTTTAAATATAATTATGTGCAATTCTGGGCAAAAGTTTTTGAATTTATTTTATTTTAATATTTTAGTATGCAGAATCTGGTTAACATAAAATGCAATTCAATTTATATTTCATACATGTTATTTACCTTCTATTTTAAATTATGTTCGTTCTCACCTATACGCTTCCGATATTTTCCATAATATTAGCATTCAATTACCATTAACGTGCAATTAATTCCGGAAAACTATCGTTTTTGCATCAAAGCAAAATGTTTGTGTTGCATCAATTTTAGTGTACATCACATAAAACAAACTTTTCGAATTTTGTCAACGTGTCGTACATTTTGCAAACAGACCAATTGAAAATGAAAAAATGTTATCTCTCTCTCAACCTGTCAACCAGTCCAGGAACAAAAGAGCCCCCACAACGTATCTGTTTGTTCCCGCTCATCATCAGATTACCTTGAAAGTAACTATGGATGATTGATAGGATCGGCAACGCAGGCGAAAACAATGTGGGGGTCATTGTGTGCTTTAAGCCATTTGTAAAATGTTCGTGACCATTGAATATTCTAGCGGAAGAGATATACTCGTATTTAAAAGTATTAGGAACAGGAGTTGCCGTAGAATAAGGTTGCAGGCCATAATAGCTGGATGCTTATAAACAAAATTTGATTAAAAGAGAAATTTAACTGATCTTATATATTATATTGAAGTAGCAATTAATTCATTCCAAACAGTATAATTTTTGAAATAGGAGATGAGAGAAAAATAGTAAATGATAGCTTGGAAACAGCACAAAGTTTTAATAAATATTTTGTTGAAAGTATTGGAAATATTGCTGATAGTATCAATAGTACTGAAACATGGTGCAATTTAAACAGTAACTTATACATACAATTTGAGAATTTTGAAATGCTATCTACGAATGATTTGCGAAAAATAATTAACAATTTGGATAATAAATTCTCATTACACGAAATTTTAAACTGTAGAATGCTAAAAGTAGTTTTCGAAACTATTGGTCATGTCATATTAAATCTAGTAAATACGTCACTTGATACTGGCAGAATTCCTAATTTATTAAAAATCAGTACAGTTATACCTATCCCAAAAATAAACAATACCAATAATGCTGATGAATTTAGACCAATTAATACCTTGCCTCCACTAGAAAAAATTATAGAAATTGCTGTTTATGATCAATTAATGAATCATGTTTCTGAAAATTCGATCCTAATATGTAACCAATCTGGTTTTAGAAAAAAAATTTCATGTGAATCAGCGCTACAACTTACACTTTGTAACATTCTAACTAAATTAGACGAAAATAAATATGTTGTAGCAGTATTTTTGGACTTAAAAAGGGCTTTCGAGACAATTGACAGACAAATTATGTTATCAAAATTGAAACAATATGGTATTGGGGGTAGAGTATTGCAGTGGGTTAGTAACTATTTAAATAATCGCAAGCAGAGAGTCCGTTTTGCTGACCAAACATCCTGTGACATAAATAATGATATAGGGATTCCTCAAGGGAGTGTATTTGGGTCCTCTTCTTTTTATTTTATATATTAATGATATTGAACTCTTTGTTGATTGTGAATTCATTAATCTTTTTGCTGATGATACTTTAATAACATGTAGTGATGCTAATCTGGATAAAGCCATAGAGAAAATGAATGCCTCATTATCATCGGTAAATAAATACTTGAACATAAACAAGCTAAAATTAAATGTAAGAAAAACTAAAGCAATGGTCTTCACAACGAAATTCAAATATAGTAGTATCGACGTTAAAAACATAAATTTGAACATTAATAATGAACACATTGAAGTTGTTTCTAATATAAAATATTTGGGATTTCAACTAGACAATTACTTAAATTTCGATAGCCACTTTAACTATATTTATAAAAAAATATCTAAAAAACTTTATTTCTTCAGTAGAATTTCGCAAAACTTATCAACTGAAACCAAAATTACTGTATATAATACAATAATTCAGCCTCATTTTGATTATTGCGCATCTATATTATACTTATTGAACTTAAATAAATTAAACATGCTACAAAAACTTCAAAATCGAGGAATGAGAGTAATACTGAAAACAAATCGTCTTACTCCAATTACGTCAATGTTAAATACTCTGAATTGGTTTCCGGTAGAGAAAAGAATGTACTATTTTACAATGATTTTAGTATTTAAAATAGTAAATCATATGGCACCAGAATACTTCCAACAATATATTACGTTCAACAATAATATCCATAATTATAATACAAGATGTACAAATAGCATCTACATTGCAAGAACTACATATCAAAAAACTATGAATTCTTTATTCTTTAAAGGTTTCAAAAAATTCAATGATCTCCCTTTATCTATACGCGAATCAACCACAATAAACTGTTTTAAAATTAAACTTAAGGACTTTATTAAAAATTCAATTTAATTAAGATTTTACTAATTCCATTACTTGATGTTTTTAATGTATATTATTTTTGTCTATATTATTTTAAACTTATATTTTATATTTGAAATGTGTATATGTATTGTAAGGGTTTTTATTTATTTATGCTACTTTTAGATTTATATGTAATTTTTAGTCTAGTTTTATATGTATATTAGGATTCCTAATTAAATGAAGATCTATCTATCTATAAAATGTTAGATTTCTGAAGGTTAATATTAACGCAGTAACCCCATAAGCAGCTTTCATCGACGATTTTAAGACAATTACAAATATTTTGGCAAATAATACAATAGTAAAAGTCAAAACTGAATAGTCTCAGATAAGTCTGCAATCGTTACATCTAAGTAAAAGTTATTATTTTAAACACTATGTGAAAAAGAAATTTTCCACATAACCTCAAAATGAAATATTCAAAAAACAAATTATTAATCTAAATTTTGGGGAAAGTCAATGAAAATTAGGAAACAAAGCGTGGGAATTGCTAAAATCATAATATTATTGTAAAATAAACAATAATAATAGAGTTTAACACAATTACAACTTCAATAATAACGAAAACAGAAAAACCTTCATGTATTTTTAATATTAGTCAAAATAGCAAATAATTTACACCAAAATCATTCTTTTGATATAAGGAATGATTTGGTAATGGTTAAAAGATGTAAAAAAATATATTTTTTTTATATTATAATAACTTATTTAAAAATTTTATGTCAAATTTCGCGATCAAGCGGTGCTTTTTGCTTAAAAACCTCCGAAGTGTCCACATCAATGCTTGTAACGTAAACAAATGAAAATCTATGTCAAAGCCATTATAGATCGATGAAATAATTGTAGAAATTTACCTGTCAATTTCTAAAGTGAGGTTAGAATTAATTTTTCATCTGAAGATTTTGGAAGTTAAATAAAATAGACTTTCCAATCAACATTTAATCATAGAACATAATCCCGTATTCCTGATTGAAACCTGGTAGAATCATTTGGACCACAGCGTCGATTTGCAAACAAGCAACTAAAGTTTGCTAAAAGAATTCAGAAAGCATTAAAGGTACCTTTTCATTTTCTTAAATATCGATATTTAAAACTTTAAAATAAACAATAAGGCCAGAGTACTCAACTAATTTAACCTATATTTTTAATTTATAATAACAAAAACAGAATAACGCAAGAAAGAATTTTACATAATAAATAACAATTATCAAATTTGAAAGATAATAACAATAATAAACATTACACTTACTTTCTTTTCTTCTGTTTAAATATTTCACACTGCAACAGCAAATTTTGATTTTTGTTTTTGATTGTAAATAAATTCACACATATTTTTCTTCTAACTGAGTCGTTATTATTGAATGTATAACTTTAAAGTCAATTTACAGAAGCACGACTAAGGTTCAAGGTTTTTATACTTTCGGCTGAATTGAAAGAGGCCGCCCCACAAAAATAAACACGTTCTGGCTAAGATTACGTCAAAAGGTAAAATTAATCTCTTAAGAAAGTTACTTACTTACAAAATAAATTAATACTTATACAAAAACAAAACAAAAATTAGGTGTTTCACATTTCGTTTCGCATGGAAAGATATGCCTAATTAGCGGTAAGTAAAAATATATACAGAATTCTGAAATATATCGTGTAACGGTTTAAATTACCTACCACAATCGACCATCGAGATGATAAGAATGAAGTACTATACTGTGGAAAGGTGGAAATTATTAAAATATACCAAAACAATATTATTGTATATGGATTTAGACGCATTTTTTGACCTTTTATTGTCAATATGGGTAATATTGAGTTGACTATATCTAATAAAAAACGGTAAAAACTATTTCCTTTGAAAATATACATAGTTGTGAAGCTCTGCTTTAATAAATGTCGCATTTTTGATAAAAAAAATTGAATTAGCACATTTCATAGCTTAAAGGAGATTACTATTACTTTATGATGTTACAAAATAATAACTTTAACTAGATTCAAGATAACTTTTAGCGGACCTGCACTTTAGACCACCTCCAACTGTATAATTCCATTTTAAAAGATTAATTTGCCAAAACTTTCAAAAGCCGAGTGAGTTTATACGTTTTGCAGCACCAAACAACTTCTAGGTAGTAAGTTTATAAACATAGAACCGAATTTGTGGTTATACAATCTAGAGTAATATCTGTTCTAATTGTTTAAATCAAGCAAAGAGAAATTATGCCCTTTGTCTCTTTATACATATGAGTAGAGAAACAACTAATAACATTGAAGTTAGATGAGAATAATTAAACAAGCACAAAGTGGAATGTGAAATGACACTTTGTCTGTTTTCTATTTTCTGTTTACTGTCGAGTGTCGTATATGAATTGTTAATCACAAAAAATAGGCATATTTGGAATGTTTCATCTTAATTAGAGTTTCCTAAAGTTCCTATCCTCATTGAGCGCACATGAGGACTGAAAAGAAATTAGTTTACAAGTTAGTAATGAAATAGAAAAACAAAATTGATTAGGATAACAACGACGGTGATGTTTTGGCAGATGGTTCTTTCCAAAGTAGTGATTAAAGGCATATTTCAGATCATTTTGATACAGCACATATGATTTTCGATAAACAACTAATTGTGCTCAAACATATAGCAGATTCTATATTTTTCCAATGAATATAAAGATCTTAGTAGGTAAAAATTCCTTTCTCAAAAGCCATCGATTTTTTACCAAGAAAAGGCTTGAGAAGAAGTGGTACTGATTTAAAAAAATTACAATAACCGTTAAAACAAAAATAAAACAAAAAATTGTTAAAAAAATGATATGTTATTCTAAACTAATAATAAATCTTTATTTTTTTTTCAAAAAAATAATCTTAACGATTTCAAAATTTTCAAAAAATATAAATATTAACAATTTATACCATTTTTAACATTCATCAATCCTACAAAATTTGTATTTTTGAAATAAACAAAAAAACCAGTAAGGCTAAGAAGTCAGCGCGTGGTTGTGAAATGTTTTTTCATAACAAACATTGCTAAATATTTTAATATAATGTCTACTACTTAAATAAAATAACAGAATTATAATATACAGTGAACAAATTATATTCTTGTTTTTCAATAAACATTACTTTAGGGGATTTTATTCGGGTCTATTATATTATGTATTATTTTTCTTTCTGTTTCATGAAGATACTTTGAATAATTCTATTGATTTTGAATCTATGATATTTCTAGGGATATTGTTAAATATTCTTGTGCTTAGGTAAGTATATAATAATAATAATAATAAATGCCTTTATTAACATAACAGTATACAATTTATAACATTATTATTCTTTTTTTTTTGTGGCGAGATTCAGTTCATAGGTTATATCACAATGCTATAAATTAATAATGTATTTAATATTTAACCTATGAACTGCTCTTCCATCTAACCTCGAAAACAGAATCAAAACATATAGAAAGTAAGTAAGTAATGTATAAATGAGTAAATATTATTGTCTGGAAAAATAATAATCAAATAATAATTTTTTCTTTTTAAGTTTACATGCTGAAAAGTAACATAACTCACGCGGTATATCATTCATCGCTTTAACCATACAATACGAAAAGGATCGTTTAAAAAATTGGGTTCGATGACGGGGTAAAGCCAATGTATGTTTATGTCTTAAATTAATCGTATGTACGTCCGTTCTAAATGTGATCTTTTGGTAAAGATAAGGTGGAGACTTTTCCTTTAATAAATCCATATAAAATAAATCTGCGTGCATTTTACGACGCATTGACATATTTAGCCATTTAACGGTTTTAAGTGTATGACTGACAGGCTGAAACTTGCGAATACTAAATATAAGTCTTAGACAGGAGTTTTGTAATTTTTGTATTCTTTTAGTATCATACGTATTCAGGCAAGAATTATACATAATATCACAATAATTCATTTTTGATAAAACCAGGGTTTCACATGTACTAATATAATCAGTGAATCTTAAGTCCTCGTCAAACCATACACCTAAGTTTTTAATTTTTTTACTAAACTGAATATTATGACCATCAATTAATACTTTTGATGAATAATTCTTTTTAAAAATTTCTGTTTGTATTTTGTTTCCAAAGATAATAGCACTAGTCTTCGATGCATTCAATTGAAGACAGTGATTTAAAGAAAAATTGTGAAGATTGTTTAAATCATAGTTTAGAGCAGTTACTACTTGATCCATCTCATTGGGAGGAAAAGAAATATAAATCTGAGTATCATCTGCATAATAATGCTGTGAGCAAGATGCAAATATTTCCGGAAAATTAGAAACATACACAGAAAAAAGTATAGGACCTAAGATTGAACCCTGGGGCACTCCAGTGTTCACTTGTAAAAAACTCGATACATTATCTGTACATTTTACCGCTTGAAATCTATTACTTAGGTAAGACTTGAATAAATCTACAGCTGTCGAATCCAAGCCGATAAATGATAGAATCGAATAGAGCAAACTATGGTTGATGGTATCAAACGCCTTAGAATAATCAAATAAGAGTAAAATAGTCAATTTACCCTGATCAAAAGCTGTGAAGATGTCATCAGTAATCTTAAGCAATGCTGAAGTACAACTGTGACCTGACTTAAATCCAGATTGTAATGAAGGTATGACAGAATGCTTGATTAAATGCTTTTGGAGCTGAATGTTAATAGCTTTTTCTAAAACCTTTGATAATGTTGGTAATAAACTTACTGGTCTTAACTCTTTTAAAGCCTCCGGATTGCTTGTTTTGGGTAATGGAGTTACTAATGACTTTTTCCAACTATTGGGAAATACAGAATTTAATAAACAAAAGTTAATTACATGTGTAATATATGGTAGCAAAAACGGAAGACACAAATTTAAAGTCAGTATATTTATTCCGTCATGCCCAATAGCTTTAGTTTTAATACTATTTATTATTTTAAGGATATCAATTTCTGATATAGGCTGGAACTTTAAAGTGGAATTTACTGAGTATTTAATGTTAGAATCATAAAATTGTTTCAAATCTCGATCTGGAGTTAATTTTGGAACAGCATTTAAGAAATATTGGTTGATTTCATTTACATTCCATTTATTAGATATATCAAAATTATTTTTGTCTTTTTTAAATCCCACTATTGAATTTATACTAGACCACATTTCTTTGGGTGATTGATTTTTTAAACTTACTTTTATGTATGCCTTTTTTTTACGTTTAATAGTTACCGTAACTAAATTCCGTAATTGTTTATAATTTTGCCAAGCTAAGTTGCTCTTTGTTATTTGGAAAGTCCTAAAAGCTTTATCCCTATCAACCATCATTGCTCTTATTCCATCCGTTAACCAAGGAGCATATTTTTTGGTAATTCTAAAACTCTGAAAAGGAACATGCAAATCTAGAAGATTAATAATATTATTGGTTAAAAATTCTACTTTACTGTCAATATAAAACTGGTGATAATTTAAATTCTTGAAATTTCTACAGGTAATGAATTTGGGTTCATTTCTCAATGTTTTAATATTAATATTAAATAAAATCATTTCATGATCTCCTACTTCTGGTATGTGTTTAACACAATGATCGGTTATAATTTGAGTTTCAGATGTTATTAAATAGTCCAATAAAGTTGCTGTAGAATAAGTAATTCTTGTTGGTTGATTTATTAATTGATTTAAACCAAGTCCTTCCAGGGTATTTATAACCCTTTCACACGACAACCTATTAGTATCTAGAAGGTCTACATTAAAATCCCCTAAACATATTACATAATCAACTGTCGGTTGAATATAGGATATCACTTCTTCAAAGATTTCAAAAAAATATTTAGAATATTGTATGGCCAATAGTTTTGGATGCATACTCAGTGCGTATCATGTTTTCTTTTTTTGCCCTGGTATCATAGTTGTGGTCATTATTTCATAAGCTACTTTTGTTTTTGTATTGATCTACCGCTACATGTAGGAAGTAGATTTGTCTGAGGTCTAATATTTTACTTTCAGAATAGAGCAAGGTCGATGAATACGTTCGACATTTATTGAAACAAATCTTTAGGAATTTTTTCTGTAAAATATCTAGATAAGTTAAGTAACTGCTGGCAACACCATCTATAATTTTACTCATATCGCTTTCGACTTTCTTTTTCAGGTTTTCCCAGGATGTGTCTTCATAAAATATTGCCGTATCATCTGCAAAACTAATGATATCTCCGTTGGTCTGTGAAGTGAGTATGTTATTCGTATAAATTATAAAGAATACCGGTCCCAATACTGTCCCTTACGGAACCCCATATTGTACTGTTCTTTCTTCACTAAGCGCAGGTAGTTTTGAAATAATTTAAGTACATTTCCCCTAAATCCCAGATCTTGCAAATCCTTCAAAAGCTGTATATGGTCAACAGTGTCGAAGGCTTTTGCGGGATACAAAAAAATAGCTAGTGAATGTTTCTTCCTGTCAAGGCTATTATAGATTTTTGATGTGAGTGAGCAAATCGCGTCATTTGTGGACTTTCCTTCATTGAATCCAAATTGTTTTTCAGATAAAAGTTTATTTTTATCAAGGTAGTTGACTATTCTGACCTTCAAAAGTTTTTCAAAAACTTTTGCGATGTTACTGATTAGAGAAATGGGTCGGTAGTTGAGGATTTCATCATTTTTTCCACTTTTGAATAGTTTGAGTATTTAAGGCCATTCTCCATATTCAATTATTTTATTTATTAAAAACGTGAGGGTTGTGAAATTTCGTTTCTGATTTCTTTTAGTAATTCCGCCCTTATTCCATCAAAGCCGGGAGCTTTTTTGTCTTTTAAATTATTTATAGTTGTAATTAGTTCATTTTCTGTTACAGGTGAAACAAATATTGAAGACTGCATCCGAGCTGTAGTGGTGGAATTGCGGGTGCCTTAATTTTATCAGCGAGTTTTTTCCCTAACAATGTATAATGTCCATTGAATAAGTTTGCTATTTCAACTCTATCAGTAATTGTTCTGTCCTAATATTTTATTTGGTTTATAGTGGTTTATAGAAATGTTTATATACATAAAAAATATTAATTTTCCCGCCGCGGCCCAAATTAGCCATTTTTCGGAATTTAATCTATATTAATAAAAATCAATTTACCGAATATTTGTGATGGCATCACTTCAGATCGGCTGCACCTATTTGGCTAATTCTTTTTATATTGTGTTTATCATTATTATTATCAAGTCAAGGTTTATATCAAAGAAAATGTTGGAAAAATTGTACGGAAAAGTGAAAATTTTGGGCTAACAATTCTCCATATAAAAAAGCGAGTGATTGAGTAGGGAGATCTTCAAAAATATTGACAGAATTGACAGATCGACGTTTAGTTAAATTGGGAAATTGGAACCTTTGGTTTATCAACTAAGTTGAAACACTTTCGTCGACCACTCAACCAAAACACAAATTTTAACACACTCTACGCGCGTTTCACCAACTATGTTGACATCATTAGGAGTTGATGATAGACTAAACAATTAACTATTTTTAACAGCTATTTATACTAAATGACTAACACCTCCTCCTCCGACGGTGCCGAGCACCGTCATCACCGGTGACCTAATCAGCCAAGGGTGACTAATCAGCCAAGGATGAGTAACCCGCCCGTACCTAGAGCAATTAGTCCTTTGTCTCTGTTGAAACTAGTTTTACATTTACCTATTTCTGTGCTTTCAAATGCGTCCAACAATTTATTATTGGATACATTTTTAAGTAATTTTACATTGTCTATACTTATTCTATGATTTTGATTAAAAGCATGTTCGGCTATACTAGATTTTTCCGTACGTCCATATTTTAAGTGAGCCATGTGCTCTTTAAATCTGACCTGTACAGAGCGTCTAGTCTGCCCAACATACTTTCTATCACAATCCCCACAACTAATTTCGTAAATACCACTTTTTTTCAAATTACTGTTTTTATCCTTGGGATTACCTAATAACTGTTTTAAAGTGTTGTTAGACTGAAAAACTAAAATTAAACCCGCTTTTTTGAACACGCTGGTAAGTCCTTTGGTGTAAGTGGGATTATAGGGTATTGAAACGAATTTCTCAGTCTGTTTTTCGTGTTGGAAAAACGTGGGGTCACGTAGGTTTTTCTTAAATTTATGTTTGTTGATTAGTTTGTCTTCGTCTTCGTCATAACCGTTTATTGCAGCTATATCCTTAATCAGATTCTTTTCCGAGTGGGAAGTTAAATAAACGATGTACTAGTCGCGGCCCAAATGAACTATTTTTCGGAATTCAATCTATATTAATAAAAATCAATTTGCCGAATTTTTGTGATGGCATCACTTCAGAACGGCTGCACCTAATTTGGCTAATTCTTTTTATGTTGTGTTTGTAATTATCAAGGGAAGGTTTGTATCAAAGAAAATGTTTGAAAAATTGTACGGAAAAGTGAAAATTTTTGGGTTAACAAATCTCCATATAAAAAAGTGAGTGATTGAGTAGGGATATCTTCAAAAATATTGACAGATCGACGTTTAGTTGTTCAGTTTCTTACATTGTTTTAGATAAACCGAAAAAAAAAATTAGATTTCTAGGCGTTTTACTAACGTAAAAGTTATTTTATTTAAAACAAAACACAAAGTTATAAAAAGATAGAGAAAAACACAAATATCAAGCCATCAAATAGTGCATGAAAAGTGACAACACAACATAATGTCTCAAAATTAGTTATTCATCGCATTGCGAAAAACTTCTCTATCCATTTTACTTACAGAAAGTGGCTACTAATTAGGAATATTATAAATATACAAAAGAGCAAGCCACTAAATAAATTATTTCAATACTTATGTGAACTTATCATAATTTTAATTTTAGTTTTCACCACGTACAAGCAACATCTGATGCTTTTGTGGTTTCTACCTTGTTTATTCAGATTATGTATTACTTTTTTAGTTATTTCTTTTCTGATCTATTTTTTTGAATTCGAATAAACATTATTATTATTATTATTATTATTATTATTATTATTATTATTATTTTTTTTTTTTTTTTTTTAGGCATCGACTGCTAAGGTCATTAGCCTATAGATCGTAATTATTCTACAGTTTGTTGGTGAGACCTGCATGGTTAAGAAATGCTATAGTTTTGAGAAGTGTGTTGTGTGAGTTCAAGCAATTTTGTATGGTATTAGGTAAGTCAAGGGTTTGTCTCAGGTAAGTGTACTTTTGGCAGTTTAGGAGTATGTGTTTAACAGTTATTTCTACCTCACAGGTACTGCAAATAGGTGGTCTTGACCCACATAGAAGATGGCTATGAGTTAGGTGTGTGTGTCCTATTCTCAGCCTAGTTAATGCCACTTGTTCACGCCGCTTTAGTGAAGGGTAAGTAAAAGATTTTATTTGCGGTTTTATCTCTTTGAGCTTTGTATCTGATTCATTCCATTCTTTCTGCCATTTGTTAATTGTTTTCTCTTTAAGGTGTACTTTTAGGTCTTCTATTCGAATCGGGATGTCATTGAGGAATGGTTCGTTAGTGGCAGTGCGGGCGGCATCGTCAACCTGTTCGTTTCCTTGGATACCAATATGTCCCGGGATCCATGTGAAGTCCACTACCTTCCCTGATTCACGTAGCAACTATATTGTGCAATTGATCATTTGGATTAAAGGGTCAGATGAGAAGGTGTTATGCAGGGCTTGGAGAGCGCTGTGTGAATCAGGACATATGAGGTAGGTTCCACTTTTTTTTGAGTCAATATACCTTAGTGCTTGTAGTATAGCAAATAGTTCTGCTGTGAATATAGAAGCTATAGGGTGTAAGGTGCATCGGTATATTTCTCTCTTACAGGCAAAAGCTGATCCTACTCCGGTATTTGTTTTGGAGCCATCGGTATACAAAATATTAGTGTCAAGGTAGTTATCTGAAATTTCTTTAAATATTTGTTTGTATACGATAGGGTTTGTATTTTCTTTTTTATGTTTGTCGCATTCAAAGTGTATGTTTGCAGGTTTAGTTAGCCAAGGAGGGAGTTCTGGATATTTTAAGGGGAATACGGGTGGAAGTTCCACTTCGAGTGTTTCCAGGTTGGTCTGAAATCGGTATTTTAGTGTCTTTGCGATGTTCGTTTCTGCAGTAAAGATATGGTGTAAGGGATGGGAAGGTTGGCCCCATATTTTAGAACAGTAATTGTAAATTTGTTGATCACGTCTATATTTTAAGGGGGGCATTCCTGCTTCAGAGTAGATTGATAAAGATGGGCTAGTACGAAAAGCTCCTATGGCCAGTCGGAGCCCCTCTTTATGAATCTTTTCGAGTTCATATAGACGACTTTTACAAGCCGAAGCATAAACAATGCATCCGTATTCTATTTTTGGTAGGATGAGAGATTTGTACAGGTTTAACGTGACCTCGCGATTTGCACCCCAATTAATGTTGGAAACGCATCGTATGATATTAAGAGCTTTTTTACATTTTGTGGAGAGTTCGTCAATATGTGTCTTCCAATAGAGTTTTCTGTCAAATGTAATTCCAAGTATTTTTGTATTATCTCTAACTTCGATGGGATGACCCTTTATGGAAATGTTAGGGTTATTGTGCTCGTGTCTTAAACGACAGAAGTCGATACAGTGTGTTTTTTGGGGTGAAAATCGTAGTCCGTTTGAATCAGCCATTCTAACAAGTTGGTTTACAGCTAGTTGGAGTTTGTTTTGAACTAGTGCTATGTCCTTTCCAGAATAATATATAAGTAGGTCATCTACATACAAACTCTTGCCGATTTCTTCGTCCAATGATGATAATAGTCTATTTATTGCAATCAGGAATAGTGTGACGCTAATGGTGGATCCTTGTGGTTTGTTTGTCCCAGCTTGACTTTGATTTGGCGGTTTAGGAGGAATTGGGATATGAAAATAGGTAAGTTTCCTCTCATTTCCCATTCGTGTAAGCTCTTAAGGATTCCGTGACGCCATGTTAGATCATACGCTTTCTCAATATCAAAAGATACAGCAACTAAGTGGTTTCTATTAGCAAAACTTTCTCTGATTTTGCTATCGAGTAGCACAATTTGATCCATAGTTGATCTATGTTTCGGAAGCCCATCTGATAGTTAGATAAACAATTATTAGTCTCCAAAAACCAGATCAGCCTGGAGTTAACCATTTTTTCAAGTAGCTTGCTGAGGCAACTAGTGAGAGCTATTGGCCGGTAGTTTGAAAGTACTGTAGGATCTTTATTAGGTTTCACCTGTAATTTCTTCGTTGTTGATGAGCAATATAGGTGAAGGTGGTATGAATTTTTTTCCTGTAATTGCTCTGATTTTTCTCCAAACTTCTGTCAGAGGAGTTTCTCTTGTTAAGGTAGATACGTAGTTCTCCCATGATTCTTTCTTTGCTTTCAAGATGATTTGCCGGGATTTAGCGCGAAGTCTTTTGAAGTTTATTATGTTATCAGTAGTAGGGTGTCTTTTAAACCTGTTGAATGCTTGCCTTTTTGCTTTGATGGCTTGTTGGATATTGGTGTTTCAAGGTATTCTGGAAGAGGTTCCAGTCAGCTCTTTTAAGTTGCCATGTTCGGGGGAAGGAGGGAAGCGAGTTTGCCACATTGAAGTTAATTTGGATTGGAGCATGATCGGTATGGAAGTGTTTGGATACCACTTCCCAATTCAGCTTATGGGCGATATTAGGAGAGCATATAGATAGATCTAGGTGGCTAAGAGTATTGGATCTAGAGTTCAAGAAGGTTCCCTCACCAGTGTTTAGAAGAATCAGGTTTGTATCATTTATTAGATCTTCGATAAGTCTCCCTCTGACATCTAATCTATTAGATCCCCGTAGAGGGTTGTGTGAGTTAAAGTCGCCTACTAAAATAAAAGGAGAGGGGAGTTGCCCAATAATATGTTTAAGTTGTTGTAGGTTCCAATTAAAATCTGGTAGGTAGATATTACATATTGTAATCTTTAGGGGGTGTAAAATTTGGATGGCGATAACTTGTAGTCTAGATTGGATAGTTAATTCTACAGATGGTAAGTTTTCTTTAAGGATGATTGCTACGCCACCATGTGCTCGTTGATTTGGAATAACGTCTTTTCTATATATTTTGAAACCTCTAAGTAAAAATTTATCGTTTTGTTTTAGGTGTGTCTCCTGTAGGCAAATACAAAAGGGCGGATATGTTTCACATAAGATTAATTTAAGTTGAAATAAATTATGAATAATACCATTACAATTCCATTGTAAAATGTTTTCCATTAATTTAGTTTTTAGGGAAGAGAGTATTATAACATTGTTATAAATCTTATGTAAGATTAAGGATGAAATTTTGTGTAAGTGTAAGACAAAAATTTAAATAGTATAAATGGGTAAGTATTAAATAATATAAATTATAACTAAGAATATATGGTGATATATGGTTATAAATAAATCTCAGAGACCTCCTTCTGAGGGAGGTTCTAATGGTAGACTTGCTGGATCGGCAGTTGATGCCATATCCATGTCCATTGACGTCTCTAGACTAGTTTTTCTAGGTTTGCCCAGTGGCCAACCTCTTTTTTTCTTTCTTTTGTTGCTTTTTGTCGAAGTTTCACTAATTAGTGATTCCGATTCGGAAGTATCAGTTCTTTGCGAAGACTGGTTAGTTCGTTTAAAACCTGATTGTTTGTCTGATAAATCGTAGGAATGTGTTTGCTTATGGGATATAGGGTACGGGTAGTTAAATTGGGTTCCTAAATTTGGAAAAAAGGTATTCATTGGGAACATCTCACTAATTGTAATAGTAATATGTGGGATTAGGGATTTAACGAGATCTTCAGTATTAATAGTAGCTGGAGATGTGGGGTGGGCTGCTTGAGCGTAGCTAGTATTCGGTTTTGGAGTGTTAAGGATAACCTTCCTTTTGGCATCGAAGTATGATAGCTTCTCTTTAATCTTTATCTCCTGTATGGCAGCTTCTTGTTTATAAACAGTGCACTCTTTAGATCTGGATGTATGTGATCCTTCGCAGTTAACACACTTGAATGGAGGTGTGCATGCACTTCCTATGTGTAATGCTTTGCCGCAAATGCATACCTGCGGTTTGTCGCATTTTGCAGATGTATGTCCAAAACATTGGCATCTAAAGCAACGTAGGGGAGATGGTACAAAAAGTCTAACATTTAAAGAGTAGAATGCGACTTTAATCTTTTGCGGAAGGACGGAAGAATTGAAAGTAAGTACATGGCTTGGAGTATCAACTAATTGGCCATCTTTTTTAGTTTTTATTCGGTATATCGAGATAACACCTTGATTTTTTAACTCATCTTCTATTTCCTTCAATGGACAGTTCAATAAATCTGGACAATAAATAACTCCTTTGGAATGATTCAGCGAAATATGGGGAACATCTTCTACATCAATGTCGTTAAATCTATTAATGCTTAATAATTTCCTTGCTTGGCCTGGGGAGACAGTTTCAACTAATAGACCATCTTTAATTTTTTTTACCATTTTAGGGATACCACATAAACCATTTAACGTTTTTTCGATTAAGAAAGGGCTAACATTACCAAAGTCTCCGTCTTTCTTTTTCACGACCAAAAACCGGGGAAGAACCTCCTTTTCCTGGTTCGTGTTGTTTTGGTCTCTGTTTTGAGAGGGAGATACCTCTGTGTTTTTTCCTTTAGGTTCTGACATACAGTTCCCACGAGAAGGGACGAATATGAGTCCGGCACAGCAGTGCGCCCTTGCCATGCTAAGGTCTTATATACGTCTGGATGTGACCTGGTGTCCAGAAGGAATCGTTAGTGACCAACTCCGTATGGCCATGCATCCCAAGGCACGATGTCTTACACCCTCAGATTACGCTAGGAGATTTTCTACTTGGTGGTCCCGCTCCTAGTCGGGGATGTGGCTCGGGTCCGTGGTGTCGCATACTCACCAAAGAATGTAGGGTCTCCTACATTCCCCCTGCGGGGATTATTATTATTATTATTATTATTATTATTATTAGTATTATTATTATTATTATTATTATTATTATTATTATTATTATTATTATTATTATTATTATTATTATTATTATTATTATTATTATTATTATTATTATTATTATTATTATTATTATTATTATTATTATTATTATTATTATTATTATTATTATTATTATTATTATTATTATTATTATTATTATTATTATTATTATTATTATTATTATTATTATTATTATTATTATTATTATTATTATTATTATTATTATTATTATTATTATTATTATTATTATTATTATTATTATTATTATTATTATTATTATTATTATTATTATTATTATTATTATTATTATTATTATTATTATTATTATTATTATTATTATTATTATTATTATTATTATTATTATTATTATTATTATTATTATTATTATTATTATTATTATTATTATTATTATTATTATTATTATTATTATTATTATTATTATGAGCTGGACTTCAATCATTACGGAATCCGAGGTACTGCGTTAAATTTCTTTAAATCTTATTTATGTAACAGAAAACAAGCCACCTACAGTAAGGGTTGTCTTAGTAAGACTGAAATAATACACCATGGCATACCCCAAGGATCTATTCTAGGACCTATTCTATTTATTGTCTATATCAATGATATCTTTCATGCACTGTTGCCTGCTGCAATCATTTGCTTTGCTGATGATTCTACAATGGTGCTGGGAAATAAGTATGAAATAGATCTATTAAATCATACTAGCAAATTTGAAAGGAATGCTGAAAACTGGTTTGCATTGAATAGCTTAAAATTAAATAGAGATAAAACTCAAAAATTGATCATTTCTTTAAACCGGAACACCAGATCAAATCAGAACGTTAAACTGTTAGGTATCATCATTGATGATAAGTTAAACTGGGAAACACATATCAACCAACTTTGCAGAAAACTTGCCACTCAACTCTATTTATTAAGGCAATTAAAACAAGTTCTAAGCCACAATGTTTTACTTATAACTTATTATTCTCTTTTTCATAGCCATTTAACATATGGATTGATTGTTTGGGGACAATCGACACATTTAATTAAAGCTTTTAGAATGCAAAAAAAGGCTATAAGGGTTTTAGCGGGGGTTGGTTTTAACGAACATTGTAAACCTTTATTTAAACATTTTAAAATTATGCCTCTTCCCTCGATTCATATCTACTACACTCTATTGGAAATACACAAAAACAAGAAACAATTTACAACTAACAGTGACTTCCACAACTACCACACCAGAAACGCCTCTCACCTGAGACCACAAAGAATGAGATTAGATTCAACAATCCGCAATTCTCTGAATGTCAATCTCTATAACGTCTTACCAACGTCAATTAAAGAAATAAATTATAATAAATTTAAAAGCTGCATCAAAAATATTCTCTTGGATCATTCTTTCTACACTAAACAGGAATATTTTGAAATTATGTCTGTAATTTAGTTCATTTTAATAATCTACCTATTACCATAAGTGTGAATTTGTATTTTATTCATTTAAGTTAATGTAAATCTTTTATCTATTTTTTTATCTATTTGTTATTTTAACATTAATATCACTAATTCCTTGTTCTTGGCTTGTCATAAATGTATATGTACATAACGTGATTAATAAACTATCTATCTATCTATTTATCTATGACTATGACGTAAGTAAAATTACAACAGCCGCTGAGAGTCGAACAAAAAATTTAAAATTTTAAATGGAATATAAACGGAATTCTACTGTAACGTCAATTTGAAATTTTTATATTTTATATCCAACTGAAAATCAAGCAAACTGTTGTGTCCGTTTAAAATACATGAATATTTTATGAGAATTTTATTGAAACGTATTTTATATAATGGAGTGACTATTTTATTTAAATTTCGCTTTTAAGTTACCGACTGAAAAACAATACCGATCGATTTCCGTTCGTTGTAAAAAATATTTTAACAGAATATGGAATTTGGTGTGTAATTAAATTACATTTCAAAGGGATTTTAATAAAAGATATAAAATATTCAAAAAGGAATCGATTTAATTTTATATTTTCCTACTTTGATTATTCGACAGAATTTATTTAATTACAACAACGATTTTATATATTTTTATTTCATCAATTTTCATTTTTTTTTAATATTGTTATGGTACAAATAAAATCAAAATTAAAATAAGGTTACAATATAATAAATAAACAGTACAACACCTTTAAATAAAACAGTTTAATCACAGAAACACTGACAGTAACCATAACCTGATAAAATAATCAAATCTCAAAATTATGAAAGGTACAAGATAATTATATATTCAACTTTCAAAAATAAAAAAAAACAGTATTGCCAATTTAAAATATAATTATCTGACTTGATTTAAAAAAATTATGGGGTTTTAAAAAAAATTTTGAGACAGAGGAAGAAAATTTGGAAAAATTAAAAAGAATTTTTTAAAAAGGAAAGTTGTTCTACCAAAATTGTATACTTACTGAAGTTCATGTAATACCATAAGAAAATAAATTAAGGTGAAGTGAAATAAATACAAAACATTCACTAAGTCCTGACCAAAGTTGCGGAAAGAAAGTAAATCAGATAATAAACCGTTGGACAATAATTCATAGGAGAGTAGGAAGATAGGAAGCAAAACTAGAGACAATTAAAGAAGGAAAGGAAACTAATTTCGTAGAACTAAAGTAAAAGGTATAAAAGGTATAAAAAACTTTAATTTGAAATAGTAATGATTTATGTGTATTGTCATTTATGTGTTTATACTTTTGTTGTTTTTTTTTTTATTTAAATAGTTCCATATTTCAATCCTATCTAAATACATCGTCATTTTATAAGTCTGTGTGACAATTTGTAAGGTTATGAGTAATTTAAAAGGGGATAGACAATGTATTTAGGTGGGAAACAATTTAAATTTCAATTTCTAGAAACATAATTTTCAGAATAAAAAGTTAAACATTTTCATAATAAAAAAATATGATAACAATATACTCCCGTATGTTAATACCAGTTTTTACTCTAACTTGAAAATTTATTTTCTCCCAAAAATTATACCTTCTTACTCTATACGTAAAACGTAAAATAAACCATAAATCAACATTTATTTTGAATTTACAATTACGTAGACTATTATTTTATTTATTCATATAATTCTTTTTTTTAATCTACCTTATTGTCTTTGGATTTTAAAAAAAATTGTAAGCCCTCTTCCTTAGGGTTGCTTTCATTCCATTTCATCAAGATTAATAGTTAAAGGAAAGATTTATTTTTAGAAGTTTTAAATTTTGGTGGTTAGTTGAAGATCCTCCACCAAATTTAAAAAAAAAAAAATTATTTCTGTTAGATTTACTGATAGCCCAGAAAACGATAAAAAAATCTTTGTTGTTCTAAAGTGTATGCTAACTTCACAATTTTGAAAATAAAATCGAAAATTTGGTTTTTCCAATATATCTCGAAAAAAAAAATTTCAAAAAACAAATAGCACCACGTGAAATAGCGGAAAATTTTAGTAATAATTAAATTATAAGTTATTTTAAAAAAATTATTAAAAATGAGAAATCAAATTCGAAAACTCTACGCGCGCCGAGCCGTTAAATACAAATATTCAGGCGAGGGTTCGGAAAAACTAAAGTATCTTTGCCTAAAATGTACGCAAAGAATAAAAAAAGGAAGCATTTTAAAGAGAAGACTCTAAGCTTTCTCTGGAAGCCATTAGTTTTTAATTTTTTTTTGTTTTCTCATAGAAAGTTTGACCGGAATTTATAATTTCTAAAATAGAGACATATAAAAAAATCCTTATACATTTATCATCACTATACTTTTGATTTAAATATAATTAAAGTGATGAACATTATCTCTGTTTAATAAAACTTCATTTTTTGCAACATTCATTTGACGCAATTTTTATTTTCAAAATTGTACACTTTAGAGCAGCAAAGATTTTTTTATCGTTTTCTACACCATTTCAAGTATTTAAGCTTTTGGTCAATATCCTTCTCTGGCAACTGGGCTATGAAATATTTATTAAAAAAAAGACTGGAAACGTAATTTTTCATCCATATAGAAATAAAATACATTTCATAGTACCGAAAAAAAACCGAAACAAGTAGTAATAACTTGATTTTAAAATTGTTGTGCCAATACGTATCAAATGAAATATATTTTCTTTTTTATATCTATCTAAGTACTTTTTGTTAGTGCTGTTAATCAAATTGTGATATTAATCGTTCAATATTTCTTGGCGATTAATTTTACCTAATTATAACCAAATCTCTTTGTTAGTTTGGTTATATTGGGTCAACAACACACTTCAAGGTGAATTTTGATTCCAGATGATGAATCAGATGACGCCGATTCCAATAGTTATAGTCCAGAATTTACCACAAATCGAAGACAACATGTTCGTCGCTTGTCTAATAGTTCTAGTGACGATGAGGAATATAGTCAAAATCCGGTTGATGTTACCGCTGAAGTTCATCAGTCAAAAGAGGCGGAGGTAATATCCCAATTGTTAGGGGAAGAACCGTCACTTAATACAGTTTTTGGAAATACGATAAGTAATGATATTGTATCTAGATCTCTTGCAGAAAAATGGCTTATTCCTGAAAACTGCCCTCTTCTTTGCGCCCCCAAAGTAAATAACGAAATTCTTGGATTATATTCTTCGACAGATTTGCGTAAAGATAATTTTCTCTCTGCAATGCAAGATAAGATAGGAAAAGATTTAAGCGCCTTAGGGTTTGCTTTAGATTTCATATTAAAGAAGCAGAATTCAGGCAATGTTAACCTAAAGGACAAAATTTTGCCCGCCATTGTTGACTCCGCAAAATTAATTTGCGAATCTCACTTTCAAATTTCTCGTCATAGAAGATATGAAATTATGCCAGCTATGAACGAGACGGCAAGGAAAATTGCTGAAGAATTGGTACCGGATAGTTTTTTGTTTGGTTCAAACTTCAATGAAAAATGTAAATCAGCTCAGACAGTACAGAATGCGCTAAAGGATTACAAGCAAAGACTCCCTCCAAAATTACTAAAAATAAGTTTAATACTTCAAATTTTTTAAACTGGAAGTGCCCTTACCAAAAACACAAGATGAAAGAGAGTCCAGAATACAGGTACAAGCGAAAACAGCAGAATCTATTATTATAGATAAAATATAAAATTATTTTTTTATGATATAAATAGGCGGAAAAAGAATACTTGTTAATTATTGTTGTATTTTGATTTACAGTATGTTAATGTTAAAAACTTTTTGTTCTATGCGATTTAATTGTAAAATTTTTTCTTAGTTATTATTAGATTTATTATTTGTTATTCAGGGTGCGCCAATTATTTCCACTCGATCTCTAGCACCGAAACTATAAGAGATATCAACAAGATTTTTTGTAGGGATAGACAGTGTCACTCGGACTACAATTTTAAAATATTTTGATGTATACAGGGTGGCTAATTTTTGTGGAATGAAAATTAATTTGGTTTTTTTAAATTGAACACCCTGTATACGATTATGTCTTCTGATTCTACTTAATATTAGATTTACGGTAGTTTTTTGTATTTGTAAATCCGACGCAGCGTTGACAAGTTATTCCTATTTTAAGCACATTTAATGAAAAAACAGCACTTCAGAAATATTAGCACAAAAACCACATTTTTTAAAAAATTCCTCAAGAAAGCTACTATGATGTAAATGAAACATGCACATATCACAATAATCACACAACATCTTCACCTGTTGCACAGGGTGTTTGCCGACGGCGTGCCAATAGTCTAGTTTTCAAATGGCAATAACTTAATTTTTTCAAATGGTACACCCTGTATACTTTTCTTCAGTTAGAAGCTCTCCCTAATACGCATTAAAAAAATATAGCGTTTTGCACATCTAACTTTACTATTTACTTTAATAATTGACGTTAAGTGACAAACAACATATTTTACACAATTTTTATTAAGTACAAAATTTTACAAAGTTTAATCGTAAGAAAACTACAATAGTGAAAGTTAAAATTTATAGTAGGTCTTCAAAATGTCTTCCATTTTCATTTATACATTTTCTGGCCCTTTTTTTCATTGATTTACGCACATCTCTTAGCATTGCAGGGGTCACCTGTCACCTTTCATATTTTCTTTTGTGGTAACCTCTTCTTTGTAAACAATATTTCTAATAAAACCCCACAAGAAAAAATCGCAAGGTGTAAGGCAAGGCGATCTAGTAGGCCAAATTATAGGTCCTCCCCTTCCTATCCAACGATCCTGAAATTCCCTATTTAACCAATTGCGAACATCTAATAGGTAATGTGGTGTGGCACCATCTAATTTAAACCACATTCCGTTGCGATAATTTTGAAGCACATTTTGCAATAAGTTGCGAAAATCATGTTCTAAAAAATCTAAAAATATAGCTCCATTTACAATCCCATCAAAGAAATAGGGACATAATCACCTATTATTCCCGCCCACACATTTAAAGACGATCGATACTGTGATGTGGTTCTAAATAAATGTTCATTGTGGTCCGAATAATAATGGAAGTTGTGTCTATTTACACAACCGTTCTTATGAAACGTGGCTTCGTCGGAGAATAAAACTTTGTTTAAAAAGTTACGCTCTGTATTTATCTTGTTTATTAACCATCTACAGTATTCCACTCTACGCGCGAAATCACGTGGTAACAATTCTTGGTGAAGCTGGATATGATAGGGGTGATATTTATTCTTTTTTATTATGCGTCTAATTGTGGTATTGGAAATATATAACTGATTGCTTATTTGCCTTGTGCTTATATTGGGATCTTCAACTATACTGATCATTACCTTATATTCGTTGTCAATAGTAACAGCTGTAGTTTCGCGTGAATGTTTTTCATACTTGACGGTTCCTGTTCTATCAAATCTATTCTTTAAATTCTCAAAAGTATCCTTTTGTGGATGACGTCTTTCTGGGTATCTTTGACGATAGACCCTACTATGGTCTATTTTTATGCATGAGAGAGTAATAAAACAGCATTTCTAATGCAAAACTTAGTACGGTCATTTTAAATATTTTTACGGAATAATCTAAATATTTCCTAAAATTGTCATAAATGTACCTGAGCTAATACAAGTTTTGCGTCTTTTATTGGTCTTTTATAACCATAAGCTGTACAGAACAATAGAAAAAGGTTTAGACAGGCCAAAAGCCCTGTGTATTAAAGATAACATAGCCGTATCTTAAGATTATTTTCAATAAATACCTATTTGCCAATTTTGTTTTATTTTAATTCCAAGAATTTCTTACAGTAATCGAATTATAAGTAGATAAATCCCTTACCAACAAATTTCACCGAAAATGCAATTGTAGGTTTTCCATTTAGTAAGGAGGTCCAGTTGTGTATTCTTGATAGCTTACTAAATGTCGTTTAGTTGCAACATGCAAGGTGCAGTGTGCAGTCTATTGTGAATTCTAGTGTGATCATGGAAAATTTGGAAGTACCGCGTAAACGACAAAAAATCGGTCCTTTAACAGTTAATGAAAAAACATTAATATTTAATTGTTTTAAATCATTTACAGACAAACATTTATGTAAAAGTGTTGATGACACAGTGGAATTAGTTAGTAGTACGCTTGGTGTTGGGAAATCTACGATTTACAGAGTTGTTAAAGAAGAGAAATGTGGCGAGTTTCAAACAGCACGTAAAGCTCCAGGAAAACCAAAATTTCAAATAGAAAATCATTTGAAAGAAAGACTTCGAAGGAAAGTGCATGCGTTCTTCTTTAGAAAAGAATTTCCGACAGTAGACAAAGTTCTTGCCACGGTTCGAGATGATAAGGATTACCCTGAAATGAGTCGAAGCACACTATGGAAACTTTTAAAAGAAATAGGTTTTCTATGGAAAAAGCATTCCAGAAAGTCTATTTTAATAGAAAGAAGCGATATTGTAGTATGGAGAAGAAATTACCTAAGGACTATAAAAGAAATGAGAAACCAAAGAAGAAATATATTTTATTTAGATGAAACATGGATCAACGAGGGACATACACCAAATAAATTTTGGCAAGATAAAACTGTTACAAGTCGAAGACAGGCTTTTTTAAATAATTTATCTACTGGTTTAAATCCACCATCAGGAAAGGAGCGCAGACTGATAATAGTACACATCGGTAGTTCAAACGGTTTTGTTAAAGGTGGTTTATTGACTTTTGAATCTACTCGTACCGGTGACTACCATGAGGACATGAATGCTGATGTCTTTAAAGAGTGGTTCGAACAAATGATAGATCTTCTTCCTCAGAACTGTATAATAGTAATGGATAATGCAAGTTATCACTCGAGACTTAAAAATGCCCACAACCAAGTGGTTAAAAAAAGATTTACAGAATTGGCTAAATTCAAAGAATATTAAGTTCCATCCCGGTTTTGTGAGAAGAGAACTGCATCATTTGTGTTCCCTTCATAAAGAGAAATTAAAAAAATATGAAATTGATGAAATTGCAAAAAATCGTGGGATGACGGTGGTTAGATCACCACCATATCATTGCGAAGTAAACCCGATTGAACTGATATGGGCACAGATAAAGGGAGAAGTTTCAGGAAAAAATAATTCTTTTAAAATGAGTGATGTTAAACAGTTGTTTTTGGAGGCTGTAAATAATGTGAAGCCTGAAAACTAGGAAAAGGCAGTAAATCATACGATTAAAGAAGAAGAGAAAATGTGGAAGTTGGACAATATTACTGATGAAATGATCGAGCCACTCATTGTAAATATTGGTTGCGACAGTTCATCTTCTGATTTCGATTCTGATTTGGATTTGTAGGTAAGAAGTAGTTTTTATATTAAAATTATTATTTATGAACGTAACGTTGTTTAAAAGTCAAAGTTTAAACCCTTATACCTACATAACCCGTTTGACACAATGTTCTTAACATACCTTGTGGAAAAATAAAATATTTTAGAAAAAATTGCACTTTTTTACCTTCAGCTGCTTAGAAGTTATAAGCAGGTTAATTAGGTGAAAATATAAGTGTACACCCGATATATTTATTATATTTTTACAAAGGTTATTTCATACGAAAATACTCGAGGTATAACTTCACAAAATATTTTAACTGTCTACTAAAAGAAGTGGTACGCCTATGGATTACGAACGCTTTATTATTTTAATACTCTCTCATACATAAAAATAGACTATAGTAAGAAACGAATTTTTTTGACATTCACCCAGTATCCATATCATATCAATATTTTCTTGAACACTATAATTTTTATTAAAATCCATTTTTTATACACAATACCGATTAAATATAGTAGACGTGATATAATACAAAATTTTATGTTGACAATTAATGCCATAACAAAATATACCTACTGTCATTTTCATAGGTAACTTGATTTCTTATTAAAAATTGTGTAAAATATGTTGTTTGTGAATTAACGTCAATTATTAAAGTAAATAGTAAAGTTAGATGTGCAAAACCCTATATTTTTTTAATGCGTATTAGGGAGAGCTTCTAACTGAAGAAAAATATACAGGGTGTCCCATTTGAAAAAAATTAAGTTATTGCCATTTGAAAACTAGACTATTGGCACGCCGTCGGCAAACACCCTGTGCAACAGGTGAAGATGTTGTGTGATTATTGTGATAGGTGCATGTTTCATTTACATCATAGTTGCTTTTTTGAGGAACTTTTTAAAAAATGTGGTTTTTGTGCTAATATTTCTGAAGTGCTGTTTTTTCACTAAATCTGCTTAAAATAGGAATAACTTGTCAACGCCGCGTCGGATTTACAAATACAAAAAACTACCGTAAATCTAATATTAAGTAGAATCAGAAGACATAATCGTATACAGGGTGTTCAATTTAAAAAAACCAAATTAATTTTCATTCCACAAAAATTAGCCACCCTGTATACATCAAAATATTTTAAAATTGTAGTCCGAGTGACACTGTCTAGCCCTACAAAAAATCTTGTTGATATCTCTTTTAGTTTCGGTGCTAGAGATCGAGTGGAAATAATTGGCGCACCCTGTATATTATTATATGTTATATATTATTATTAGATGATTCTTTGTTAATACAAGATTTAACTAAAAATGGTAGGAAGTTCTATTTTAACAAATCTAACCATTTAATATACATATAATGGATTTTAGATCCTTTACAGCTTTAAACATCTACATTGTGGTCTATTAGGAAGTGGTTCTGAAATATAATCTAAGATTAAACGACTTACCTGTAAGGAAGTTCAATCGAGATTATATGAAGAACCACTTCCGCATAGACCAACCCGCCCGTTCCCCAATGGTAAACTGTGTTTCCCTAGTGATCTAAAATCAGGGAGCACTAGAAACCATAATGACTAGTATATTCAGGTATTTGGCGATAAGAGAAGTTTTTTTTGTATTGATTGGTTTTATCTAGTGGTCGGTTCCGCTCAGAGGCGTAACTACATTGTGGTCTATGCGGAAGTGGTTCTTCATATAATCTCGATTGAACTTCCTTACAGGTAAATCGTTTAATCTTAGATTATCTTTCACTTTCATTAGAATTAGATTATAGTGTGTATTTACAGCGAAACAAGTATTCACTTACTTATCGCTTCTTGCTTTATTTGTAAATATTTTTTTTTTGCTAAATTATTTTTATTGTATTGTTTATGTTTATGAATAAATTTATATTATTAAAGCTGATTTAGACGTATCCAGTAGCTGTCGACAGTCTCACCACAGTAGATACAGTAGTTCCACTTAGCGTCGGCACCTTTGATATTGGTGTCCAGCAGTTTCATTTTTTATATTCGCACTGGTATTGACACTATTGACAGTAATGACATTTCTCCCCGCCACGATCCCTAACAATGCTCATATATACACTGCTCGATATATCAATTATTGATATAAACTGCTCGCTAAAATTCAGGCTATGCAAATAAGGTTGGAAACATGGAAAAGTAGTAAAAATTAATTATGCAGTTTTCAATGAGGTAAAATTCATTTAATCGGATGCATCCGAGATAAAAAAAAATGTTTGGTGATTGTTTAGCACAACATCACCAACAACTGTAGACATTTCGCTTTTACTATTTCGCACAAAACAAACAGAAAACACCACCAAATAATACAAACGAAAACGAATGAAATAATAAATTGAGCGACACAATTAAGGGCGCGGTCTTCCTGTGTATAAAATCCTATGCTGCAGACCAAAAGTTAAATCGACTGATTTCCGAATATAATGGGATTTAAAATATAATTTTCAGACAAATTAAAGATAAAGGTCTAACTTAGGTAGTCTTACTATTTTAAATCGGTAAATTTATTATTTTCTATGAAAACCACAGCTTTAAATTCATCCAATTTTTTTAACCTTAAAAGTGGCATTTAACAATCTATATATCCTCGATTCTGAAAAAATAAGAAAAATAAACATTAACTTGACCTAAGTTAAACCATTATCTACAATGTGGTTTAATCAGAATACATCAAAATACTTTAATTTATGAAATCAGTCGATTTGAAATTTTATTGGAATATCAAATTAATTTGAAAGTTTGGTCAAACAATGGCGACTAAAAATTCTTTATCCATAGGTATTCAGTATATATATATATATATATAATTATATATAGATCATATAGGTTTTAACACTGTAAGAAAGATGGTGCCCGAAGCAAATCAAATTTGCAACGGATGCCAACCCATCAGCTGAGATATTTAGCAGGGTGATACCATAATTAGCCCAGTTGTCAGAGACTTTGACCTCTCATAAAATGTGATATCGCTTTAAAAGGTGTAGAAAACGATAAAAAAATCTTTGCGGCTCTAAAGTTCACAATTTCGAAAACAAAATCTCACACCACGTGAAAGAGCAGAAAATTTTACTATTATTTATATTTCAGATAACATTTGTTCATTTTATTTTAATGTAATAATATACTTAAATATTTCTTTTCAAATTATATTGTTAATTTTATATTTTGTTTGTTACTGCTTTATTTTATTCATTGACTTGTTTTCATTATTCTAGAATAAATTATTGATATTTTTCAAACTATAAACGTCACTATTCTATCGACGGTTTACTGGTATGTTGATACTTATAGCAAATTTTATTTCAATCTATAAAAATGCCATTTTTGGTTTTACTGTACAACTCAAGAAAATTAGTAAACCCTGTAGATTTTTTATCTCTTAATTTTTCCAAAAAATTCAATTTTTTTCCCATTTCATCGTATTCCTATCTGTTATGGTTTAGAATATAGCACAAAAAGAACGCTGCAATTGCATTTATTGAATTTGTAAATAAAATTTTTTTATTCTCATAAACAGGTGACATGACCATTTCTATAATGTTTTTGCTCTCCAAACATTTAAAAAACTATAATCAGAAAGGAACATTCTAAGTACGCAATAAAACTTTAAAATATACACGAATATAATAATATATCATGAAATTAAATTTTCGCGGGAACTCACAGCTGTTGGTTGATAACAGTTCATTTGGCAACGTGGGTTAGATTACGGTTTGTCTGAAAGTTGAGGAGATTTCAGAGTATATTTTTTATTACTCTTAGGACGAGATTCTAAACGACATTGGCGGCTGCGCATTTCGTTTAACTGTCATAACCATAATGTACTCGGGAATTTTTAAAAAGAATTCAAAATTATTTTTGTCGATATCATCAGAATAAAAATATAGGAAGTATTTTAAAAAAGAATTAGGTAATATAAAGTAAACGAGAAGAATATATTAAAAATAACTGATATATTTTGTATGACTTTCATAATAAATTAATTTTTACTTATTAATAGTTAGAATGTGTAGGAATCATGATTTTGTCTACTTTTTCTATATTTCTGTTATTTGTAATTAAAGAAAATTCTTCTGATAAAAGTATTTTATAATATCATTGTGGATAATTTTTGTTATAATGATGTCTCTAAAATGGATCGATGGATTGTTGCATACTTTTTCCTAAATTTAATCAGTTAATAATCACTATTAAATTGTCAATGTGTCAAATTTATTACTTTCCAGGAACGCTAAATGAAAAAATTAAAAATGCGAATTTTGTCATGAAAATCGGTATATGGGGTTAAAATAATATTCTGAACAAGTTTTTCTAATGTTTTTCGATATCTCTAACGCGAAACAAAATATCGAGAATCTGCCCTATTTGTCAAATTCGTAGTAGGCTGAGTTAGAAGTTCAGATTTTAGCTGATTATCTTAAAAAATGTGACCCGTCACCTTGTCCAACTGTGCAAAAATTTAAAAGAAACCCTAATTTTCAATAGAAAAAGTTGGTTTACAAATTTTCATTTGTTTAACATTTATTTATCGATACATCCCTCTAATCGCTGCTACTGAACGACCAAACAATTTAACAGTGTAAACTGTAAACACACACTCAAAACAAATCCCAAGTTCACACACGCATGCGCAGGCAGCAGGACTCTTGTGCAATTCCGGACCTTTGCCATTTATCACTTCGTGAATATTTTGGATTAAAATACGGTAAGCGTATTGTATTTGTCTCAGTAACTCGAGCTAAATAACACCGGCGCCGTTCGATTGCTCACGAAATCTTTTCCGATCTTACACCGGCTTGGCGGATAATTTGAAATTTGAGATTGTATAGGTACTGTGATTCTTCCATGATTGAGATATTCACAAAACCATAGCATAACGAGTGTTGTCTTTACCTTTATACAGTGTTTTGATGGGAGATTTGGCATTTTTTAATTCTATTTAGGTCTTAGTTAAGGATTAAAAAATTAAACATGGAGCTTTCGTCAATATTCGTTTTCAAAAGTGCTTGGACTTGATTGATCGCGGCATTATCGAATATATTATTATCTACAATAACAATTAAAGAGCAATATTTTAAAGTGTTCACAACAAATATTCATTTTTACAATTTGTAAATAGAGTTAATTGAATTCTTGGTTTTTACAGTTAAGCCATTTTGATAAAAAACTAAAAATGGAAATAGAATTGCTATAAAGGCTTACTTTTTATTAGATAAAATCAAGGATCTCAGGTTTAAATAGTCTTCAACTTGACACACGTGTCGATTCTGGAATATTTCGAAAATTTAATACCAATAATACCATAGTAAAAAATTGTTTCCGACTTGTAAATATCTTTGACATGTTTACCTAAATCGTAATTCATAAATAAATAAAATAAATAAATAAATCGTGCGCGTGGTTAATTTTTCTTTCGTTTCTCATATACTTCATAACGAGGAACAAAATCACTTCATATAAATAACTGAAAAGAACATGTTATTTTGATATTATCAATGCCCCAGTAACAAATTAATTTAATTTTAAGAATTAAAAGAAAGATATTATGGATAAATAATTTTCATTGAAAGGTCTGTATAAATAATATATACCTACAAAGAAAATAAATGAATAATTATTTATCATTATGTTCTTTATTGTAAGCTAACCACTTACAAAGAGCTATCGACCGACGTCCTTCTGCCCATAAATGAATAATAAAAAGTTAAGATTATACATTTTGGTAATACTAAATATTGTTCTCCCCTTGTATTAAATATAGCAGACAATGAATTTCTCGAATGGTTTCTGTAACAAGAAAATTTCAAAGGAAGGTTTCTGTAACTATTTTGTTTAATTTAAACATTTATCACGAGATACCAGCACCTCCCGGACAGCACCTTATTTGACATAATTTCGCTGACATTTGACGTACAAGACCGCGCCCTTAAAAATGTTTTCATATTGCAATGTTGCCAATGTGAATTGTTAAATTATCATAATTCAAGATGCTATTGTAGAATTGTCACAAAAATGATCACTTTTCAATGAAATAAGTGGAACATACATAGGGATTGACGCCTCATTGATAAAATATCCTAAAACCAGAATTTGATGAAATAAGAGACTACTTTATGAAATGTTTATAACACTTCTAATATATTACACAGTAGATTGGATGAAACTTTTTAAATCCCGCAACTATGGAAGAGTGCCGGTCGTTCTTAAACTCGTCGTTTGCGCATTAGCCAGGAGTCGCAACTCCTGGCTAATGCGCGTTGAAAACTTACAACCAGAAATTGGCCGAAGTGGAATTACTGTATCTACTGTGGTCTCACTGTCACGCTTGCTAGGACACGCCCACTGCTGGAACTGGTCATTTACACGAGTCCAGTTTGTCGTGAATGTGTGCTTATGATCAGGTGCGTACGAAAATGAATGTGGGGTTCTTTAAAAGGAAATCTGTTAAGATAATGCCCTCGCTCTTATTACAGGAGCTTACAGATATGTTGGAGGAAGAATTATTAAATAAAAAAAGAATATGGGTCAGAAAATGGATCAACGATAGAAATATAACGGGAGGTTTTGCTTTGCTACAACAACGAAAACTAGAAGTTCCCTCTGAGTACAGGTTGGCGTTACGACGTACGTCAGAAAATTTGCTGTTTGTTTTTATACGCATTACAACGCAGATTCCATAAACATTCGTGTTCTCTATAAAGTTGAACCAAGTTCAACATTTCTAATTCGCTTCATTTTCGGGTCAATTTTTAAACGCCGCCACTGTTCACTCTATAAAGATGCGCCATGGACTGATTCGGGTGTTTGGGGGGACGCGGGTGAGGACTACTGTCGTCAAAAATAGACGGACTTTCTATTCGAGACAGCGCTGACGGACAGCGCTGTACTGTCACAAAAAAGTGTTTACATGGAGCCAACTACTCGACAGCGCTGACGGACAGTGAGACTGTCGACAGCTACTGGATTCGTCTAAATCAGCTATTATTATTAACACTGTTAAACCGAAATTCACATTATTCCTAAACATTTGTCATTTTACTTCTAATCAAATACTATTAAACGAGCAAGGTTTGTATGTGTGTGTGTGTGTGTGTGTCCAGAGGATCTCGAAATCCACTCGTCAGAATTCAATGAAACTTTCAGGGTAGACTAATTCCTATCTAAATCGACAGAAAATATAGGTCTCATGTCTGTGAAAATTCGATCTTCCGAGATATTTACAAGAAAAGTTAAGCTTTTAGTTTTATTTCCTAGCAACGGCAACTTGTTTCTATAGTAATATACTATAAAGGAGAGAGGATATAACGTCACATTCCATAGGCGTACTTTGCAAAATAAGTTTCTATAATATAAATAAGGTCACAGCATATAAAATATATATACCCACTTCGTAGATTAAATTTTGAAGTTATATTATTTACAAAAAATAAAAATAAACCTTATGCATCTGACACTTTAACATTGAACGAATTAAATTTAACCAATAAATAACAAGGAGGATTATATGTTGGGATTAAACTGTTTTTAATCTCTTGGCATTAAAAGTAACGCTTCAGTACTTACCTAAACTCAAAGATTAAAAAAAAAGTTAGTTCAAGAACTATCTATAAAAGTCACTGTCTTCACTAAAACTACTGGTATCACTTTCTGAGGTTTATTATTATAGGTTCTATTAAATTATCCATTGATAGTGGATATACTTTCCTAAATGAATTTTCCACCTTTTTAACATGATCAATGCATTTTCCCCAATGTTCTCTATTTACATCTGAAAATGCCTTCAAAAACAAATTTCGCACATCAGGAAATTTAAATGTTTTATTGGTTTGAGAAACATAACCTTTTAATAATTGTGACCAGATCAGTTCAATGGGATTTAACTCTGCGTGGTACGGAGGCAATCTGAGAATTTTAATTAGTTTTTCTCTGGCCATCTCATCTCTAATATATTATTTGAATTTTGAATTTGAATTACTAATAATTCTTCCTTCAAGGATTTAGGAGGACTGATAATATTTTTAGAATGAAGCCATTTTGAAATATATATTATTACAAAATTCCGAATCAATTAAAATACATACGATACGGCTATGAATAAATGAAGTCTGACTTATCTGCCAAAATAACAGGTTAATTACAGTAAAAACCATGGAAACAAGATTAAATCTAGACAAAAACTATATTAGGCCGATCAGATGTATTAAAATTTAAATTTTAACTAAAAATAAGCATTGAAGGATGAGGTGAAAATAAAATTTCTACCTCTTGAACCTGTACTACGTTCTGCAAATTAAATACTGCACTCCTTTCTTCTGTATAGTATAGTAGTAAAAAGGTTTGACTTTATTTAATTTCTGGCGTTTAAATCTGAAAGAATTCAATTTTAAATTTGCCGCTTTTTATCCATAATGACCTACAAATTTTGACAACTACTGACACGCACATCTCTGGTTAATTGTTAAGAAAATGGGACCGGCTGGGATTTTCATGAAATTTTCGCAGATGCTATAAAACATGATAAAATCAATATACTTAGCAATAGAAATTTTTGCGCGGAAAAATATTTTTCACATTTTTTTATTCTACAAATGCCCAAGTAGCAATTTATAACCAGAATAAACCTGAAAAGTATAAAAAAGAAAAGGTTCATTTGACGGACATAAATAATTTGCTTGTCAAATGACAGCCATCTCATAAATTCTAAGTTGAAAATACAACGTTGCCAATTCAATTTCAGAAATCATGGGTTTAGGTAAATATTTATAGGAACGTTGAGTAACACTGTTAAAATGGACACTTGTCAAAATGTGACACCTGTCAAAACGTGACAACTGTTAAAATGTGATACGTGTCAGAATGTTACAACTGTCAAAATGAACAAATGTCAAAATATGACACCTGTCAGAATGTAACAAATGTCAAAATGTCACACGTATCGTACTTTTCTTTATTTATTACACAGATCTAACCTAACCTAAAGCTAATCTTTTTTTTTTGGAGGGTGGTAATGCTTTATGCACATCGGGTAAAGGTTCTTCCCTTCCCTGATAGTGTGAGACTACCCCTTACGGTTACTCACTAAAACCACCCCACTGAAACCACTATGCCCTACACGCTGCTGTTGCCCGTCCCGGAAACGGGGCCTGTCCGCCGTGACTATTCGCGAAGACCAAGCGTCAGTAGATGTTGCCCTAAAAGGGTGAAATCTCCAGAAACTAGGCAACTTTTAATGCATTTAACTAACCACTGTGACAAGCAGTTGATAAACGTCAACAACACCTGCAGCAAATTGAAAATTAACACTGATAGCTTTTTTTAATTTTCCCGCCTACTTTCAAGCCAATCGCCAATCAACTTTCTATTTATCTACCTTTCTGTAGTTCAAGTAGATGTCGCCCACTCCGTGATTTTCACGAATTAATTAATAATTTGTCAGGTTATAAATATACTTAAATTATATACTCATTGGACTGCTTAAAAATGTAGATTTGAATATTAAGAGCGAAAGCTCGGTGACCAGATATTTCAGTTAATAAACGACGAATATGAAAATCGAAACCGAAGACGTACACATTAGTAGAAAAATAGTGGATGGTAATATCAATTTGAAAAACACGCGCAGGCTCTAGACGTCAAATTTCCACCGTATTTCACCTGCCTCGGATCATGTGGCACGGAAACTCCGACTCTTGCAGCACTTGGAGGAAATCGCAGTGCGCGCTCTATCTCCCACATAAGAGGTTGTTTCAAAACTCCTGGGACCCGGCGTAGCGGATTCGCGGCGATAAAATTTTTATCACCTGCTTTTCGGCCAGAACACCAAAAAATGTGAAACGGGTTTTTTTTTCGAATACTAATGAAGTTTGTTTCGCAGGTGTGAGAGAATATAAACTGAATTGGTAATTTTTTATAGTGGGTTCTTGTTTTTCTAAACTTTTTGGTGGTTTGATAGTGCAAGAAGTAGTTTATTTGGATTTAATAGAAACCGTACGTAAATATTACAAATTTAACATAATGATTTTGAAAATTTAACATTTTTAAAATAAAAAAATAGATGTTTGACAAGTTAAAAAATGATATATAAAATAAAATAGATAATAATGTCGTTTATGTACGATTAAGCAATAAAACGCTCTTTATAGAACAGTTTTGCGTAATTGTCAACGTCATTGACAAATTGCAAGACAACTAATTTGACATGTTTAAAAAATAAACATCTACTTGTTATTGCAACTGCTGTGAGCTAAAATCGTATACAGGTATAATCAAATTTTTATTTTCTCAACTTATTATTTCTTTTAATTGCAATCGTATATAAAATCATGTATAAAACGCGTACATAAACATGCTTTATTGACTCATTTTATAGCCTCTCTCGCAAGCTCGCTCGGCCATAAAACGATTCGTTCAATAGAGCCCTTGTTTATGTACTTGATTTTGTAATTTTGAAACAAATTTTCTCTTAATTGTTATTACTTACTTTGCGCTTGCCAGCAATTTTCTTCATAAAAATATTTTTTAATTTATTGGCTTGTAAATATTTATTTATCAGTAATCAATATAAATTCATTCATTTACATGTTAAATTAAAATATAAGTCAACTTAAATTGAATTGAAGCACCTAGGTGCACGCACCTGTATGTGCAAAAGCCATAAAGTAATATTATCATAATACATTTTTACAATATACATAGATTTAAACATTAATTTGAGAAACCGTAACAAGAATATAAAGTTGTATATGGTATTATATAATAAGATTTACATAAGAGTATCCTAGCCACATTCAAATCACATTAAAAACTATAAAATGTAAGAATAATATTTTGAGCTGAAAGACGAAGGTGGGCAAATCTAATTTAATTATTTTATAGATATTTAAAATTATTCGATTATATGTACCGAAAGTTTCAGTAATGATTTTGACAGAAGATAACAGTTATAATATTAAGTGAGTAAACCAGTAAGGAATTTTAATTTATTAGATTCGACATCCTAAGACCGGTTTCTGTCTTTCGACTTCATCAGTTAGGCTTTTCGAATCCAATAAATAAAATTCCAAACTCGTACAAGTCAATAGCTATATCCGCTATAAGATAATATTTTTAGATGTGCTACCATCTACGGTAAGGAGAGATTATTGACATTAAATTTTGACTGAATCTAGTCAAGATGTCACTCTCTTCTTTTTTATCCCTTTCAGAGATTAATACAAAGTGAGTAAACCAGTAAGGAATTTTAATTTATTAGATCCGACATCCTAAGACCGGTTTCTGTCTTTCGACTTCATCAGTTAGGCTTTTCGAATCCAATAAATAAAATTCCAAACTCGTACAAGTCAATAGCTATATCCGCTATAAGATAATATTTTTAGATGTGCTACTCACTTTGTATTAATCTCTGAAAGGGATAAAAAAGAAGAGAGTGACATCTTGACTAGATTCAGTCAAAATTTAATGTCAATAATCTCTCCTTACCATAGATGGTAGCACATCTAAAAATATTATCTTATAGCGGATATAGCTATTGACTTGTACGAGTTTGGAATTTTATTTATTGGATTCGAAAAGCCTAACTGATGAAGTCGAAAGACAGAAACCGGTCTTAGGATGTCGGATCTAATAAATTAAAATTCCTTACTGGTTTACTCACTTTGTATTAATCTCTGAAAGGGATAAAAAAGAAGAGAGTGACATCTTGACTAGATTCAGTCAAAATTTAATGTCAATACTCTCTTCTTACCATAGATGGTAGCACATCTAAAAATATTATCTTATAGCGGATATAGCTATTGACTTGTACGAGTTTGGAATTTTATTTATTGGATTCGAAAAGCCTAACTGATGAAGTCGAAAGACAGAAACCTGTCTTAGGATGTCGGATCTAATAAATTAAAATTCCTTACTGGTTTACTCACTTTGTATTAATCTCTGAAAGGGATAAAAAAGAAGAGAGTGACATCTTGACTAGATTCAGTCAAAATTTAATGTCAATACTCTCTTCTTACCATAGATGGTAGCACATCTAAAAATATTATCTTATAGCGGATATAGCTATTGACTTGTACGAGTTTGGAATTTTATTTATTGGATTCGAAAAGCCTAACTGATGAAGTCGAAAGACAGAAACCGGTCTTAGGATGTCGGATCTAATAAATTAAAATTCCTTACTGGTTTACTCACTTTGTATTAATCTCTGAAAGGGATAAAAAAGAAGAGAGTGACATCTTGACTAGATTCAGTCAAAATTTAATGTCAATACTCTCTTCTTACCATAGATGGTAGCACATCTAAAAATATTATCTTATAGCGGATATAGCTATTGACTTGTACGAGTTTGGAATTTTATTTATTGGATTCGAAAAGCCTAACTGATGAAGTCGAAAGACAGAAACCTGTCTTAGGATGTCGGATCTAATAAATTAAAATTCCTTACTGGTTTACTCACTTTGTATTAATCTCTGAAAGGGATAAAAAAGAAGAGAGTGACATCTTGACTAGATTCAGTCAAAATTTAATGTCAATAATCTCTCCTTACCATAGATGGTAGCACATCTAAAAATATTATCTTATAGCGGATATAGCTATTGACTTGTACGAGTTTGGAATTTTATTTATTGGATTCGAAAAGCCTAACTGATGAAGTCGAAAGACAGAAACCAGTCTTAGGATGTCGAATCTAATAAATTAAAATTCCTTACTGGTTTACTCACTTTGTATTAATCTCTGAAAGGGATAAAAAAGAAGAGAGTGACATCTTGACTAGATTCAGTCAAAATTTAATGTCAATACTCTCTTCTTACCATAGATGGTAGCACATCTAAAAATATTATCTTATAGCGGATATAGCTATTGACTTGTACGAGTTTGGAATTTTATTTATTGGATTCGAAAAGCCTAACTGATGAAGTCGAAAGACAGAAACCGGTCTTAGGATGTCGGATCTAATAAATTAAAATTCCTTACTGGTTTACTCACTTTGTATTAATCTCTGAAAGGGATAAAAAAGAAGAGAGTGACATCTTGACTAGATTCAGTCAAAATTTAATGTCAATAATCTCTCCTTACCATAGATGGTAGCACATCTAAAGTTATAATATTGTTATGCATAGATCGTAATTACTTCCAATAAACTTTTTACATTCTCTCGAAAAATGTTTGATGTTTTTGATACTTTTGACTTGCAAGGGAAGTGAATTGTAGATTTTTGGTGCCACGCTTGTTACAAATTGTTGGCTAGCATCCCTATTAACAAAAGGGGTCCTATAATAATTTCCTTTACGTGTATTATGTTCATGAATTGCAGTTAGTTTTAGGCTGGGGTTTTTGTAATAAAAGATGCATAAAGAGTGAAAATATAACAATCTGACATTTAAAATGTCACAGTTATACAGAAATGAAGTGGGGTTCCTGCTGTTTTGTCTGTATATTATCTTTAATATGTAATTTTGAATTACATTTAACGGTTGAAGTATATTACTATATAAACCCCCCCATACCAAAATACCATACCTGATTATAGATTCCACTAATGATCGGTAAATCATTAGTAGCAAACCGCGGTTCATTTATTTTCTAAGTTCGTGGAACTTTCTTATAAATCATTGTAATCTATTTTTCAGACTTGTTACATGATCATTCCATTTGAGATTTTTATCAATAATGATGCCCAAGTGTTTAGATTTTTTTTCTTCGGTAATTTCAAGATTTGTGTTATCGATTTTAAGTTTTGCATAATCAGGTCGGTTGACATCAGTTAAAGAAAAGGCAACATAAGAAGTTTTTGAGACATTTAAGGATAGTTTATTATAGTCTAACCACGACTTGACTTTCGATATACCAAGTTCAGCCTTTTTCTTGACTAGATGCCATGATTCATCAGTGAACACTAATACAGTGTCATCTCGTAAGAAATAATCGAGCCTTCTATTTTAGTTAGTAAGAGAGAGTTGATGTATGTAATGAACAGTAGCGGCCCTAAAACCGTACCTTGTGGTATCCCCATTTGTATAATTTGAGTATCACTGTACTTGTTTTCTGTTGGATAGATAACTTGAGAATAAATCTGACACGATACCCCTAACTCCATATTGTTCAAGAACCTTTAGAAGTTGCTTGTGAGGCACCGTGTCAAAAGCTTTTGCAAGATCTAGAAATACAGCTAAACACTTTTTACCATCATCCAAATTCGTTTTTATTACATTTATAAGGTCATACATTGCCTCGTTGGTGCTAACACCTGTGATAAAGCCGTACTGTTTTTCATACAAAATCTTTTTAGAGAGATGTTCATAAAGTCTTTTTTTTAATAAAGCTTTTATTGGTTTGTTTGTGAAGAGGTGTAACAACTGAAAGTTTAAGCTTATCTGGCACTTGACCATGGACAAAAATCAAATTTATTATGTGTACTAGTGGAGCTAAAATGTGAAAATGAGTTCTTTTCACAAGTTTAGCTGTAAAACAATCTAAACCTGGAGCACTATTTGTTTTTAAACTTTGTATATGTTAGATAATTTCGTTTCCATCAACTGGGTAAAGAAACATAGTTGCGGGGAGGTAAATTCTACATTTAAAGGAGAATCATCGATTTTATCTGCCATTTTCTGACCTATATTGATAAAATAGTCATTACAATAGTTGGCCATTTCTTTTTCACTTGAAAAAGGATCTCCATTTTCTTTGACAATTTTTATAACACTGTTAGATTTTTTATCTCTATTGACTATCTTACACAGCTTTTTATTTATTTATTTATTAGTTCGGTGTAATATTTATTTTTTGCTTGTATAATAGTTTTATTTAATAAATTTCTGTATCTTTTATAAGTTTGTATTAATGCATCATTATTTTTATTTTTATTTAATTTTTGTTTTAATCTCTCTCTATGCTTTATTGAGTTTATTATTGCATTTGTGATCCAAGGTTTAAGTTTTCTATGTTGTTTTATTGAAATAGTTTTAAACGTTTTACACTTGTTATATATAGTTGTTAAAATATTTGTGAATTTAGTGTATGCTGCACTCGGCGTATTTATAGTTATAATTTCATTCCAATTTACTTCTTTTATCATGGCTTTAAATTTATCGGTGTCGAAATGTTCGATAGTTTTAGTCACTTGTTCATTATTATTATTAGCTTTATTTTTAGAGATACATATGTAAATTGGAAAATGATCAGTAATATTAGTCTTTTTAAGTCGAAACTAGTTGCCGTTTTACTAATTTTTTAATAAATATTGTGTTATTGACATTAGGTTTTCGTATTTCGTATTGATATATTGATAAAGTTTAATGAAATTTTAAGTTTTAATTTTAGTTTTTATTTTAAAAAATTAACACATTTTTTGACAATCATCTCTTAATTACTAAAATCAACAATATCCTCTAAAACAAACATGTCATCACTATCACAACTATTTTTTTAAGTCCTTTTTACATAGTTTTTTAATAATTCTTTTTAAAATATACAATAATTTTGCCCCATTTTTTACACCATTGCAACATTCCCTAAAATATCGTTGAACTTTTCTTGCAATGTAATGAATAAGAAAAGTCCAACGAATTTGGCTAATTTTGTCCCATTTTTTATCTTCAACTATTATGCCATAATAAACTTGCAATGCTCGATTTTTTTTCTTTTCTTCCAATTTCTCTCTTTCATTTAATCTTTCTTTGATATCCTCTATCTCTTGCATTCCTCTTATTTTGTTTTTTAAAATCTTCACAAAATATTTGAATTTGTTCTTCAATCTTTGTCTGCATATTCCTGATTTCTAATTTTAATTCCTTTTTAACTTTATTATTCTCGTCTTCTGCTATTCCCATATTTACTTCTATATCTTTATTTGTTTTAGCTTCTACAATTTGTATTTCTTTTATTGATTTTCTTTCAATTTTTCTAACTTCTTCTTTATTTGTTTCTATTTTAGTTTCAATTTTTTCTATTCTTGAATTGATGTTACTTTTGTTTTCTTGTATCTCCTTCTTTAATTTGTTCTGTTTCTTTTAATTTTATCTCTTGTGACACCTCTACTTCATCTATTCTAGCCATCAGCTCCACTTTTATTTCCTTTTTCGTCTCTTCTATTTTAATTTCAGTACCTATATACAGTTGACTCTTCTATTTTTTTAAAACATTCGCTACTTCTTGTTTTATTTCCTCTTTCAAAATTTTTCCCAATTTCACTTCCATCTTTTCCATTTTGTCTTCCATCTTTCCCATTTTCTCCATAGATTCTTCTATTTTTTTCCTATTTCTAAGATCCATTTTGCCCCTTTGTTTTAATGAGACGTTGTTGCGCCAATTGAAAAGTTTTTGAGGGTTAGGCTTTGAAATATTATATATTGAATCTGTAGATATTAGTTTTCTTAAGCAATATATGTGTCAACGTTATTTTTTTGGTTTATAATATAAAAAAAATATTGTTTCTGAAATCAACAAGACCCCTGGATATTCCGTAATCTCCATCTGAAGCTACCCGTGCCCCTAAGACGCCGTTTCTAAGGGTTGTGTAGTAAACCCCATTAAATAATCTGGAGCCCGAGCAATCTCTGTATTCAGGCGTCACTTTTTTTTGTGGCAAAAAAAAGCCTTACAGTATTAGAGATTTTTAGGGCATGTAGAACATGCAAAAATAGAGTTAAGAGTTTCTATGAACATGTGCTTTTGGAGCTTTGGAAAATATTCGTTGCCCCCCCCCCTCCGAATGAGACGCCATCTTCAAAGAGCTCTAGCTTCGAAACCAAAGCCCTAAAAGCACATGTTTATAGGAACTTTTCACACTATTTTTGCATTTTCTACGTGATCTAAAATTCACCCTGTAGAACTCATTGTGGCAGAAAAACTAATTATATCCAGTGGCGTGCGGTAGGTTGCGATTGATCTCTTTTACCCTTAATTTTCCACGCTAATAGTTACAATAGATAAATTTTTATTTTTACAGACGATCGAATTAATTTTGAAAGAAAAAGTGATATCTTTTATTTTTAATTTTTGTGTCTTTTACTCCTTTTTTATATACATATTTTAGAGAGCTCTTTTAGGATCCTAAACTAACAATTTCTACATTAAAAAAGTTGCTGTATTAGATAAAGGCACCTCCAAGGATCTCAACTTCAGTAGGTCCTCCCATAAATAATGAAAATCTGTCAGATATTAATAAAGTTACAGGATTATTTTCAAGAGTTTGAAGACAAGTTTCCGTGGACTTCAAATATCTAAGTTTCCTTAAACAAACTTGTAGATTACCCAAACTCCGAAGTCCAGTACTCCCGCTGGTCGGACACATTTCTTGAATAAATTGATTTCCCTTCTCTCAACACGATATCAATATTTAAAACTAATTAAATAAGTTATTACGGTTGCTCGTATTGGAAGTTTAGTGTTTAAATTAGGCAATTAAAGATTTGTGTAAGTAAACGATCAAATCGTTATTTCAAAATGGTATTTCACGAACTACTCAAGTAATTTATAAAAAATTTGTATATTTAGGTTCAGTTTTAGTTTAATTTAGTTTAATGTTCTTATTCAATAAATTATTTTATTTTATTTTAACTGAATAATTACTACCTTGGAAGGAGCGAGCCAAAATTCTTTGTGTTACCTACAAACAGCTTAACAACTAATCAGAGAATTCTTAAAATCGAAAATTCTAGAGATCTATTGAAGTGGGTAGCAGTTATTTGACTTGTACCAAGTATATGGGGGAGTCCAAATTAAAACTTTGTTTGTAATAAAAAACTATTTTAAAATTTTCGGAGAGTCCCTTTAATAATAATATCAATTTCACAAATGCTAGTGCATTTTTAATGATTCGTTTCTTAATAAATCACTTATCGGGTATCATATCTTATATCATCATAGTCTTGTTTTAAAACTAATTACCCTACTACTTCACAGACAATCCTGGTTAACTTTTTCTTAACGTAATCGATTTGACCTTTAACACTGGATCTTTTTTCTGTACTTGTCATGATCGATTCTGTTTTTTATTCTTTATATCCTGTTGATCCTGACATGGGTAAAGACGTAGGTCTTGAAGATAATTTTGTTGATTTGGCATGTGAGCAAACCCGAAAATCTTTTACGTTCAGCTATTTATGAATTATTTTGTGGTATATAAGCATATATCGACCATTATTATTAATATATTATTATTAGTTAAGTTAATTATGTGTAAATAGTAAGGTTGCACAGTTACCTTGTATGTTTGTTTATATGTTAATTGTATATATAAGCGGTTAAGGTCAATCCTTCACCGGACTTTATCAAACTTGATATTACTTCGAGTAGAGAATATGATAGTCCGCTCTTTGATAAAGGATGAGTTTTATTCCTCTCTGACTAGTCAAAAACCACCCCAAAACGCATCATCTGATCCACATTATGTAATTTATGAAGGACTCGTCTATGATTACGTTTAAGATACACATAAGAACCAAGAACATGATTTCTCAAACATGGTTTCATTCAGCATGAAAATTAACCAAAACGTTTATATTAGCATAATTTACACTCAGAAATTGTCATCGTAATTTCACTATGAATATCCGGACCTACAAAATTTTTTGATTCTACCATGCATTTTGTATAACGGTAAGAAACATTTTTACAAGAAAAAGTCACGATGTTCTTCGCCAAAACGATATTTGCCCGAAAATTTATTAAATTTAACAAACCGAGTTTCAATATTAAAGTCTAGCATAGACATACGAATATTTAACTCAGAAAAAGATGATTAAAACCAAAACTATTACTTTTGACAAGTGTCCATTTTAACAGTGTTACTCAACGTTCCTATAAATATTTACCTAAACCCATGATTTCTGAAATTGAATTGGCAACGTTGTATTTTCAACTTTGAATTTATGAGATGGCTGTCATTTGACAAGCAAATTATTTATCAAATACTATTAAACGAGCAAGGTTTATATGTGTGTGTGTATGTGTGTCCAGAGGATCTCGAAATCCACTCGTCAGAATTCAATGAAACTTTCAGGGTAGACTAATTCCTATCTAAATCGACAGAAAATGTAGGTCTCATGTCTGTGAAAATTCGATCTTCCGAGATATTTACAAGAAAAGTTAAGCTTTTAGTTTTATTTCCTAGCAACGGCAACTTGTTTCTATAGTAATATACTATAAAGGAGAGAGGATATAACGTCACATTCCATAGGCGTACTTTGCAAAATAAGTTTCTATAATATAAATAAGGTCACAGCATATAAAATATATATACCCACTTCGTAGATTAAATTTTGAAGTTATATTATTTACAAAAAATAAAAATAAACCTTATGCATCTGACACTTTAACATTGAACGAATTAAATTTAACCAATAAATAACAAGGAGGATTATATGTTGAGATTAAACTGTTTTTAATCTCTTGGCATTAAAAGTAACGCTTCAGTACTTACCTAAACTCAAAGATTAAAAAAAAAGTTAGTTCAAGAACTATCTTTAAAAGTCACTGTCTTCACTAAAACTACTGGTATCACTATAATTGTCTTTTCTGAGATTTATTACTATAGGTTCTATTAAATTATCCATTGATATATCCACTTTCCTAAATGAATTTTCCACATTTTTACCATGACCAATGCATTTTCCCCAATGTTCTCTATTTACATCTGAAACTGCCTTCAAAAACAAATTTCGCACATCAGGAAATTTAAATGTTTTATTGTTTTGAGAAACATAACGTTTTAATAATTGTGACCAGATCAGTTCAATTGAATTTAACTCTGCGTGGTTCGGAGGCAATCTGAGAATTCTAATTCCTTTTTCTCTGGCCATCTCATCTATAATATATTTTTTGAATTTGTTTTTATGTTGCCTTGCTATTACTAATAATTCTGCCTTCAAGGATGTAGGAGGACTGATAATATTTTTAGAATGAAGCCATTTTGAAATATATATTAATACAAAATTCTGAATCAATTAAAATACATACGATACGGCTATGAATAAATAAAGTCTGACTTATCTGTCAAAAGAACAGGTTTATTAGAGTAAAAACCATGGAAACGAGATTAAATCTAGACAAAAACTATATTAGGCCGATCAGATGTATTAAAATTTAAATTTTAACTACAAATAAGCATTGAAGGATGAGGTAAAAATAAAATTTCTACCTCTTGAACCTGTACTACGTTCTGCAAATTAAATACTGCACTCCTTTTTTCTGTATAGTATAGTAGTAAAAAGGTTTGAATTTATTTAATTTCTAGCGTTTTAATCTGAAAGAATTCAATTTTAAATTTGCCGCTTTATATAAAAAAGGAAAGGTTCATTTGACGGATATAAATAATTTGCTTGTCAAATGACAGCCATCTCATAAATTTAAAGTTGAAAATACAACGTTGCCAATTCAATTTCAGAAATCATAGGTTTAGGTAAATATTTATAGGAACGTTGAGTAACACTGGTAAAATGGACACTTGTCAAAATGTGACACCTGTAAAAACGTGACAACTGTTAAAATGTGATACGTGTCAGAATGTAACAACTATCAAAATGAACAAATGTCAAAATATGACACCTGTCAGAATGTAACAAATGTCAAAATGTCACACGTATCGTACTTTTCTTTATTTATTACAAAGATCTAACCTAAGCTAAAGCTAATCTTTTTTTTTTTGGCGGGTGGAAATGCTTTATGCACATCGGGTAAAGGTTCTTCCCTTCCCCGATAGTGTGAGACTACCCCTTACGGCTACTATTTTATTATGCGGACAGTTTTAATTTTTAAGTTTTCACTATCATAGAGAGAGAGAGAAAAAGAATAAATGCTTGTACACGTGTACTATTAACAGATTTCAATTTTTTATTTTACAAGAAACTTTAAAGAGACATTTAAAATTCTCTATTTTCATAGTACATTTTAAGGTTGATTGTGACTTTGTATTTTCCAAGAACAAATTGTAATGTAATGTACGAATGAACTATTTTTGTAACTGAACTGCCACACGTCGAGAGTCTGGTCACAGGTTTTTGTGGAGGTTTTTACCCAAGTATGAATATCAGACCTATAATTTTCCTTCACTGCAATAAATAATAAAATCAATTGAACATAGAGTTTTTCTTATATAGTGATAAATAGAGTGAGCTGAGCGATCTTCTGTTGACGGGACGTGTGCCCTACACGCTGCTGTTGCCCGTCCCGGAAACGTGGCCTGTCCACCGTGACAATTCGCGAAGATCAAGCGTCAGTAGATGTTGCTCTAAAAGGGTGAAATCCCCAAAAACTAGGCAACTTTAATGCATTTAACTAACCTCTGTGACAAGCAGTTGATAAACGTCAACAACAGCTGCAGCCAATTGAAAATTAACACTGACAGCTTTTTTAATTTTCCCGCCTACTTTCAAGCCAATCGCCAATCAACTTTTTATTTATCTCCCTTTCAGTAGTTCAAGTAGATGTCGCCCACTCCGTGATTTTCCCGAATTAATTAATAATTTGTCATGTTATAAAAATACTTAAATTATATATTCATTGGACTGCTTAAAAATATAGATTTGAATGTTAAGAGCGAAGCTCGGTGACCAGATATTCTCCGTGAAATGAACATTTTTTCCTTTTTTAATACTTTTCAGGCTTATTCTGGTTATAAATTGCTACTTGGGCATTTGTAGAAAAGTTATGTACCTATGCGTTTGTATTGGAAAAATAAGTTAAATAATCGTATCAACGCACTGAATTTGTTTGTCTTGGGAGTGAGTATCCCAATATATATTTCTTTTTAAAAAAATTGTAAAATATTTTTCCGCGCAAAAATTTCTATCGCTATATTGAATTTATCATGTTTTATAACATCTGTGAAAATTTTATGAAAATCCCAGCCGGCCCCATATTCTTAACGTTTACCCAGAGATGTGCGTGTCAGTAGTTGTCAACATTTGTAGGTTGTAACGGTGGTGGAATTTTTTGAACCATAAAAATACCAAAAAAGGATATCTAAGGTTGTGAAATAAATCACACTTGTTCCCAAGAACAAAGACATTAAATGTCCTACACTGCACCAGCGTCTGGACTTCAACAACTACTCCTTGGGCTATATGCCCTCCCAGGTATTGAATTAGGAAAGTCCAGACGTGGTTTGGCGCCCGACCAAGTCGGGGCTTTAAACCAAAAACTTTGATTTTATTATTAAAGGAGCTTGCCATTCTTAGACCGGTTTCGGAATTATTGTTCCTCTTTAGTAAGAAGCAGGCTAGCTTTCGAGCTAGCCTGCTTCTATCTCTAAAGAAATTCTGAAGATCGCTTTGAACCCACTAACTCTTAGTACAAACGGTTAAGCAGAGAAAGAGGAGGTGAGTGCAACGCCATCTCTTCACTTTTATAACAAAATCAAAGCTTGCAAAACTACAGAAAACTGTAACGGTGGTGGAATTTTTTGAACCATAAAAATACCTTCTTTTTTGGTATGTATTTTTTTTTTATGTATCGGGACTACGTTTTTGAATGGAAAATATGATGTGATTTCCATCGATGATCGATGATTGACAACTACTTTTGACAATGCCAAAAACTGACAAATTAAACTAATACTTATCAGTTTCTCTTCTAATGGAAATAAAACCACTTATTTTAAAGAAAAAGGGGGCTTAATTGGGCCGTGTTATGCAAAAAGCGACCCACATTTCTCTTATTTTGAGTAAAAGCCGTTTAAAGTTATGGAGCATATGTAAAATCGCCCCGGAGTATTTTCGAATATTTATATAAACACTAAGCTAGGATGATATAAATGATTTTTAATGGGAACATAATGTTCCACTTATATATGACAGTTTTCACAAAATTGACAGATTTTTGCTTTTTGCATTATCGAAATAAGATTAAAAAGGTGTTTAAAACAAGTTGGTTAGTTTTGATACAAGTTTAAGTTTAGGGAATATGAAAATGGGTTGGTTGTTTTTTGCAGAATAAAGAATACATGCTGAGTAAACCAGTAAGGAATTTTAATTTATTAGATTCGACATCCTAAGACCGGTTTCTGTCTTTCGACTTCATAGATGGTAGCACATCTAAAAATGTTATCTTATAGCGGATATAGCTATTGACTTGTACGAGTTTGGAATTTTATTTATTGGATTCGAAAAGCCTAACTGATGAAGTCGAAAGACAGAAACCGGTCTTAGGATGTCGAATCTAATGAATTAAAATTCCTTACTGGTTTACTCACTTTGTATTAATCTCTGAAAGGGATAAAAAAGAAGAGAGTGACATCTTGACTAGATTCAGTCAAAATTTAATGTCAATACTCTCTTCTTACCATAGATGGTAGCACATCTAAAAAGAATACATGCTGTTTAGTTTAGTAGTCTTATAGACATAGTTTGAGTGAATTTGTGGGTTGGTCGCATTCTGCATAACACGGCCCAATTGACGTTTTGACTTTCTTGAATGAAAGTCGTTTTCAAAATGACATAACAATAACAATATATAATACAAAATTTAATACAATTTTAGACATGAGACCTGCATGTTTGTGCCGATTTAGATAGGAATTAGTCTACCCTGAAAGTTTCATTGAATTCTGACTCGTTTAATAGTATGTGATTACTGATGCACATTTCAAATAAAATTTCTCTCTCTTTCCATTGGATTAAAACCACTTAGTTGTTAAAAAAGTTTTTTTATTGACGTTTCGGCTTTCCAGATCGAAAGCCGAAACGTCAATAAAAAAACTTTTTTAACAACTAAGTGGTTTTAATCCAATGGAAAGAGAGAGAAATTAAAATACAAACCACAATGAGCTTCCGAAATGAATTCAAATAAAATATTTCTATTTAAATTGTGTAATAACTTCTGTGTCCTATTTCAATTATATTTACAATTACAATCATGTGTGAATATTTCAATGGGTTGTAAATTAGTAATTAATAAAAATATTCGTTTTAACTCATAATTTGTTGTGGTGGAACAGTTGATTGAATTGTTTGTGATCGATAAGTGAATATTTATTCGAATTGTTTAAAATAAAGGAGGTAATAGTATTTTGTTTCAGTAAATTATTACGGGATACTCAGTGGATTTTTTATTAGCGTGGACAACAAAATTGTTAATCTCGATAAAATTATTTAGTTGTAATTTAAAGATATTAAATCTATAGAAAATATTAAAATAAATACTTTGGAGACACTCGTGTTGGCAAAAAGGTTATTTTCCCAATTCGACTATAAGCAGTTAATGCTAAACTGAAGCATTACATGATTTGAGCAAGTTTTTATTAAAGCATTCTTTTGAAGCCGTCAAATTTATTTGTTTTATTTAAGTTGGTAATTGATCAAAACTATGGGAATATACAGTAGAAATATGTCAAACGCATATACGATTTTGAGCTTCTATTAATGCAAAAAACTTGCAAATAACTAAAAGAAAGTATTACATACGGTTCCATTTTATTCATTTTTAATTTTATTGTGCATATTTAGGTTAAATAATGTAATAATAAAGTAATTCAATACTTTTTTTTATATAAGAATGGCTGTAATAAGGGGATTTCTGCTGAAATACTAATTATACAGTGGAAGCAAAAACTTTATAAACTCGACAATTTAATTCATGTATAAAAAATCCCATAAGCCGCGTAATTTTGTCATTATGACAGCGAAAAAAGTTTGCCCTAACTTTCCCAGCGACAATAACGGAACCTAACTTTTGAAAGCAAATTTTTGATGACGTTATGTCAATTTTTCTCAAACTTGCGTTGTCAGAAAAGGTTACATTTGTGGAAATATCGCGATTTGGAGAGTCTTAGAGTGGAGAAATTGAAAAAGCCATCAATGATAATGTGCCTCGCAATACTGTGAATTCAACTACATCAATTTGGCGACCATTTGCGATGTTTTGTTTGGAAAAAAAAAATATGAACTCATTGCAGAAACTTCCACTGAAGAGTTAGCTTCTATTTTATGTGACTGGGCATTCAACATGAAGAAGAACAATGGAGAAGATTATAAAGAGAGTGCAGTCAAGACGATTTGAAACACTTCAGCAAAAATGTTACAAGAGAAGTATTTTAAAGATTATAAAAGAATTTTACAAGCAATCCCAGAAAAAAGGAAGGTGAGTTCTAATGCTCTCACAAAACGAGAAATTTTTGAAATGGTACTGTCCTGGAGTGAAGAAGAACCTGTAGGCCTCCAAAGAAAATTTTATCACATTGCTGCGTATGAATTGGCTTGGAGGTATTCTATTTTAAAATCGAGACAGACAACCGTGGAAGAGAGACCGGAAGAGTTGAATATAACCCAGTGTTTTCGAAGACAGCACAAGGGGGAAATCAGAAGTTGGCCGACAGTAAGTGGTTGGTAGCAAACACTGCAGTCCAGAAAGATTGTTTAAACAAATTATGGGAAGACGGAGAAACCATATCACATGTGAAAAGTTTTTTTAACTCCAAATCCTTTCTGGCAAAAAACAAATTCGAAAGGATGGTATAAGAATTCTCCTATTGGGATAAACGAAATATCTAAATTGACCAAATCTTCGGCGAAAAATATTGGATTGATATCAAGCGGGTGAAAATTACGAACCATTCTAATCGAGCTGCCGCCGTAACTGAATTGTCCAGGAGTGGTATAGGTGAACAAAAACTTGTGAAAATTACGGGACATAGCAACCCATCGTCATTAAAACCGTACCTTCAGTTAGATGAAGAACATCATAGAGAAATCATTGGTTCAATTCGTACTACCATCCAGGAAACAGTTACTGCCACCGCTCAAAATACTAGCATGCAGCAAAATATTAACAAAAGACACGAAAGTTCTGAAAATCAAGCTCGTAATTTTTTCAGAGGCAGTTTTTTTCGTTAAATTGCATGGAAACAAAATTCTTATTGATACATGTCAAGTTTACTTCGACAAAAAAAAAGCTCTCGTGTAATTATAAGTGATTATTTTTTTCATCTGTCAATACAGTCAGATTTTGTGGTTTCAGCCAATAACAGCTCAGGATCCTAACCAATCATTGTGTTTTATACTGATTATTTTTTTCATCTGTCAAAACAGTCAGATTTTGTGGTTTCAGCCAATAACAACTCAGGATCCTAACCAATCATTGTGTTTTATACTGATAAAACCGCTTCTTCGTATTTGTTTCTTGATTAAACTGTGTTTACCTTTTTTGAAATGTCAAATGTAAACATTTATCAATTATTATTATACTAAAATGTATTGCAAATCTATGTTAATAACCAAATTTCAAAATGTATTTGTAAACTAACCTGTTTTTATTAGTTTATTTCAAAAACGCCTTTAACATTTTTACATACCTCACTTTAACACTAAACTTAAAATTAATTAAATTAAGAAATACTTCATTTCATTCTTCTTCTTCGCTTTTATTTAAGGCGCCGTTTCGCGGGGTAGCCAGTCAAAAAATCGCCTTGGTGGCCCTGTATGTAAAACTATAACAGCTCAGGTTTCAATTTAAATTGGTAAAGAAAATTTTCAATATTTGTGTGTAAAGTGTATTTTGCATAAATGACTATGTTCTCTGTTTTTAATACAAAATGATTCAAAAAATAATCCTTTCAAATACGACTCGTCCTCTGAAATTTTATAGATTAAATTTTTGATCTTCATACTCAAACGCCTTTATTTTAGGCAAAACCACTCAAACAAACTGATTTAAGATAAAATCACTCGTCCTGCGGACTCGTGATTTTATCAATCAGTTTGTTTTCGTGGTTTTTCCAAATAAAGCCGTTTTCGTGAAAACCAAAAATTTAATCGATAAAATTTGGAGGACTCGTGGTATTACCTTTGATAAAACCGCTTCGTCGTTTTTGTTTTTTGATTAAACTGTGTTTACCTATTTGAGATGTCAAATGTAAACATTTATCAATTATTATTATACTAAAATGTATTGCAAATCTATGTTAATAACCAAATTTCAAAATGTATTTGTAAACTAACCTGGTTATATTATTTCAAAACGCCTTTGACATTTTTACATACCTCACTTTAACACTAAACTTAAAATTAATTAAATTAAGAAATACTTCATTTCATTCTTCTTCTTCGCTTTTATTTACGGCGCCGTTTCGCGGGGTAGCCAGTCAAAAAATCGCCTTGGTGGCCCTGTATGTAAAACTATAACAGCTCAGGTTTCAATTTAAATTGGTAAAGAAAATTTTCAATATTTGTGTGTAAAGTGTCTTTTGCATAAATGACTATGTTCTCTGTTTTTAATACAAAATGATTCAAAAAATAATCCTTTCAAATACGACTCGTCCTCTGAAATTTTATAGATTAAATTTTTGATCTTCATACTCAAACGCCTTTATTTTAGGCAAAACCACTCAAACAAACTGATTTAAGATAAAATCACTCGTCCTGCGGACTCGTGATTTTATCAATCAGTTTGTTTTTGTGGTTTTTCCATATATAGCCGTTTTCGTGAAAACCAAAAATTTAATCGATAAAATTTGGAGGACTCGTGGTATTACCTTTGATAAAACCGCTTCGTCGTTTTTGTTTTTTGATTAAACTGTGTTTACCTATTTGAGATGTCAAATGTAAACATTTATCAATTATTATTATACTAAAATTTATTGCAAATCTATGTTAATAACCAAATTTCAAAATGTATTTGTAAACTAACCTGGTTATATTATTTTAAAACGCCTTTGACATTTTTACATACCTCACTTTAACACTAAACTTAAAATTAATTAAATTAAGAAAGACTTCATTTCATTCTTCTTCTTCGCTTTTATTTACGGCGCCGTTTCGCGGGGTAGCCAGTCAAAAAATCGCCTTGGTGGTCCTGTATGTAAAACTATAACAGCTCAAGTTTCAATTTAAATTGGTAAAGAAAATTTTCAATATTTGTGTGTAAAGTGTCTTTTGCATAAATGACTATGTTCTCTGTTTTTAATACAAAATGATTCAAAAAATAATCCTTTCAAATACGACTCGTCCTCTGAAATTTTATAGATTAAATTTTTGATCTTCATACTCAAACGCCTTTATTTTAGGCAAAACCACTCAAACAAACTGATTTAAGATAAAATTACTCGTCCTGCGGACTCGTGATTTTATCAATCAGTTTGTTTTTGTGGTTTTTCCATATATAGCCGTTCTCGTGAAAACCAAAAATTTAATCGATAAAATTTGGAGGACTCGTGGTATTACCTTTGATAAAACCGCTTCTTCGTATTTGTTTCTTGATTAAACTGTGTTTACCTTTTTTGAAATGTCAAATGTAAACATTTAACAATTTTTATTATACTAAAATTTATTGCAAATCTATGTTAATAACCAAATTTCAAAATGTATTTGTAAACTAACCTGTTTTTATTAGTTGATTTCAAAACGCCTTTAACATTTTTACATACCTCACTTCAATACTAAACTTATTAATTAAATTAAGAAAGACTTCATTTCATTCTTCTTCTTCGCTTTTATTTACGGCGCCGTTTCGCGGGGTAGCCAGTCAAAAAATCGCCTTGGTGGCCCTGTATGTAAAACTATAACAGGTCAGGTTTCAATTTAAATTGGTAAAGAAAATTTTCAATATTTGTGTGTAAAGTGTCTTTTGCATAAATGACTATGTTCTCTGTTTTTAATACAAAATGATTCAAAAAATAATCCTTTCAAATACGACTCCTCTGAAATTTTATAGATTAAATTTTTGATCTTGATACTCAAACGCCTTTATTTTAGGCACCTTTTATCATGTATGGAAAATTGTTCTTTTAATTTTTATATATTTTTTTAATGATTTCTATGAGTCTATGAGTCTACTAACCTCTTCATTATTATTTTACAATTTTTCTACTTAGCATTTTGTTTTAGATTATAAAAAAAGACTCAATCAGATAAATTAAAACCGCCGGTATGTGACACTCTTAACAAAATGTTTTACTATGGGGCCGTTATTTCTAATTCAGTTTTATATACGGGTTACGTCACTGTTCACCGGACCGAAATGTTTCAAATGTTCGTAATGTTTTACGACCACAATAAATACTAACATGGCGGCGCAAATTTTCGAACGCTTATTGATTGTGTCATAAATTTGATTATTGAATTAAATAATACATTTTCACATAAAAAATTAAATTACGGTAGTTTTGGCTATGGATTTGGTTATGACAAATACAGCTTTTAATCTGGATTTTATAAATGACATTTATGTTCATGACTTCACATAAAATTATGAATGAATTACGTTTTAATATTGAACTTTTAATTATCATAATAAAATCAAATTGGTTTCGAGAACTGGAAAATAAATAGTGCTATCTAAATTTTCTTGACAGAAGTGTTGAATTTATTTTTATTTATTTTGTTGATCCATCTGTTTCTTGATCTACCCTTTCTTTTTCTGCCTATTGGTTTTCTTTTCAGCACTAATTTTGGCAGTATTTCTCTATTTAACCATTTTACATATCCCAGCCTTGACAGCCTTGACAACTGATATTAGAATTTTTTTACAGTTCTTCCAATTCCTGATTTGTTTTTCTTCTTCATCCCTCGTGGGTCCTTGTTCCAATGTAAATAGCTCTCCTTCTGCTTTATTTAAAACCCACCTCTCACAGGTGTATGTTGTTCTTGATCTTAAGCCCGTAGTGTAAATACTTTGGTCTTTTTCAATATATAAACTTGGATTTCATGAGGCTTTTTAAATATCCATATTTACGGTTTCCTTTCGCAATTCTTGTTTACACTTCATGTTCTTCGTGTCCCCGTTTTCCTCTTTGGTTACTCCTAATTAAACGAATTTTTTGGTTCTCTCACAGGTGAATTCTTTGTTGTTTATAGCCAAAGTTGCATTCCAAAACATTATAGATTCAAAATAAAATTACCACCAGGATACAACCACAAAGCTACCTACTATTAAATGAATCAAAACAATGTTATTTTGATGGATAACTCATGCTGCTGCCAAGTAGAACAAACAAATATATTTGTTGAAAAATGATGTGAAAAAGAAAGAAAAAATTACAGCCAATATCGCCAACAAAATATTTGCGAACGTCATAAACAGTAAATTGAAAGCACATACGAAACTTATTTCAGATCGGGGACGTCAACAACAATCGCGATATATACCGACGAACAGATTTTTTTTTCTTCTTGGACTAATTATTAAACCTTTTGCTTTTTTTTATCTTATAAAGACATTACCATAGTTAGGCATTTTTTTAGCAAGCCCTACACGATATCTTTAAAAATTTGGACAAATGCGGTAAAGTTATTTATTTTAAATATAAGACAAAAAAGACAAGTTTTCTAGTATTAAAAAGTTTTTAACTTTTCCTCCATTACTTGCAGTGGACTGACTCGTAAGTGCTCCGATTTCCTCCATACGTACAAAAGCAACACTTCTTTGAAAATTCCAACAATGTGCGAAATAGTAAAGGACAAGATCCCAAAACTTCATTTCGAACTTGTATAAGTAGGAAGTTCCGGGTAGTTTCTAGAGGAAAAGGGGCAGAACTTTGCGAACAATTCGCACTGGCTGTCTTTCCATTCCGAATCAATTCCGATTTGTTATTCACTACTACTAAATATAAACATTTTTGAATGCAAAAAAAACGAATTTGTATTCCCAATAAATAAATAAACCAGTTGAGAATGCTCTTCTAGCATTGCCATAAACCAAACAAATTGTAATGACATTATTAATACAATTTTAGATTGACAGTTCTCAGTTCTCATTCTAATCAACACAGCCAACAGCGACAGTCTACTCATTTTTACCAAAATAGTCATTCACTATGCGTCTAGTTCCCGAAGTAGTACGGAGGGGCACATCAAACCCTAAGCTTACTTTTTGATCTATCAAAATCTGAAGTCAGAATTTTAAAATTCACAAAGACAAAGAATCAACACACATACATACATACACACACATACACACAGATCGAATTCAGATACCGAACAATTTGTTCGATGAAAATCAATCCTCTCCCAACTAGCAAAAGTGTTTTAGCTTCAAATAATAGAACTATTCATTTTTATTAAGGCTTTATAGCAGCGTTTAAAATACTATTTAATTATGTAAGCTCTACAAAAACAATTATTTTGTCGTATAAGGTAAAAGGCTGTTTTAATAAGTTTTAAGAATGTTTATAAAATGAATTATACAATTACTTTTAAAACTCTAACAAAACTGTTATGTAAACATTTATAAGACTTACACTTATACGATATAAACTGTAAAGCAATAATTTCGTTTTATAATCATTTCTTAATGAAATTCTACAACAAATATAGCACACACTTATATAATTATGGTAAATATATTTTATAACGTTGCATGATTTTCTAATAAAACAATCCAGAAGAGGCGACTTTTTTCTGCATGCATAAATTAGAAATATATACATACATATATCCCTACTCAGTATAAAAAAAAATTGAAAAAAAATTATTTCTCTCAAAAAACGATTTTAAAGTCATTGAGTTTGAAATTCGCGCGGAACCGCATTTTGCTCGGGTTTCGAATTCGTGACGTCATATTACCTCTGCCTCTTTAAATTTTTATTTGTGTTTGTGTGTGGTTTGAGTATTGTCGTTTCCTAATTGTTAATAGTGTTTATGATTGTTTAGTTATGGCTTCTAAATAAAAATTGGGATAATTATCGTTAAAATGACCAGTGTTGTTAAAAAAGGACCATATAAATACTGTTTAGTTCATCAGTGTAAATCAACAAGTTTTAGAACTCCGGAAAAAATATTTGTTTCTTTACCAACAGTTACTAACAAATCAAAACAAAAGCGTAAACAATGCTTGGATGTCATCGGAAGAAAAGAAGATGATTTAGCTGCAAGTACTAGAGGCTATGTCTGTGAAGATCATTTTATTGTAAGTTCATAATTATATCTTTTTACATGGTGTACTTTATATTACAACAACTTTTTTTTGTAGTTTGAAGAAGATATGGTGAATTTTATAAAATACAACGTAGGAGGAGGTAAATTATCACTTTGTGCTCGTACACAAGCCATAGTATTGAAGAAACAAAAAACACAAAATTATTGTCTTCTTGTCAAAATCAAAAAAATATAATAAATAGAAATATGCCGAAACTAGTCGCCGCCTAATTTTAATTTGTTCAATAAAGCTGTACTGACTTTGAGAAGTTTTATTTCATAAAAGTAAGGTTAGCTTTTATAAAATGTCACTGTCAAACACAGTCAGAAGTAAACAACAGTAAATGACAACAGGTACTAGAACGTCACAGCCGATTCGGAAATATTCGGGTAGTGGTCGGATTATTCAAATTTAATTGATTTTTAATTCGAAAATTAAACGTAAATAATGATTTTTTAAATATTCCTAGTAAATTATGGACCATCTATTAGCATAATTTATACTGTAAGATGGTAATTAGAAGATTATCTCGCAGGTGCCTCTAGCGTATTGTATTACTATTACTGAGTCAATATATTTTTACTTTAATGATTTTATTTTATAATCAATTCATAGTTGTTTTGTTTGATGTGATAGATTGGTTTATACACACGTTTATATCTCTACAATTATGTCGTCCAATTTATTAAATATTTGAAAAAAAGTGTTTTTTTCCGGAGAAAGGTTAAAAAATATTTAAAGAAATTGAATTGTGAATTATTATTAGATGCACCCCATATTCATTTTTCGGAGAATTGCAAACGAGAATTTTAATAAATTCGATGAAGAGTCCTTTTGGAAATATATTATATGCTAAATTAAAAATTTACTAAGAAATGGTAATTCACCGTTAGTGATTTTTTTGATCACTATGTGTTTGGAGATTTTTTCTTTAGAGCCTAAATGTTTTCATGTACTTCTGGAAGTTCTTGTCTGCATGCCTTAAGCAGTTCCGCATAACACTTTTTAAAAAATCTTCGCGCATATTTTTTATTTTGAAGAAGAGGATTCAAGTATTTTTATATATCTTAATTGGTGCTTTTTCTCTATAGCGCCCAAGAACAAAAGTACATCTAGTAAAATATAGCAATTGTCTATTCCTTTTCCATTTCTTTGTTTTCCACAAATATAACTAAGCTTTTGCACATACTCATTTAAAAAACCTGTATTTTGTAATGTTATTATTTTCAGAATTATTTTTATTGTGATTTTCTTTGCTTACAGATATGCACTAGCTTGTGAATTAAGGATTACTTCCAACTTTGCAAGTTGGTGTTTGATTAACATTTGATTTTGGATTATTGTTGCTTGGTTACTTACTTGCTAATAAAGGCAAAAATAAAATTGTTACAAAACTTCAAAATATTAAGGTTATGTATATTTTACATCATCAGCAATTCAACTTTTAGCTGTCTGTATTTTAAATCGCTATTATCGATTTCTTGCACTTTACGATCGATTCGCCAGTAGTTGTTAAAAATAATTCGCCTGTTAAAAATGATAAAAAAACCAAAATGGATTCTACACTTTTTGTATATGCATTCACATTAGTTTTTATTTTGGGTAGGTAATCCCGTTATATTTCTAAGTAATTTTAAAATAAAAGAGGATCAATCGTTTGCTAATTAATCGATTCAGTTTTCTACATTAATCGGCTTTTAGAAATTCGTAATGTAAAACAGTTTCAACTTGACAACCAAAAACGGTTATAAAGATCTTATAAAAGAAAAATGTTTTATACAAATCTCTTGTTGGACCCTAATAACACAATGGTGTTTTTTAAGAGTTTTTTTAAATACTACTATATATTTAAGATTGTTTCTATAATGAGCGGCCATGTTTATTTGTACTTAATAAAGCTTTGAACAGCCGCCATTATAGAAGACATTCAATAAATGTTAAATGAATGGTTTATTTCTATACTTGAATGCAAAAAATTGATAAACGAATTATTCAGGACTGTATCTTGAGCAAATAAAGTCCCAAAAATTATAATTAACGTAAAACATCATTTATTTATTTTTAATTATTTTATATTTTTATTAAAAATATACATCCTATTGGTGGCGCATAAAATTTTCTCTCTGGGAACTTTGCGAGTCATTTATTTAATATTTATATTTGTACATGGCAGATAGTTTCATTTTACGTACAACTTAGATATGTTTTGTTATTTAAGTGGCAACCGCAGTTCTTTTGAGAAGCAAATTTCACTTCTATTTTATTAGGATTTTCTAATATAAAATTGTATTTATATGCGCGCCACTAAGAACACTTGGCCATAGAATATTTCTCGACAGATTTAAATGTATGTAACGATGTGGCAGCACTTTACAAAGATATTTAAGAAAAAAATGGGAAACCATATTATTTAAAAACTACTTGATATATTTTAAAACAAAAAGGAGCCTATTTTCATAGATTTAATACAGAATGGCGTGGATATTTCTTTTTGTGATTTTCCATTTAAAATTACCAAAATAAATACTTTTCGAAGGTTTACAAAAAAATCAAGTAAGACATTTATATGTAACATTTACGAAATAATTTAATTCTATTATGATGTTTTGTAATACAAATTTATCGTATAATCCTAGCACGATAAGCTTTATAAAATCTTAATAAAACAGTTAATAGTTGACTGTTTTATAAAAATAATCAATTAGTTCTATATAACAGTTATGTAACTGTTCTAAATTATTTTCATTGCTCCGTTCCTGAAACTGTTTTATTGTGTTTAATAAATCTTTTATAGGATATACTTATAACAACAAATACTTTTATAAGGTGGTGTCCTTTTCGTGTTTATAAGAGTTGTAAGAATGAATTAAAAATGTTCTTAGAATCAATACATTTCTGCTAGTTGGGCTATGCTCTACGGTATTAGGGCGCCGTACATATTTTCTATGCTATTTGTGTTTCCAAAATTAAACTCAAATCTCGTGTGATTTTAAAATCAAATTTGTAAATGAACTTCCAGTATACCAGATTTAGCGATTTTTGCTCACCACGCATGTGTGTATAATAAAGAACATTTTTGTGGTATTTTTAAAAAATTCTCGCTCGATAAATACCCAATGCTGTTTATTACGAATTATTTTTAGGAAAATATTTGCACCATTTAATAAGCAATTTAAATTTTCTCAGATAATAATTTTTATTCTATTTAAACGATTGTATAAGACATGAACGATGGTGATACCCTTTATTATGTTTCAGTGATGTAAAAAATAGGTAATGGAAAAGATCCCGTCTGGAATTTTTATTTTATTGGAGGATTTCAATTTTAGGGAGAGTCAGTCTTATTGCTTTTTTAATCGGAAACGCTTGACGGAGAACCTGACTTATGTAAGCGAATTTTTACCTCGTGCTGCTGCTGAATTAATAAGAATAGTATTATTGGAAACTGGTAAAAGTCAGACTTTGCATTTTACAACGCCTCTACACTCTGTAATAGTTATTTACATATCAAGTCATTAAAGTTAGCTTGTACGTATAATTTTACCTGGAATCGTTGAGAAAGTCAAACTTTTAACGATACAACTTCATATTTTAGAAACTTTTAAAAACTAAATCAGTGCTGTTGAAAAACTTTAGTTTTATGTATCCAAGATCTTCTGTGTTGTATCTTGGCATCAGGAAAAATGGTCCCGAGCCACAAAAATAATTTAAGTTCTTTTTTTTTATAATAATCAGTAGCAAAGTACTTCAGAAAGTTTCAGTTTTGAAAATTAGTTTATTTATTTGATTTTTATTGAAGCTCTTTTGATATACACTTCACACGGTCAATATATTGACAGAAATCAAATATTGAAGTAATATACTGTAATGACATAAAAAATGGGGCAAAATTATTGGAAGTACATTTAAAAAAAAATTATTAAAGAAACTATGTAAAAATAGTTTGCGATGGTGATGATGTTTGTTTTGGATGATAGTTAGTAATTTTGATTTGATAGATGTCAATGTGTAAATTTTGAAAATAAAAACTAAAGAAAATTAAAAACTTAAGAATTTATTTATATTATCTCAATTGGCGCCAACAACGTGGGCTCGAAATTGAGTGAACCCAAAAACATGGAGGAAGAACGGGAGTATAGAAGAAAGGAAGAAACAAGTAGAGATCAGTTTAAGGAGTTAATGGAGATGATGATTAAGATGAATAGGGCGTCGGAAGAAACTAAATAAGAAAATCAAGCAATATTAGTAGATATGAATATGAAATTGATAAAAATTGATGAAAAACAAACAAGATTTGAAGAAAATCAAACAAGATTTGAAGAATATAATCAAAAAAATCAAAAAATATTGCTAGAATTCGATAAGAAAATAACAAAAAAATTTATGGAGCAGGATAAAGAAATTGATAATGTCAGACGGGAGACTATATAAATGAGAAGAGATATAACAGAACAAGAAGAAAAATTGAGAGGAGAGATTGTAGAAAATGGAATAAAAATTCAAAAGGAAATGGACAAAGAGGTAAAAGAGAAATTTATGGAGTTGGGACATCAAATTGATGCCAATATTTATGGAAATGCACACAGAGAAATAAAGGTACAATGCCAGGAATTGATAAAAGAAGTCGAAAAATTTGAAATGCAAAATGAAAAGGGTATGGAAACAATGGAAAATTTAAAACAAAATGTAGGAAAGGAATTGGAAAAGGTGAATCAGAAATTGCAAAATGCTGTAGAAAAAATGGAAGACCAACTAAAGGAAGGATTTAGGCTACAAGAAGAAGTGACCAATATAGAAAATAATTCAATAAGATTAAGAATAAATAACGTAGAAAAAGACATCAGGCAAGAATTAGCAAGCAGAAGTGGGGAACCAAGAGCAGGTATATATAATAGTGAACCATCAATGAAATTTGAAGAAGAGAATTTAAAAACAAGAAACGAAATAAAAGAAATACAAGAAAAAGAAGCGATTTTCAAAAAAAAAATTGAAAAAGAAGTAAAAGAAGTCAAGGAAGACTTAAAAAAAGTAGAAGAAAGTGTGAAGGAGACAGGAACAAAATTAAGAGAAGAACAAAAACAAGATGAGAATAAAGCAGACGAGAGAATTAAGGAAATACAGAAGGAAATAGACAATTTGAAAAGAAATTATCATAGATGGAAGATGAAATTAAAATAAATAATTTTGAATATTGGAAGAAAATTTAAAAGAAGAAATAAAAATGAATTTGGGAATAGCAGAGGAAGAGAATTTAAGAAATAAAAAAAAATACAAGATTTTAGTGGAAAAATTATAAATTAAAATTTGATTTTATTAATTTTTTTTTATTATAAAAATAAATTAAGAAAATAAAATTTGGGAGAATGTTGTAATGATATAAAAAATGGGGCAAAATTATTGGAAGTACATTTAAAAAAAAAATTATTAAAGAAACAATGTAAAAAGGACTTAAAAAAAAATAGTTGCGATGGTGATGATGTTTGTTTTGGATGATAGTTAGTAATTTTGATTTGATAGATGTCAATGTGTAAATTTTGAAAATAAAAACTAAAGAAAATTAAAAACTTAAGAATTTATTTATATTATCTCAATATTGAACGTCTGAACTTCTCCCAAGAGAACAAATCAGTACATAGGCGTGATCTAAAGGTATTTTTATAATTTAGAATAAAAAGAATCAATTTATTTATTTTGACATAAAAAAAACTAAATTTAAAAAGCACTATCTGCAGAAAAGTCGACACCAAAATATAGTCACAGTTTATCTGAGATTAAAAAGTTAAATACAAGTCTTTGAAATAAATACGTTTCATGTAAAAAAATCGAAAAATCCTGAAAAAATGTTAGGTTGGATTAGAGTTAATCGGGTGCAGGCTCAAAGCCTTTTTCACCTCGCCCTATTGTGGTTATCCAGTCAGTTAATTTACTTTTTTTACAATATCCATATATTACTTATCTACTTATATTACTTTCTTAGTTACGATGTAGTTTTACCATTTCTGGTATTGGTTTTGCAGGCCTTTGAGGATTCTTTTAGGCCATTATGTTATGATACTTGTAAAACAAAATTACAATATGTTATTTAATAAGAGAAAACATTTTTGTACTGGAAACGTTTATTGAAATCGATAAAATAGTTTTTCTAGTGTTGTCAGGGTTAAAAAATGAATAAAATATGAAATATTAGCCTTTTTAATCAACTGTACTAGTCCATCAAAAATATTTTTACCATTCAGAGCTAATAGACAAGTTACAGTAGGCAAAGAAATATTGTTTTTCTCCAACCATCAAAAAATGTTGACATTTTTGTACTATTTTCAGGTGCAAAAGCCATCAATTCCCTTACCGTACAAAAATTTGCTCGTTGCTTAGCAACACTTTTAATCCTAGGATTAAAAACGCTACTTTTAATCCTAGGACTAAAAGTAATTGCATTTGAGCTCTCTAATTGAAATTTGAAGAAAAAAACATTGTCTCTTACAAACTTAGTAAAACAAACTAATTGGGCAACTATATATAGGTATTTATTTGTTATTTATAGTGATATTGAATGTACAATTGGAACAATTATTGCCAAAATTCAAAGCACCACTGAAATTATCACTAACAATTTTCGAACAAATCAAAAGATTTTCATTAATGTTATAACAACTCAAAATATTCTCCGTAACTGTTGATGAAACATTCGAGGAAATATCTGAAGAGGTACTTGTACCTTCTTTGTCAGGTTGCAATATTTTTCTGGCAGTATTCTCTTTGTTGATACGTGATTCTTCAATATATCCTTCTGCTACCGTACTCGATTTCCAACCTCCATGTCTTTTAAGACAAGTGAGAACACCGCCACCATCAATAAGAAGTGTAGCAGATGTTCTTCTTAGCGAATGTCCAGTATACTCCTTCCAATTTTTTAAATTCAAAAATTTTGCAATTTCTTGCGGCACGGCACTAATTTTGTGAATACCAACAACCATTCTTTGACAATTCCCATTAACATACTTCAAAAATAAACGACGTTCCTGTATATTTGATGGCCGTAGTGCAACATATTTTCGAAATAAACGCAAATAATTATCGCCTATAATGGTAAACAAACGAGGTTTCTTGTTTTTTGTCTGCAAAATTTTTACGACCAGGACCGAGTCCATATCTTCAATGTCATCAATTTTTAAATGAACTAGTTCGTCACAACGCATAGCACCTCCAATTCCTAATACTAGAACAACCTTTATCATCAAATATACATTATCAGGTGTCATATCCAGGAACCGATCCACTTCCTCCTTTGTAAAAACCCTAGACTTTTTAGGTATATATCCATCACTTTGCCTTTTTAACAATGCTCGTAATTTTGAATATTTACTAATATCCACACCATTTTTGATATCCAGTGTGGATCGCAATATTGAATACTGTGACCAAAGAGTGGATGGCTTGACGGTCTTCGTTAAATTTGAGAAATACACCATAAGAACACTCTCCGCATAGTTTTGCACATTTTTTTCTTTTCACCAATCCATGAATCGCTGATATGCAAGTTCATAAACTTGGCGAGATTTGGGTGGCAAAAGATTTAGATATACTGCTTCGGCACTTTCCAATATATCCGCAGGTATATTTTCATCGTGTTCGGGATTCATTTTGAAAGCAGCGTAAAAACTACTACAGAAATTATATGATTAGTACGTCTACTGACGTCTACTTGACAATCAATATTTACCAACAATACCAGATATCCATGACTACCGACTTGCTATCGCTGTTATAATTAATAGGTGTTCAAATTTATTACCAAATTATTAACAATTTTTGAATAAAACTAAAGAACCCCGCACAAAAAGATAGGAAATGGCCGCTCGGTCAAATTGTCTGAATTTTTGATATGTTATACATTTTGTCATTCTGAACAAAAGTCTCAATGGGCACTAAGCTCCAAAGTCCATCGTTTGGCTGCTATGGAGCTCCGAAGCTCCGTGACTTTACTATAGCATAGAAACCTTTAAAACGCATATCATCTTTTTAAAAATGATATTTTAATTTACGTCCTTAAGTTTTTGAGGATGCTGAATTTAAATATGATGTCAAATCCATAATATTGACAGTTGAGAGCTGTCAAATAGCTGTCAAATGCTTTAAAGGAAAAAGAAATCTTATATTAAAGAATGTTATCATATATTTTTGAGGACGCTGAATTCTAATAATCGATAATATTGACAGTTGACAGCTGTCGAATAGCTGTCAAATGCTCTTAAAAAAATAAATCTTACACTAAGGAATAGGAACTTATGTTTTTGAAGACGCTGAATTCAAACATGATTTTAAAATACGTTTGTTGAAATCAATGAAATTGACAGTTGGCAGCTGTCACCTTACAGTCAAATAATTTTTTCCAACTGATAATTTTTCAGTATCACATTATATTTGAATTTTTAAGCCCAAATACTATTTTTCATATAATAATGTTAACTATTCTTAATTACTTAATAATTGCTTAAGATTTCTCGAAAGTGAAATGGATTTTTGAATGTATATAAGTCTTAAAAAATATATCTCGCCCCTATGCACGTCTGCCCAATCATAACCATAGTTGCATAATAGTTGTAAACCTCAAGCCTGCCGAACGGAAGAGCATTTGACAACTATTTGAAAGCTGTCAATTGTCAATATTATTGATTTGACATTACATTTGAATTCAGCGTCCTCAAAAACATATGATTATATTCTTTAATATAAGATTTCTTATTACTAAAAAGCATTTGACAGCTATTTGACAGCTGTCAACTGTAATATTATCGATTTGATATCACATTTGAGTTCAGCGTCCTCAAAAACATAAAGGTCTTATTCCTTAGTGTAAGATTTATTTTTTTAAGAGCATTTGACAGCTATTTGACAGCTTTCAATTGTCAATATTATCGATTTCGGCTCGGCTGCGCTGCGCTCCGCCTCGCAACTGCAAATATTGCTCGTAAAAAAAATATGCACTTTTAATCCTTATAATATAATATACTATTGTGTTAAGCACTTCAGGTACAGTGAAGTTTGAAGGCACATTTGGATGTCTGATTTATACCCATTTTTGCCGTAGTTATAAGTTTTAGGCGCGATATGGTTACGCTATAGAATCTGTTAATTTTGTATTCTTGAATGTGTGGAAATTTGTTTGTTATTGGTTTTTTCGTGGACCTTTCTTATTTGTCAAATAAATGACATCTTTCATTAAAGTCCGAACAAAATAATTTGACACGGTAAAATTTTTTTGAAATTCGGGAAAAAATATACGAAATCCTTATATGTTTTAGTCAGTAATCTTTATGTCTTGCTGTGTTGGCAAGCTCGCTCTTCCTACTTGGCTCCTTTGGATTTTAGCATTTGAGGTTAAAACGTATTTTTATGATAAAGAATATTTCGAATTACTAGTAATAATTTAAATAAAAGAATTATTTAATGTTTACAGATAAATTCAAAGAAACAGCTTATATTAAATGAATGGAAGCCCCTAAAGTTGTTATGCAAGTGATTTAGACGGAAAAGGCCATCATTAGACAATCTACAAAAACACTATTACCATGTTATATACGTGATACAAACGATGTAAACAACTTAAGCTTTTAATATATTTGGGTCATCAAAAGCACGTTAAATAATTACATTTAAAAAAATAAGCAAAATACTCTAAACCAAGATATAAAGAATTTTAAATTGATTGATTTTAATCTTTTTAACAAAATTCCATGTTTTCCTTCCAAACATGTGATCAATAATGGACATAATATTTGCTTCAACTCGAATAGCTTTATTTATGTACGATATAAATCCATTTGAATTTCATTTACTTAAATAATCGATTGTGTCAGAAGAATCAATTCTACAGGGTCGCTGATATGAATGGAAACGTTGATTGTCTCCTAAAGTAAGAAAATACCGAGCGTGTTGAAATTTTAATGATGAAACTTTTCCAGATAAATTGATTGGGCGCAGGGGGGCAATTGAATGGCCAGCTAGTTATCCCGATATTACCCCACTTGACATTTTTCTGTGGGGTCACATAAAACATGAAGTCTAAAAATAGGCCGCAAAATATCGAAGAGTTGCAAGAAAGGATAAGGCATAAAATTTCCATCAGTCCTCCCAACATGATTTTAGATTCACTAAAAAAGTTTGTTCATGGTAGAGTGCCACATTAAATAGAATTTCAAAGAAAATTTTTGTTGTCTATTCAAAATTGTTTTCTTTTTTTTTTCTGACACAACTATTCTTTTCATAAAATTTAAACTATTAGTGGAGTGAAATTAGAACAACAAGAAAATAGAATGCCTTATTTTGTAATCGAAGTTTTTTCTTTACTGACGAGAATCCATAATTTTTCAAATTTTGGTTTACGCCATTCGACCACCAAAATTTTAAATTTCTGGTGGGTTAACAGGTGAATTCACCAAAATTTAAAAAATTTCTTTATGTATTTTAATTTTTAGAGCAATTTGAAGGAAAATTCATCATTAGAGGAGACTGGAATGCTAAGCATACCAATTGGGGATCAAGGCTAACTACACCGAAAGGCAGAAATCTACTCCAAGCAATTACCAACAAAAACTGTTCCTACCTGTCCTCTGGCCAACCCACTTATTGGCCTACGGATCCAAACAGACTGTCAGATTTCTTCATATTAAAAGGTCTAGGATTAAACTACACTAATATTGAAGCAAACCGGGACCTGTCTTCAGATCACTCCCCAATAATCGCTACAATTAGTACACATATAATCAACAGACCTCCAATCCCCAGGCTGACTACTTGCAAAACTGATTGGAATATCGTCAGAAATCATATAGAAAACCATTTAAACCTCAACATTAAACTAAAAGAACCTGATGATGTAGACGTAGCGGTAAACTATTTAACGTGTAAAATCCAAGAATCAGCCTACAAATCTACACCAATGGAAAATCTACGCAAAGAAACTACCAATATACCCTTACACATTAGGGAACTAGTTAGCAAAAAAAGAAGAGCTAGATGCAGATGGCACAGAAGTCGTAACCCAGTTGACAAAAGAGAATGTAATAGGCTCACGAGATGCCTAAAAACGGCCCTTCAAGAAACACGCAACGCCTCCTTCGAATCCTATATTACTAATTTGTCAAAAGAAGACCACTCGATCTGGAAAGCGACTAAAAACCTCAAAAGACCAACACCTCATATACCGCCGCCCATCAGAAAACAAGATGGCACCTGGGGAAAAACTGATAAAGAAAAAGCTAATATTTTCGGAGAACACCTTTCTAAAATATTCAGTATACCAGATCCAAATAATAATAATGACGACGACTACGTAAAAACATTCCTAGATAGCCCATGTTCAATGACGCTACCCATCAAGCATATATCTCCAACAGAAGTAAAATAGGAAATATCCAAATGCAATAGCCACAAGGCACCAGGTTTTGACTTAATCACAGGAATAATGCTGAAAGAATTGCCCAGAAAAGGTCTTGTGCTACTACTTCTACAACAGTATGCTAAGGCTGGCGTATTTCCCAGTGAGCTGGAAATTTGCCCAAATAATACCGATCCAGAAACCTGGTAAACCTCCTAATAACATATCTTCATATCGACCAATTAGTCTGCTACCAATTATGTCTAAATTATTTGAAAGACTTCTACTCAAAATAATCACTTTAGATGCTAATATTGACGAAATAATACCAACTCATCAATTTGGGTTCCGGGAACAACATTCTACAGTGCAACAAAGCCACAGAATAGTAAATGAAATACTAAGAAGCTATGAAGAAAAGAAAGTATGCACTGCTACTTTCCTAGACATTGAGCAAGCTTTTGATAGAGTTTGGCATGACGGCCTCCTATACAAACTTAAACTTACCCTTCCTACACCCCATTACCTAATTCTTAAATCCTACCTTACAGATCGTTATTTCCAAACCAAATTTAACACGACCACATCAGAATACCACCAAATCAAATCTGGAGTTCCCAAGGCAGCGTGTTGGGGCCCTTCCTATATCTAATATTTACTGCCGACATCCCAACAACAAATTATACCAAAACTGCGACGTTCGCGGATGACACTGCCATAATAGCTGCAAACGAAAACCCCCAAATAGCAGCTCAAGATCTCCAAAACCATCTCAATGAACTCCAAGACTGGACCAATCGCTTGCGAGTAAAAGTAAACCAAACGAAATCAGTCCAAATAACGTTCACTAATCGGAGTATTAACTGCCCTAGAGTTATACTAAATAACGTACAGTTGCCAGTAAAACAAGAAATCAAATATCTTGGCCTAACTCTTGACCGGAGGTTAACATGGAAATCCCATATTATGATCAAAAGACTGTTGATAAATCTAAAACTTCGGCAGATGAACTGGCTCATTGGACGAAAATCACAGCTCTCACCCAACAACAAGCTTCTACTCTATAAATGTATCATAAAGCCAATCTGGACATATGGGATCCAGCTCTGGGGTTGTGCCAAACCTTCAACATTCAAATAATCCAACGTCTCCAGTCAAAAATATTGCGAATGATACATACCCATGGTATGTAAGTAATAAAACCCTTCATGAAGATTCAGGATTGCCATATGTACAAGAAGAAATAACTAGACTATCCAACACTTATCTCCAACGCCTAGAGGACAACCCAAGTGAACAAGTCAGACAACTACACATTCCAATCAACATCACAAGAAGAGTAAAAAGACGATGGCCAACTGATGAACTTGAATAAGTTAATCAATAAATTTAAATTATTTTATGTAATTTAAGTCGGAGCGTTGTCGCTGGACAATTTCTCCTTTCAGATATTCTTCATTAAATCTATTTACTTATTTTCTCTCTCTTTCCACTGGATTAAAACCACTTAGCTGTTAAAAAAGTTTTTTTATTGACGTTTCGGCTTTCCAGATCGAAAGCCGTTATCAAAATGACAAAATAAATAAATTTACTAGAAACAGAACACTTGATAATCTTGCAAAAATATGACATCAACATAGTATACATAGAATAAGATTTTGAGATTGAAGATGTCAAAATCTGTTTCAATCATATTTTTGTGACGTTTCTGGGAACGAATTTTTGAAAGGATAGCGCATTTGCATATTATAAGAGAATTTATACTTTGTCATAAATGAAGTTTTCTTATTAATATTATCATAAGAAAAAACCAGATAAAAACTTATGATACTATCCCGATATAGAGGGTATCCTTTTTGCAATTAACTCTTTTTGTAAAATAGGTATCCAAATTTTTGAAATATCAACCGAACAATTAGAAACACATTCGTTATTATTTAAGCATATCAATGCTGCTTCTTTAACTTTGCGGTTATAATTATTCGGTTCTTTTAATAATCTAGTTGAAAAATTCCATTGTATTTTATGACCAGAATCCCATGCGTGTTCACATATTTTGGATTTTTCGAATTGTTTATTTTTAATGTACGATTGGTGTTCATTAAGTCTAATATGAAAAGGTCTAGATGTTTCTCCTATATAAAATTTATTACATTCGCATGGAATTTTGTAAATACAATTTTTTGTGTTTTGAATTTCATTAAAAGGTTTTGTATTTACTATTAAAGATTTTAATGTATTATTAGTTTGAAAAACTGTTTTTAAATTAAATTTATTGCCAATCCTTCTAATTTTTTTTTCGGATAATTTTGGAATATAAGGGATTTTTACTATATTTGAAAGAATTATTGGGGGGTTTAAATTTTGATCTTTAGTTTTGATGTCTCTGTAAAGTTCACGATTTATAAATTTACTTGGGTAGTTGTTCTTAATCAAGACAGATTTAACAAGTGATAATTCATTATTTAAGATATTGTCATTTGAACAAATTGTTTTTGCTCTATCGGAAAGAGATTTGACAATACCTCGTTTAACACAAATTGAGTGGTTTGAATTAAAATTTAGATATCTATTTGTATGTGTTTCTTTTCTAAAAACTGATGTATCAAAACAATTGTTGTTATTGTGTATTAGTACATCAAGAAACGGTAATTTTTTATTATTTTCAATTTCAATTGTAAATTTAATAGTAGGTTCCGAATTATTAATAGTATATAAAAATGTATCAATATTTTCCCTATCGTGTTGCCAAATTGCAAAGATATCATCTACATATCTAAACCAGACAGAAGGTCTTAAATTTTGTTTGTTTACAATTTCCATTTCAAAATTCTCCATGAAAATATCACACAATTTTGGTGATAAAGGAGAACCCATTGCCATGCCAAAATTTTGCTGATAAAAATCACTATTTAATTGAAAATATGTAGTTTTAATACATAGTTCCAATAATTCTAGAATTGCTGAGACGCTTAATTTAGTTCTATTTATTAATGTATTATCACTTGTCAACTTTTTTCTCACAAGATTAAGAGTTTTATCGACAGGAACATTTGGAAATAAACTGACTACATCAAAACTAACCATTATATCTGAATTTGTAATTTTGATTTTTGATAATTTTTCTAAAAAATGTTTTGAATTTTTGATAAAGGAATTAGTATTTCCTGATAACGGATCTATTATTTTAAGTAGAAATCTTGCTAAATTTTGACAAGGTGAATTTATAGAACTTATTATTGGTCTTAATGGTATTTGTTGTTTATGAATTTTGGGTAAACCATAAAAATGTGGAGGTTTACTATAATGAGAAGTAAGAGATCTTCGTTGTTTATCACTTAGGAATTTTTTATTTTTATATAAAGTTTTGTAAATTTTGTTTTCAATACTAGTAGTTGGATCTTTATTTAATTTTGAATAGCTACCGTTTTCAATAATTTCGTTAATTTTGTTATCATAATCTGTTTTGTTCATGACAACCGTCGCGTTACCTTTATCTGCCGGTAAAATCTTAATTGTATTGTCATTTTTTAAATTTTTAATTGATTTAAATTCTGCGGAGGTTAAATTTTGATTAATTTTGTAAGATTTTTCTAATTCAATTTTGCAATGTACCTTGTATTCGTTGCTTAAGTCAGTTGGTAAATATTGAGAAGCGTTTTCTATAGAACTAATAATATCAAATTTTGGTACATATTTTGGAGTTACCGAATAATTTAAACCTTTGGCCAATAATAAATTTTCTGTGTGATTAAGATCTCTACTTGAAATATTTATTACCGTATTTAAATTTTGTTCTGAATTTCTAAGGTTGTAAAAACTTTTTTCTTCAATTAGATTATTAAATTTTCTTAATTGTCTATTTTTGGTACAATTGAATTCTTTCTCATAACTATTTAAAACACAATGGATTATTTTATGGAAATCAAATCTGGATACCTGATTATACAAATATGATTTAATATCCTCGATATCTTTTTCTAAATTAAATTTATTAAACCTATGGAACTGAATCCTCTCTCTTACTATGGCGTGGTCTGCTCTATTTAAAATATATAAAATATATATATAAAATTTTATATATTTACTTATAGCTTCTCCGAGGTAGATTGTAAATTATACTTAAATAAAAAAAAATGTATTTTAATTTTAAATTAGTGTAGTGAAATTGGACGAAAATATTCTGAAAATGGATGATTTTTTTTAATTTTTTTGATTTTGTACATAAAGAGAAGCTTGTAAAAAATTTTTCAATAAATTTGGGCTAGAGATTCGCGAGATACGTGCCAAAAACGGTATTTTTGTTATTTTTCGAGTGGATTGCTTCACTTTTTTTTAAATATCTCCGACTCTAAGACTCGTGGAAAAACAAAAAAAAATTAAAATGACCGTGATGAAGTAGAGTATCGATCCGTATAGTAGAGTTTTTTAAAAATGTATCTTAACCTCAAGAAACGAAATCGCGCACATTTTTTTTTTTACTGAATTGGCAATAAATAAGCAAAGATTCCTCGAATTGTCTTAAAAATTGGAGAAAATATGTATTTTTATGTCGGGAAGACATGGTAAAAATTAAAAAAAAATGTAAATGTGAAGCAATCCACTTGAAAAATACTAAAAATGCCGTTTTTGGCACGTTTCTCGCGAAGCTCCAGCCCAAATTTATTGAAAAATTTTTACAAGCTTCTCTTTATAGAGGCCCTTTGAAATTTTCCGAAAGGTGTCTGTTATTCTAACTGGATAATAAAATGACTTATTCAAAAAAATCTCTTATTATACTAGTTTTTTTTTTAAATATTTTTCTCCAACCATCAAAAAATGTTGACATTTTTGTACTATTTTCAGGTGCAAAAGCCCTTACCGTACAAAAATTTGCTCGTTGCTTAGCAACACTTTTAATCCTAGTATTAAAAACGCTACTTTTAATCCTAGGACTAAAAGTATTTGCATTTGAGCTCTCTAATTGAAATTTGAAGAAAAAACATTGTCTCTTACAAACTTAGTAAAACAAACTAATTGGGCAACTACATATATAGGTATTTATTTGTTATTTATAGTGATATTGAATGTACACTTGGAACAATTATTGCCAAAATTCAAAGCACCACTGAAATTATCACTAACAATTTTCGAACAATTCAAAAGATTTTCATTAATGTTAGAACAACTCAACTGTATAAAAAACTAAAAAAATTTGAGTTAGCTCTTACATCCATATAAAATTCTAATTTGCACTATATCCAGGACATTCATTAAAAAATACGTTGTTTCGTTTCATGCATTTTTTATCAACCCTGAACAATTATGCATTTCTATTTTCTGTAAAAAAATAACAATGAAAATTCAATCATATCCATAGACTTTTTGACAGATTCTGTATACTTAATTTTATTGTAATAGATTTTAAAAAAACTTAAAACTTGTTTATCCTAACATTATTCGCTAGCTATCTTACTTTAGGAGGTAATCAACGTTTCCATACATATCAGCGACTCTGTATATATGTCTATTTATTTATGTTTCAACTGTACTTTTTTGACACAACAATAAATATACTTAAGTGGTATTAAGTGAGAACCTTGAGGAACCCCACACATCACTGAATTTATTCTAATGAATTTTAATAAATTAAATTTTCCTGACTAAATAAGCATGAAGCTACTCTAAAAGATACGAAGGAACGCCTTAGGCTTTTAATTGCCTAATTAAAATCATGCCTTTAAGAGCTTTTTCTCTGTAGATCGTTCTTGTCTAAATAAGCTCAAAAGAAAAGTTTGTAACATCAACTAGAAGTTATTCAGTTTGTTTTCTCTCCTGAAAAGTCATATAAATAGCGGGAACGTGTTATGTTGTCTACACCTTTTTTTATTTTTAAGAAAATCGTTGGAAGATATCTTCATGAAATATTCTATGAACGCGTTGATGCAAGCTGCAAAAGACATAACTATAAAAATTGATGATGGATAAAACAAAAATTATTACTTTTCTGCGAAACAGAAACAACTGCATTCCCAAATCCAGATACGATAAACAGCAACCAGTAGCGCCGTTAGAAGCTCTACTAACTGTGTCATTATTTCAAAATTTAAATCGCTCTTATTGAAAAAAAAGTTTTAGATTTCCAGGGATCCAAATAATCTTAAATAATTCCCAAAATAGTTAGCCAGACAAAGATTATAATGAGTAAACCAGTAAGGAATTTTAATTTATTAGATTCGACATCCTAAGACCGGTTTCTGTCTTTCGACTTCATCAGTTAGGCTTTTCGAATCCAATAAATAAAATTCCAAACTCGTACAAGTCAATAGCTATATCCGCTATAAGTTAACATTTTTAGATGTGCTACCATCTATGGTAAGAAGAGAGTATTGACATTAAATTTTGACTGAATCTAGTCAAGATGTCACTCTCTTCTTTTTTATCCCTTTCAGAGATTAATACAAAGTGAGTAAACCAGTAAGGAATTTTAATTTATTAGATTCGACATCCTAAGACCGGTTTCTGTCTTTCGACTTCATCAGTTAGGCTTTTCGAATCCAATAAATAAAATTCCAAACTCGTACAAGTCAATAGCTATATCCGCTATAAGTTAACATTTTTAGATGTGCTACCATCTATGGTAAGAAGAGAGTATTGACATTAAATTTTGACTGAATCTAGTCAAGATGTCACTCTCTTCTTTTTTATCCCTTTCAGAGATTAATACAAAGTGAGTAAACCAGTAAGGAATTTTAATTTATTAGATTCGACATCCTAAGACCGGTTTCTGTCTTTCGACTTCATCAGTTAGGCTGATGGTAGCACATCTAAAAAGATTATAATGTTTGCTCAGCAATAAAGTATTTGAAGGGGAGCTTTTGCATACATTTTCACAATTTTTTATTTTATCTATTTTGACGAGCGATCATAGCCAAGTAATACAAATAGCATTTAAACCTCTCCACAACAGATTTCATAAGTCATTGCCAAAAGGAAGCGCGTGATTTGGCCTAAAAAATGATTTTACCTCGGTATTTGGTCCATTATTAAAATTTATAAAAAAGGAAATTAGCATTAACTTTAGAAATCTCTGCAAATCTTACTTTTCTGTTAAATGTGAATACCGTACCTCGAAAAACAGTCTTAAAAAAACTTATTTTTTACCAATGTTTATTCTTTTCTACACCTCTAACTGAATTTCCTATACAAAAGAGACAGACAATGCAAAAGTTTTAAGTATCTCTCATTTACCTTTCGGCAGGTAACTCGATAAATTCAATAAGCTGATCAGGTCCGAAGGTTTTCCTCCTAACGGGACTTCAAAATTTAATTTACATAAGAATGTACATTAGGTAGACTGGAAAATGATGTCACTTTCAGGGTCGAACACCACATTCAAATCACAAAGACCCAATACAATTCAATTTAGTACTCAAATATTCGAAAATCCAACAGGAAACGCCAGGCTTTTCCTTTTTTTGTTTGCATTGAATTTTATTATCATAGATTTCAGATGAATTAATTTTAAGTTTATAGGGCAAATTGAATAACCTGACGCCAACGTTTCGCTTGTGGTAGTAAACATCTTCAAAATACTGCATTTTTTCACCCCTTTTAGTAAAAATTTAAAATACTATTATGTACATTGGGTTCTTATAAAAAATCTAAACCAATCAGTAAGTTTTGTATGTCCTAGAACAAACTAAAGTGTTTAAAAAAATATATATATAATATTTACGAATTAAAATTAGTGAAAAGTATCGACAATAGAAACTATTATACTCAGTCTACAAATTTTTGGTAATAGTATATTACGTAACAAGAGTGGTAAGTAACCCATTACGCACGAAGCGAAAAAGTTTACATTTTACGAGTGCGTAATGGGCTTACAACTCGAGTAACGTACTATACTTTTTCTACGCCCACTCATAATGAGGATAACCTGAAAACAAAAACTCATTTTTGTGTGATGATAATTACACAATATTTTAATTCGTTACCTTTGACAACAAATGATTATCGCCTGGGGCATCTTTCAGAAACTTATTAATTTGTTCTGGACAAAGGATTTTCGCTTTTTTACTTCTAAATCCATCCGGTCTCCGCTTCAGTAGGGCCATTAGTTTTGGATAATCTGTTATGTTAATGTTATTATTAATGTTTAGTGTAGTTCTCAGCATCGAAAAAATGGCCCATAGAGAAGATGGCTTCATAATTTTTGATGTTTCCTCAAAATACACAAGCAAAACATTCTCCGAAAAGGATTTGAAGTTATTCTTGTGTCGCGAATCCATAAATTTTCGATAGGTAATTTCGTACCTTTCTTTATATTTTAGCGGTAACAAATTATGTGTGGCAGCTTGAGCTTTTTCTAAAATCTCCGGTGGAGTGCTCATAATTTCATCACTTTCACTTTCAGCCATATTCGTAGGTAAAGTTAAGAAAATCTTCGGATACAATATTTTGTGACAATATAAAAAATAACATGACGTTTATTTCTATAGAAACGCGGGTTATTTTTTGAAAAATTGTATAATGTGTTGCCGACATTTAGGGACATCACTCTTTTAATTCAAAATGTATCTCGCTAATGCTAAAAGTTTTTATGTTTTTCAATTGACTAAATTTATGTAAATAGTCCAAATAAAGTGGTACGTAGATAAAAATTTGATTGCAAATTGACTATATTAAGAAATTTAAGTTTTCTTATCAAGCACGTGTATGTTAGGAGATTTTAACGTTTACTGACATGGGCGTAGAAAAAATATATTTTGTGGTTTTACCTATGTTTCCGGGAGAAGCATAATTTGTTTTATAGAAAAAATACAGGAACTTCCATGTACCACAACCGATATTTACAATCAGCGTTATAGGAAAAATAGACAATATATTTGATCAAACCAAAATAAAACTCTAAGTCGTCTCTACAAATATTTTAAACTCTCATGGGGACTGGGGATGTAACCCAAAGATCCTGCAGTGGATGTACACGTCAATAGTGAGACCGGTCATCACTTATGGAGCAGTAGTCTGGGGCAGCAGAACTAAGCTGGCCAGTACAAAGGCAAATCTAGTGAAAATCCAAAGACTAGCCTGCGTATGCATAACAGGTGCAACGAGAACGTGCCCAACGGCCGCCATAGAGGTAATCCTAAGTCTTACACTCCTCTATATAGTAGTGGAGAGTATAGCCCTACATAATGACCAGAGAAGGATCAACCAAACGCAAGATTTGACTCCTTCCTGGAAATCACCAAACCTGTGACATGTCCCAAGATGAGATGACAAAGAAGTTTAGCTTTGTGAAATAATTCAACACAAAGCTAAGTAACAAAAGCGAATGGGACAAAGATACCATTCCAAAACTCAAGAGAAGTGCCATGAAATGGTACACAGATGGTTCTAGAACAACAGAAGGAACTGGAATGGGAGTATACGGGCCTGGAACCAAATATACCGAAAGTTTAGACAAATCTCCGAGCATTTTCAAAGCTGTTCAACATAGAAAGAAATTTTCGCAGACAAGAGATCATCATCATGTCAGACAGCCAAGCAGTCATTAATGCCTTGAACTCTTACGTAATTAACTCCAAGATAGTTTGTTTGGGAGTGCCTAGAGAATCTAAACGAACTAGGCAAGAACAATACTGCTACCCTACTAAGGGCTCCGGGACATACTGGAGTGGAGGGTAATGAAATAGCAGACGTACTCGCGAAAAAAGAGGCTGAAACACCATTTCTGGGACCTGAACCCTTCTGCGGAATAAGCACCAGTACAATACTTGATGAAATTGGAAAAGAAGTAAATAAGAAAAGATCCCAATACTGGATAGGACTACAAGGAATGTGGCAGGCTAAGACACTACTGGGAAACTATAACCAGAAGAGATCTAACGACTGCCTCAGTAAAAGTAAAAATAAGTTCAGAATACTAACGGGTATCCTAACAGGGCACTGCCGTCTGAGAGGCCACCTAAAGAAACTCGGATTAGTAAACAAAGAAGAATGCAGATTCTGCGAAGAAGAGGAGGAAACCTCTATCCACATTTTCTCAGAATGCATTACCGACATCCTGAACTTTTTGAAAGCAATAGGACTGGAGGAACTGCTCTAATCTTTGAGACATCCTTAACGACTGTGCAGCAGTAGGGGGCACAAAAGATCTTATAGGTCGCAGTGTATCGACACCGCCATCACAGATAGATAGATAGATAGATAGATAGATAGATAGATAGATAGATAGATAGATAGATAGATAGATAGATAGATAGATAGATAGATAGATAGATCTGTGGCACATACACTGTTTGAATGTACAAGATGGCAAACAGAGAGAGACCTTGTAAACAGACAAATCGGAACAAATGTATTAATACACAACATGGTAACCCTCATGATAGAAGACAAGAAAACCTGGGAAAAAATACACACATTCATCCGTAGTATAATGCAAGCAAAAGAGGTGGAAGAGAGACAAGAACTTGGAAGACAAAGACAACAACTAAACTAAAATAGACCGTCTGAAGATGAGGATGAGGAGAGTAGAGGCATAAATGATAAGACCGGGGCTGTCCTGATGATATGCTTGCAGCGGTTCCGGGGCAGTCTCTCTCGGAGGAGGTGTTGTTTTACTTGGTTGAAGTCCAAGTCGCAGTAAAGAGCTGTGTGCATGATGCATTTTTTACATCTCCGAAAAAAAAAAAAAAAAAAAAAGATAGATAGATAGATAGATAGATAGATAGATAGATAGATAGATAGATAGATAGATAGATAGATAGATAGATAGATAGATCTGTGGCACATACACTGTTTGAATGTACAAGATGGCAAACAGAGAGAGACCTTGTAAACAGACAAATCGGAACAAATGTATTAATACACAACATGGTAACCCTCATGATAGAAGACAAGAAAACCTGGGAAAAAATACACACATTCATCCGTAGTATAATGCAAGCAAAAGAGGTGGAAGAGAGACAAGAACTTGGAAGACAAAGACAACAACTAAACTAAAATAGACCGTCTGAAGATGAGGATGAGGAGAGTAGAGGCATAAATGATAAGACCGGGGCTGTCCTGATGATATGCTTGCAGCGGTTCCGGGGCAGTCTCTCTCGGAGGAGGTGTTGTTTTACTTGGTTGAAGTCCAAGTCGCAGTAAAGAGCTGTGTGCATGATGCATTTTTTACATCTCCGAAAAAAAAAAAAAAAAAAAAGATAGATAGATAGATAGATAGATAGATAGATAGATAGATAGATAGATAGATAGATAGATAGATAGATAGATAGATAGATAGATAGATAGATAGATAGATAGATAGATAGAGGCCTGGAGTCTATCATAAAGGAAGCATATCAAGCAAGTCTTACCAGAACGGACAGGACAAGAACACCCTTTTGGTGGAATGATGAAATAGATCAAAAAAGACAAGAGTGTCTGAAATACCGAAGAAAAGCCACTAGAGCAGCAAGACAAACTCCAGTACAGGAAAACGAGGATCAAGAAAACTATAAAAGGTCCAAGAAAGAACTAAAAAGACTGATTAATAAATCAAAAAACAAACACTGGGCGGATCTGTGTCAAGAACTAGAGGATGACATATGGGGAAAAGGATACAAGATAGTAACCAAAAAGCTTGTCGGATATACGGCTTTTGAATTGGATCTTGAACAAAAAATTAAAGCCACCAAAAAGTTGTTCCCACAGAAAACAAAGAAATGGCTAAAAAATATTCCTACGGAAGACGTGGATCTCTTCACGGTAAAAGAATATACTGAAGTCCTTCAAAGGACGAAAAACGGTAAGGCACCAGGCTTGGATGGTATCCCAATGGAAGCAATAAAAAAGCTGGAAGAAATAGAGCCCGCAATGATGCTCGGTGTACTAAACCGAACCCTAGTACATCAAAGCTTTCCAATAAAATGGAAAAAAGCTAAACTTGTCCTTATACCAAAGGGTAAAGTCGAAGATATGAATTTTCGGCCGATATGCTTACTGAACTCTGTTAGTAAATTATATGAGGGACTGCTGAAAAAACGTCTGGAGGACGAATTGGAGTCAAGAAGTGGAATCTCTGAGAGACAGTTTGGCTTCCGTAAAGGAAAATCTACCATCCAAGCGGTAGAAAAAGTAATAACCTACGTAAAGGAACGAGCAAACGATAAGTGGGCTGTATTAATTACATTGGACGTAAAAAACGCATTTAACACTGCTACTTGGGACATAATACTACAAAAGTTAGAGAAAAAAGGCATATCAAGCTACTTAATAAATATTATAGACAACTACCTGGAGGATAGATCAATACAAATAGACAAGGGTGCAGATATGGACATAACAACAGGAGTTCCACAGGGTTCCGTCCTAGGACCTACTTTGTGGAATGTCCTATATGACGACCTATTGGAAGAAAAAATGCCCGAAGGAGTGTGTACACTGGCTTACGCAGACGACCTGGCACTGGTTATCACATCAGGAAACAAAGCTGAGCTGAAATGGAAAGCGGATGAAGCCCTAATACAGATTAACAGTTGGATGACAAAAAACGAACTGGAACTGGCCCCTCACAAATCAGAAGCCGTCATATTAAAAGGAAGAAAAGGTAGAGATGAAATTATATTTGCGTGCGGTGGAGTACACATTACCCCAAAGGCAAGTATAGTATATTTGGGCATCACGATAGGACAAAGCTTACATTTTGGGGATCATATAAAAAAGACAGTAATCAAAGCTGAAGAGAAGGTAGCACAAATAATGAGAATCACCCCGAACATACGAGGACCGGGCTCTAAGAAACGGGAAATGCTCTATAACGTTGTACAATCTGTGATGATATATGGTGCGCCTATATGGTGCGAATACGCCAAGAAAAGGACATATAAAGAAAAACTGACAAAAGTCCAACGAAAGATGCTTATTAGAGTGGCAAGCGCATATCGAACCGTATCAGCGAAAGCCGTACAGGTAGTAACAGGTGTTATCCCAATAGACATTTTAATAGAAGAGAGAAAAAATCTCTACTATAGAGCTGATGGAAGTACTACAATTGCCAAAAGGAAAGAACGAGAACGAGCCATCCAAATATGGCAGGATAGGTGGGATGATCACACAGAAAATGTGGCACAGTGGACAAAACAACTAATACCAGAGATAGACCCTTGGTTAAACTGTAGACATAGGAAAACAGAATATTTTTTAACGCAAGTACTCACGGGGCATGGCTCGTTTAAAACATACACAAAAAGAATCGGGAAAAATGAAAACGATGTATGCATATACTGCGAAAATGTGGACACTGTGGCACATACACTGTTTGAATGTACAAGATGGCAAACAGAGAGAGACCTTGTAAACAGACAAATCGGAACAAATGTATTAATACACAACATGGTAACCCTCATGATAGAAGACAAGAAAACCTGGGAAAAAATACACACATTCGTCCGTAGTATAATGCAAGCAAAAGAGGTGGAAGAGAGACAAGAACTTGGAAGACAAAGACAACAACTAAACTAAAATAGACCGTCTGAAGATGAGGATGAGAAGAGTAGAGGCATAAATGATAAGACCGGGGCTGTCCTGATGATATGCTTGCAGCGGTTCCGGGGCAGTCTCTCTCGGAGGAGGTGTTGTTTTACTTGGTTGAAGTCCAAGTCGCAGTAAAGAGCTGTGTGCATGATGCATTTTTTACATCTCCGAAAAAAAAAAAAAAAAAAAAAAGATAGATAGATAGATAGATAGATAGATAGATAGATAGATAGATAGATAGATAGATAGATAGATAGATAGATAGATAGATAGATAGATAGATCTGTGGCACATACACTGTTTGAATGTACAAGATGGCAAACAGAGAGAGACCTTGTAAACAGACAAATCGGAACAAATGTATTAATACACAACATGGTAACCCTCATGATAGAAGACAAGAAAACCTGGGAAAAAATACACACATTCGTCCGTAGTATAATGCAAGCAAAAGAGGTGGAAGAGAGACAAGAACTTGGAAGACAAAGACAACAACTAAACTAAAATAGACCGTCTGAAGATGAGGATGAGAAGAGTAGAGGCATAAATGATAAGACCGGGGCTGTCCTGATGATATGCTTGCAGCGGTTCCGGGGCAGTCTCTCTCGGAGGAGGTGTTGTTTTACTTGGTTGAAGTCCAAGTCGCAGTAAAGAGCTGTGTGCATGATGCATTTTTTACATCTCCGAAAAAAAAAAAAAAAAAAAAAGATAGATAGATAGATAGATAGATAGATAGATAGATAGATAGATAGATAGATAGATAGATAGATAGATAGATAGATAGATAGATAGATAGATAGATCTGTGGCACATACACTGTTTGAATGTACAAGATGGCAAACAGAGAGAGACCTTGTAAACAGACAAATCGGAACAAATGTATTAATACACAACATGGTAACCCTCATGATAGAAGACAAGAAAACCTGGGAAAAAATACACACATTCGTCCGTAGTATAATGCAAGCAAAAGAGGTGGAAGAGAGACAAGAACTTGGAAGACAAAGACAACAACTAAACTAAAATAGACCGTCTGAAGATGAGGATGAGAAGAGTAGAGGCATAAATGATAAGACCGGGGCTGTCCTGATGATATGCTTGCAGCGGTTCCGGGGCAGTCTCTCTCGGAGGAGGTGTGGTTTTACTTGGTTGAAGTCCAAGTCGCAGTAAAGAGCTGTGTGCATGATGCATTTTTTACATCTCCGAAAAAAAAAAAAAAAAAAAAAGATAGATAGATAGATAGATAGATAGATAGATAGATAGATAGATAGATAGATAGATAGATAGATAGATAACGAAAGATGCTTATTAGAGTGGCAAGCGCATATCGAACCGTATCAGCGAAAGCCGTACAGGTAGTAACAGGTGTTATCCCAATAGACATTTTAATAGAAGAGAGAAAAAATCTCTACTATAGAGCTGATGGAAGTACTACAATTGCCAAAAGGGAAGAACGAGAACGAGCCATCCAAATATGGCAGGATAGGTGGGATCACACAGAAAATGTGGCACAGTGGACAAAACAACTAATACCAGAGATAGACCCTTGGTTAAACTGTAGACATAGGAAAACAGAATATTTTTTAACGCAAGTACTAACGGGGCATGGCTCGTTTAAAACGTACACAAAAAGAATCGGGAAAAATGAAAACGATGTATGCATATACTGCGAAAATGTGGACACTGTGGCACATACACTGTTTGAATGTACAAGATGGCAAACAGAGAGAGACCTTGTAAACAGACAAATCGGAACAAATGTATTAATACACAACATGGTAACCCTCATGATAGAAGACAAGAAAACCTGGGAAAAAATACACACATTCATCCGTAGTATAATGCAAGCAAAAGAGGTGGAAGAGAGACAAGAACTTGGAAGACAAAGACAACAACTAAACTAAAATAGACCGTCTGAAGATGAGGATGAGGAGAGTAGAGGCATAAATGATAAGACCGGGGCTGTCCTGATGATATGCTTGCAGCGGTTCCGGGGCAGTCTCTCTCGGAGGAGGTGTTGTTTTACTTGGTTGAAGTCCAAGTCGCAGTAAAGAGCTGTGTGCATGATGCATTTTTTACATCTCAGAAAAAAAAAAAAAAAAAAAAAAAAGATAGATAGATAGATAGATAGATAGATAGATAGATAGATAGATAGATAGATAGATAGATAGATAGATAGATAGATAGATAGATAGATAGATAGATAGATAGATAGATAGATAGATAGATAGATAGATCTGTGGCACATACACTGTTTGAATGTACAAGATGGCAAACAGAGAGAGACCTTGTAAACAGACAAATCGGAACAAATGTATTAATACACAACATGGTAACCCTCATGATAGAAGACAAGAAAACCTGGGAAAAAATACACACATTCGTCCGTAGTATAATGCAAGCAAAAGAGGTGGAAGAGAGACAAGAACTTGGAAGACAAAGACAACAACTAATCTAAAATAGACCGTCTGAAGATGAGGATGAGAAGAGTAGAGGCATAAATGATAAGACCGGGGCTGTCCTGATGATATGCTTGCAGCGGTTCCGGGGCAGTCTCTCTCGGAGGAGGTGTGGTTTTACTTGGTTGAAGTCCAAGTCGCAGTAAAGAGCTGTGTGCATGATGCATTTTTTACATCTCCGAAAAAAAAAAAAAAAAAAAAAAGATAGATAGATAGATAGATAGATAGATAGATAGATAGATAGATAGATAGATAGATAGATAGATAACGAAAGATGCTTATTAGAGTGGCAAGCGCATATCGAACCGTATCAGCGAAAGCCGTACAGGTAGTAACAGGTGTTATCCCAATAGACATTTTAATAGAAGAGAGAAAAAATCTCTACTATAGAGCTGATGGAAGTACTACAATTGCCAAAAGGGAAGAACGAGAACGAGCCATCCAAATATGGCAGGATAGGTGGGATCACACAGAAAATGTGGCACAGTGGACAAAACAACTAATACCAGAGATAGACCCTTGGTTAAACTGTAGACATAGGAAAACAGAATATTTTTTAACGCAAGTACTAACGGGGCATGGCTCGTTTAAAACGTACACAAAAAGAATCGGGAAAAATGAAAACGATGTATGCATATACTGCGAAAATGTGGACACTGTGGCACATACACTGTTTGAATGTACAAGATGGCAAACAGAGAGAGACCTTGTAAACAGACAAATCGGAACAAATGTATTAATACACAACATGGTAACCCTCATGATAGAAGACAAGAAAACCTGGGAAAAAATACACACATTCATCCGTAGTATAATGCAAGCAAAAGAGGTGGAAGAGAGACAAGAACTTGGAAGACAAAGACAACAACTAAACTAAAATAGACCGTCTGAAGATGAGGATGAGGAGAGTAGAGGCATAAATGATAAGACCGGGGCTGTCCTGATGATATGCTTGCAGCGGTTCCGGGGCAGTCTCTCTCGGAGGAGGTGTTGTTTTACTTGGTTGAAGTCCAAGTCGCAGTAAAGAGCTGTGTGCATGATGCATTTTTTACATCTCAGAAAAAAAAAAAAAAAAAAAAAAAAAGATAGATAGATAGATAGATAGATAGATAGATAGATAGATAGATAGATAGATAGATAGATAGATAGATAGATAGATAGATAGATAGATAGATAGATAGATAGATAGATAGATAGATAGATAGATAGATAGATAGATAGATAGATAGATAGATAGATAGATAGATAGATAGATAGATAGATAGATAGATAGATAGATAGATAGATAGATAGATAGATAGATAGATAGATAGATAGATAGATAGAACCCTCATGGGGAAGTGAAACAAGTTCTAGTCAAATACTAGAATTGTTACAAATAGAACATGTTTTCGAATACAGTGGTAGTTAAAAAGCTAAAACACTAGACAAAACCATTGTTATGAATTGAAAAATACAATACTTAATTTATATTCAAATTAGAATGTTAGAGACAAAATGGTTAATTACTTTTGTAAGTTTTATTTTGGTTTGATCTAACTGAAACTCCACTTTAAGAATGTACTATTTTCTCCAGATGAATATATTTGATATTTTAACTGACAGAAGGTTACAAAGCACTTAGCTTCCTTTATGTTTTTTTTTAAGAAATCGCATAGCAACATCTCCCTTTAACCAATATATTTTATTTCATTTTATTACTGGTGTGCGCCCACGAATAAATCTCGCCCTTTCACAAAAAAATCATATCGAATCCATCATATCACTTTACGGGGGTTTTGTCGCTTGCCACGGCTTATTCTAAATCCATCTCTGGACTCAAAGTGAAAAATTTTGTTTACATAACAATGTACTAAGCAGACCGGAAAAAGTCTATCTCTCGAAGATGGTCCTCTCTTACGTTTTATTTTATCCGGAGGTGCATTTTTAGAATTCTGTGGAGCGCACTGATAAGCATTAGGTTCAAAGAGAAATATAAGCACAACACGATTTACACCATTTCCCACCTAACGGCTGCAATAACTCAACATTTTCAAGAGTTCACTGGAAAAATTGTGTCTGCGTAACCACCAAAATTATTAATTATAAATAGATAACAGCACTGCTATGGTAATGATAATTTAGAATGACTATTTCACGCACTTTTCGAATGAACCAATCAGGAGCTCCAGTCGAGTTCGGATTATCGATAACACCAAACTTGACTCTTGACTCTGATTGGCCTGTCAAGTTCGGTGTTTTCAAATTTGTCTATGTGACAGTTAAGCATCAAATATAAATAATCACACATTTAAAAATGAGCAAGTTTGGGATTTCGTTCGATGTCAATGTTTCCTGTTTATTAAACTTTATTAATTTCTTTGATCAACTTCTTACCTTTTTTGCTAATTTCCTCTAATTCTGCCGAATTTTAGATTTTTTACCTTTTACTTTGTTTGTGAAATAGTCTAATAAAATTCCACTCGTGATTGAATTTATCTCATAAGTCTGTCGATTCATCGCGAAAATTCAATCACTTGTTGTATTACTACTGATCAGAATTTTATTTAATTATTTCAAGTAGCATCTATTCTATTCCATTCTATTCTAATATCAAATACTATTAAACGAGCAAGGTTTGTATGTGTGTGTGTGTGTATGTGTGTCCAGAGGATCTCGAAATCCACTCGTCAGAATTCAATGAAACTTTCAGGGTAGACTAATTCCTATCTAAATCGGCGAAAAATGTAGGTCCCATGTCTGTGAAAATTCGATCTTCCGAGATATTTACAAGAAAAGTTAAGCTTTTAGTTTTATTTCCTAGCAACGGCACATAATAATAATTTGTTTCTATAGTAATATATACTATAAAGGATAGATGAGTACAGTCAAAGTGGGGATATAACGTCACATTCCATAGGCGTACTTTGCAAAATAAGTTTCTATAATATAAATAAGGTGACAGCATATCAAATATATATACGCACTTCGTAGATTAAATTTTGAAGTTATATTATTTACAAAAAATAAAAATAAACTTTATGCATCCGACACTTTAACATTGAACGAATTAAATTTAACCAATAAATAACAAGGAGGATTATATGTTGAGATTAAATTAAATCTCTTGGCATTAAAAGTAACGCTTCAGTACTTACCTAAACTCAAAGATTAAAAAAAAAGTTAGTTCAAGAACTATCTTTAAAAGTCACTGTCTTCACTAAAACTACTGGCATCACTATAATTGTCTTTTCTGATGTTTATTATTATCGGTTCTATTAAATTATCCATTGATATATCCACTTTCCTAAATGAATTTTCCACATTTTTAAACATGATCAATGCATTTTCCCCAATGTTCTCTATTTACATCTGAAACTGCCTTCAAAAACAAATTTCGCACATCAGGAAATTTAAATGTTTTATTGTTTTGAGAAACATAACCTTTTAATAATTGAGACCAGATCAGTTCAATGGAATTTAACTCTGCGTGGTTCGGAGGAAATCTGAGAATTTTAATTCCTTTTTCTCTGGCCATCTCATCCATAATATATTTTTTGAATTTGTTTTTATGTTGCCTTGCTATTACTAATAATTCTGCCTTCAAGGATTTAGGAGGACTGATAATATTTTTAGAATGAAGCCATTTTGAAATATATATTAATACAAAATTCTGAATCAATTAAAATACATACGATACGGCTATGAGTAAATAAAGTCTGACTTATCTGTCAAAAGAACAAATTTATTACAGTAAAAACCATGGAAACAAGAATCTAGACAAAAACTATATTAGGCCGATCAGATGTATTAAAATTTAAATTTTAACTACAAATAAGCATTGAAGGATGAGGTAAAAATAAAATTTCTACCTCTTGAACCTGTACTACGTTCTGCAAATTAAATACTGCACTCCTTTCTTCTGTATAGTATAGTAGTAAAAAGGTTTGACTTTATTTAATTTCTGGCGTTTTAATCAGAAAGAATTCAATTTTAAATTTGTCGCTTTATATAAAAAAGGAAAGGTTCATTTGACGGACATAAATAATTTGCTTGTCAAATGACAGCCATCTTATTAATTCAAAGTTGAAAATACAACGTTGCCAATTCAATTTCAGAAATCATGGGTTTAGATAAATATTTATAGGAACATTGAGTAACACTGTTAAAATGGACACCTGTCTTCCCTTCCCCGATAATGTGAGACTACCCCTTACGGCTACTATTTTATTATGCGGACAGTTTTAATATTTAAGTTTTCATGATCAGAGAGAGAGAGAGAGAGAGAGAGAGAGAGAGAGAGAGAGAGAAAGAATTTTTGAAAAAATATGATATCAATATCTGCCACACCTCGAGAGTCTGGTCACAGGTATTTGTGGAGGTTTTTACCCAAGTATGAATATCAGACCTATAATTTTCCTTCACTGCAGATCAAAAAATAATAAAATCAATTGAACATAGAGTTTTTCTTATATAGTGATAAATAGAGTGAGCTGAGCGATCTTCTGTTGACGGGACGTGTGCCCTACACGCTGCTGTTGCACGTCCCGGAAACGGGGCCTGTCCATCGTGACAATTCGCGAAGATCAAGCGTCAGTAGAAGTTGCCCTAAAAGGGTGAAATCCCCAGAAACTAGGCAACTTTAATGCATTTAACTAACCTCTGTGACAAGCAGTTGATAAACGTCAACAACATCTGCAGCCAATTGAAAATTAACACTGACAGATTTTTTAATTTTCCCGCCTACTTTCAAGCCAATCGCCAATCAACTTTTTATTTATCTCCCTATCAGTAGTTCAAGTAGATGTCGCCCACTCCGTGATTTTCGCGAATTAATTAATAATTTGTCATGTTATAAATATACTTAAATTATATACTCATTGGGCTGCTTAAAAATGTAGATTTGAATATTAAGAGCGAAGCTCGGTGACCAGATATTATTCTATTAAGTGTGTTACATCACACGAGTGTAAGAAGTGTCCTCCACACGTATTAGATACCATACTTTTTCTACGACTGCATCGAGTATATCAACGCAGAAAAATACTAACACTGCATGATTCAGTTTTTTATTTCTAATTTATTTTAACAAAAACTTAAGTAATCTAAACTAAAACAGAGTTATAGAAAGATCTAAGTTTTCTTGGAAGCAAATTTTTGAAAGAACGTCTTATCAACAAAAATTTACACTAACAACAAGTAGCTGAGCTAGCTAGTGTTCTCCACTAAAACCCAATAGGTTGAAGCGGTTTAATAAATAAATTTACAACTCGATTTCATCAGAACTTAAAAGCAGTGTTAAAAAATTTAAAGAAAACTTCAAGATACATCTTTTGAATTATCAGAACTAACTAATTAGTACTAGAAATAAAATTTATTAAGAAATAGGATTTATTATTATTATTGTACATCATTCTTATTTTTTTCTCTTGCCAACTTTATTTGTTTTATTTTATTTAACAATAAAGAATTTTATGACGGATGCACTCGCAATAACTTAAACTTTATACTCTGGTTAAGTCAGTCTCTTCAGAATGTGCCCTCTTTTGAGATGTTGAAGGATCTGAATTGGATACACTAGATTCACTTTCCTCTACTTTTGTAGATTTCTAATTGAAACACGTCTCTGTTTTTGGGTTAAGTGGAAGAATATTTTTGGTTGAGTCTAGTACCCAACCAAAAATAAACTTCGCCCTTTATTTTCAACAAATCTATGTTTTTTTTTATATAATTATGAATATACTTTATTTGAAAATAACAAAGACGTTTATTATTATTATTATAAAAAAAGTTGGTTTTACCTGTACTATACTTCAGAGTTTTAAATGAAAAATATATAGCGTATTCAAATACAAATAACTCCATCTCATCTCAGTTGTTTTTAGATGAAGTTGCCATCACTTGCGAAATAAATATTTAATTTTTAGTAGAACCCTCGTATCCGAATATTTCCTCGCGGCTATTTCAGGGTAATGCTAGTAATAAAAATGAAGGAAATAAGAATAATAAATTTCATATCACGTTTCGGATTGGATTGTCATAAAATTGGAAAATTTTATTTTCCATCATATCTTCGATCTGATGTGCACCCATAAATCAGGTTCATTCCATACATTCTAAGAGAGGATGCCAAATGAGCACTGAGAATTTGAGAAATATCTATAGCGGTGGCCTGATGTGCCATGAACATTGAATGGAAACGGATTTTTCTGATAAATTCCATTTGGTCACTTGTTTTCTATATACGAATGCTTGATTTAAAATTTACTAGTAGACATACACACAGAAAAGTTGGCTTTTTAAAAATTCATGAGTTCAATTTCAGTAATGTATTTCAAAACTAGATTAGATTAGATTAGATTTTTATTTCCGAATTAAAGTGTAACAGTACAACACAAACATATTTCTGGACATTTGCTGACACAATTCGACAATATATTTTTCAATCCATAAACGTTTTTACTGTTAGTTGTCAGTCAGGTATCGAGAAAACAGATCTTATTAAAGTTTTGTTAAGTATGTTTTTTAATAAAAATTGCTGTTATAAATTAATCCAATGGAAAGTAGCTGAAATAACACTAATTCTAAAACCATGTGAAGAACCTGAAAATGTAAAATCTTATCGGCCGATTAGCCTTTTGCCAGTACTTTCTAAAGTGTTTGAAAAGATTCTACTAACAAGACTGACACCTCTCTAATTCCAATATACCAATTCGGATTTAGGCAAAAACATTCTACAATTCAACAAGTACATCGCGTAGTGAACCTAATTCATGAAGATCTCGAAGCAACAATATACTGTTCTGCAATCTTCCTAGATATAGAACAAGTATTTGATAAGGTGTGCCATCAAGGGCTGTTATATAAACTGAAGAGTAGCTTGGTAATAAACTATTATACACTACTGAAATCATACCTTGTAAACAGAGTAAAATATGAAAGTGAAATGAAAGACATCCTTCCTATTCAAGCAGGAGTTCCGCAGGGAAGTGTGCTGGAACCTGTCCTCTACTTGCTTTATACTGCTGACCTACCAACAATACCTGGCACAATAACGGCTACATTTGTTGGTGACACTGCAATGCTATGTTCAAACACAAATCCAACCACTGCATCAGAACTTTTGCGAAATAACATACATCAAGTTGAAAAATGGTTAAAGAAGTGGATAATAAAACCAAATGAGTCAAAATCAAAATTTAATGCAGAAGTTATATGCAGTTCGTAGGTTAAAACGAAAAATGCCCAGTGATTTAGTGTAACTAAAAATATAGAAAAACCAAAATTATAAAGTGCAATCCGCTCTCTCCCAGCGCCAAAATAGTTAGACTAATAAAAAAAAGCGGCAAATCAGTGGATGTGCTCGCAACATGTCAATGTTATAAATATTACTTAATGCTTACACGCAAAGACCTGTGAAGATTAAAAGAGAAGCTTCAACTGCATTTTGTCCAAACCTGTCAATGCAGAAAGATCCACATTCTACTCATGAGTTGATCAAGACTGAAAAAGAATATACAACTAGACTAAAGAATTATTTTGTCAAATCGGAAGGGTTTTGAGAGACTGAAGACATCAATAATATAAAGGATATGGGATGAAATATTTTGAAAGAGAAGTAGATGATATAGGAAAGATGTTTAGAAAAAACACTGAAAACGAATCTCTTAATGATATCTGTTGTTGAAAAAAAAGTAAATTTTTAAACAGGAAACCATTTTTCCATAAAAACAAATCGAACTACAGCACTGAAAACTTAAGCATTTATTACCTGTCGCAAGCAGTAGCACATTCGGTTTTGTGTTCACATAAAAGCATTCAAAATTCCTAAGAAATGCACCTTTTACGTTGGTTAAAGAATTTCGAATTCATTGTTATTTCTATACCGTAACGAATATTTTAAACAAAATACCTTCCGTAAAAGCTGCAGTGAAAATAAAAAGGAAAGAAAGCACTTACATTTTGTGTAACATCTTTTCGATGTAAAAATATTAACAGATAGGAAATAAAATTATAGGGATGCATACTGGGTTGATAGGAACTTCATATTATTATGAATAGAATAGTTTATTGTCTATAATCAGTACACGTACAATATATACATTTATAGAAAGTCAACAATAGAAAAAGAAAAGCAAAAAAGTTCAACAGTTAATGAAAAATATCTGGTCACCGAGCTTCGCTCTTAATATTCAAATCTACATTTTTAAGCAGCCCAATGAGTATATAATTTAAGTATATTTATAACATGACATATTATTAATTAATTCGCGAAAATTACGGAGTGGGCGACATCTACTTGAACTACTGATAGGGAGATAAATAAAAAGTTGATTGGCGATTGGCTTGAAAGTAGGCGGGAAAATTAAAAAAGCCGTCAGTGTTAATTTTCAATTGGCTGCAGCTGTTGTTGACGTTTATCAACTGCTTGTCACAGAGGTTAGTTAAATGCATTAAAGTTGCCTAGTTTCTGGGGATTTCACCCTTTTAGGGCAACTTCTACTGACGCTTGATCTTCGCGAATTGTCACGGTGGACAGGCCCCGTTTCCGGGATGTGCAACAGCAGCGTGTAGGGCACACCTCCCGTCAACAGAAGATCGCTCAGCTCACTCTATTTATCACTATATAAGAAAAACTCTATGTTCAATTGATTTTATTATTTTTTGATCTGCAGTGAAGGAAAATTATAGGTCTGATATTCATACTTGGGTAAAAACCTCCACAAAAACCTGTGACCAGACTCTCGAGGTGTGGCAGATATTGATATCATATTTTTTCAAAAATTCTTTCTTTCTCTCTCTCTCTCTGATCATGAAAACTTAAATATTAAAACTGTCCGCATAATAAAATAGTAGCCGTAAGGGGTAGTCTCACACTATCGGGGAAGGGAAGACAGGTGTCCATTTTAACAGTGTTACTCAACGTTCCTATAAATATTTACCTAAACCCATGATTTCTGAAATTGAATTGGCAACGTTGTATTTTCAACTTTGAATTAATAAGATGGCTGTCATTTGACAAGCAAATTATTTATGTCCGTCAAATGAACCTTTCCTTTTTTATATAAAGCGACAAATTTAAAATTGAATTCTTTCTGATTAAAACGCCAGAAATTAAATAAAGTCAAACCTTTTTACTACTATACTATACAGAAGAAAGGAGTGCAGTATTTAATTTGCAGAACGTAGTACAGGTTCAAGAGGTAGAAATTTTATTTTTACCTCATCCTTCAATGCTTATTTGTAGTTAAAATTTAAATTTTAATACATCTGATCGGCCTAATATAGTTTTTGTCTAGATTCTTGTTTCCATGGTTTTTACTGTAATAAATTTGTTCTTTTGACAGATAAGTCAGACTTTATTTATTCATAGCCGTATCGTATGTATTTTAATTGATTCAGAATTTTGTATTAATATATATTTCAAAATGGCTTCATTCTAAAAATATTATCAGTCCTCCTAAATCCTTGAAGGCAGAATTATTAGTAATAGCAAGGCAACATAAAAACAAATTCAAAAAATATATTAAGGATGAGATGGCCAGAGAAAAAGGAATTAAAATTCTCAGATATCCTCCGAACCACGCAGAGTTAAATTCCATTGAACTGATCTGGTCTCAATTATTAAAAGGTTATGTTTCTCAAAACAATAAAACATTTAAATTTCCTGATGTGCGAAATTTGTTTTTGAAGGCAGTTTCAGATGTAAATAGAGAACATTGGGGAAAATGCATTGATCATGTTTAAAAATGTGGAAAATTCATTTAGGAAAGTGGATATATTAATGGATAATTTAATAGAACCGATAATAATAAACATCAGAAAAGACAATTATAGTGATGCCAGTAGTTTTAGTGAAGACAGTGACTTTTAAAGATAGTTCTTGAAACTTTTTTTTTAATCTTTGAGTTTACGTAAGTACTGAAGCGTTACTTTTAATGCCAAGAGATTTAATTTAATCCCAACATATAATCCTCCTTGTTATTTATTGGTTAAATTTAATTCGTTCAATGTTAAAGTGTCGGATGCATAAAGTTTATTTTTATTTTTTGTAAATAATATAACTTCAAAATTTAATCTACGAAGTGCGTATATATCTTTTATATGCTGTGACCTTATTTATATTATAGAAACTTATTTTGCAAAGTACGCCTATGGAATGTGACGTTATATCCCCACTTTTACTGTACTCATCTATCCTTTATAGTATATATTACTATAGAAACAAGTTATTATTATGTGCCGTTGCTAGGAAATAAAACTAAAAGCTTAACTTTTCTTGTAAATATCTCGGAAGATCGAATTTTCACAGACATGAGACCTACATTTTTCGCCGATTTAGATAGGAATTAGTCTACCCTGAAAGTTTCATTGAATTCTGACGAGTGGATTTCGAGATCCTCTGGACACACACACATACACACACACACACACATACAAACCTTGCTCGTTTATTATATAACATTATGCAATGGAAATTATTACAATATTAAAATAAGTGACATACAAAATGCAAAACATATATACCTATGAAAGTTCAAAAGTTAATAAATTTAAACAATTTGAAATTCTTTAAATGTTAGAATAAGAGAGCAACAAATAGAAATTAGTATATAACTATGAAAGTTCAAAAAGTAATAAAATTATTTAGATATTACATAAGAGAGATAAAAAATACAAAATAACATATCTAACTAAGAAGGTTCAAAAATTCATAAAAATGAAACAATTTGACAATTTGCAATTATTTAAATGTTACATAAGAGAGATACAAAATCAAAATAACAAACATAACAACTATGCAAGTTCAATTCTTCACCTTTGATAACTTTGCAAATACTATTAAAGAATTATACTTTTCTCACCTCGACTAGGTTTTTTATATACGCATTGTTTTTATATTTTGTTAAGGACTGTTTGATAAATATTTACTTATTTTGATTTAGTTTAGTTAATTGAGAATTGTTGGAAAAAAATAAATAAAAAATCTTAAAAACTGTATCGTTATATTTTCTCTTCTCTATGAAGCTCTTTTTTATAATTTGAAAGTCCTTATATTTTGGAAAAAATATTTTAAACCAATGTTTTAAAATCTTATTCTGACATATTACCAAGAGCGCGCATTTAGAACACTTCATTAAATAAATATTATTTGCAGATATTATTTTTGGTCTTAAAAAAATATTTTAACACTGTCTTAATCTTTTAATTGTATCCTCCTTCCTTAACTAGATAAGATATGAAGTTTAATTAGGAATAGAAAATGATATTTTACCCTACAAATATCCCAATTACATAAAAAAAATAAGATAACATTATGAGTACCAACAAATACAAATGAGTAACAACAAACGAAACATGTGAAAAGAAAATTCGGGTCGATAGAATTGACACTTTATATTGCTAAATGTTAAATGTTGGTTTTTATAAAGTGGATTAATGATCTTTTAAAGTCGCCTGCATTATGGCTATTTTTAATATGCCTCGGTAGATTATTGAACTGCACAATTCCCTTGTGAAACAAACTTTTCATCGAACTGTCCTTGTTGGTAGCTTTAACCTAAAAATTAATGAACAGTTGAAGTTGGTACCAGCTGATTGTTCAAATAATCAGGTAGTATATGGTTTACCATCTTAAATACGAACATCATTGACTGGACATATACAGATCTGGTCAAATTTTACCGGAACATAGCATTTTCAATGTATTTTGAAGAAGATCTCACGTAGAAGTCGACTAGCGGGATATATAAGTAATCTACGCGACAACGCATCAACTATTCAATTGAACCATTCTAAATTATTGTATCCCTACTCTTCGCTAGCAGAGGGCCTGTCTGCGTTAGCTTAATAGCACTGACCGGCTGCAGTACGAAAATGTTAGGAGAGGAGGTGTGTATGTGAGGCTTTCAGGAACAGATTTTGCGACGCCGAAGTTCCATTGTATGCGAGAAATTATTTGTTTGCAATAAATGTAACAAATAATTTCTCTTCTGAAAATAAATGCTGTGGTTCCTTCTTGCCATAACGACTTTGAAAATAAAATAAATTCTACGATTTAAAAAACAACGGTAAAAATACATTAAAATGTAAAAAAAAAAACTACGAATCTAATGTATTAAAAGTTCAAATAAACCTCCTTGTTGTGTCAAACAATAGCCAAATCTGTGATACAGCGATATTCTCATATCGCTGAGAAGATTTGGCGTAATGTTGGCACAAAGTTGGATAATTTTCCCCCTTAATTCATCAAGATTTGTAGCTCTCTGAAATTCATGCCGATAAGCGGATTCTTTCAGATATCCCCAAAGAAAGAAATCAGATGGAGATAAATCTGGTGATCTGGGAGGCCACTTGATCGTACCATGAGTAGATATCAATCGATCAGGAAACGTATTTAGGAGAAATTGTGTCACTAGTCGTTTATTGTGACTTGAACAACCGTCCTGTTGAAACCAAATGTCCCCAAAATTAATAGGAAGTAGCTGAAGTGTTGGAATAATTTGATTTTGCAGGAGCTGTAAATATTTGTTACCATTTAGGTTACCATCGATAAAGAAGGGACCTATCATATAGTCTCCTAACGTTCCTGTCCAAACATTGAGTTTTTGTGGGTATTGAGTACGCACAGGAATACTCAGATGCTGATTTTCCCGAGACCAATATCGTACAATGGATGGATTATGTTTCCAATGTAAAGAAAACGATGACTCGTCTGTAAAAAAGACGTTTTTCAAAAACAATTCATTGCCATTTTGTTTATCCATCATTGTTTGACAAAATTCCATCCATCTAATGTGGTCACGGGGAAAAATTTCCTGAGTTTTTTGTACTTTATAACAATGGTAACCATTCCTTTTCAAAATATGCCTAACAGTTCTGTCATTCATATTAATTTGATCTGCAATTTGTCGGCTCGTGCAAAGTTCACTGGCTTCAACAGCGGCACATACACTTATTTCCCTATTTTGACGCTCTTCATTAACTGGCTTTACACGTGGTTCATCGAAATTTTCACACTGAACACATCCGCATTTCTCGAACTTTTTAATAATTCGAGAAATGGTGGACTGTGTCGGAATTGGCCTATTTTCAAATGCAACAATAAATAAATTTATTGTATCTCGAATCGAATGGCTCCCAAAATACCACTTTAAAATTTGTATCTTTTCTTCCTTTGTGAACGTGATTATTTTATTTTCAATCGTTATCGGCTACTAATTCTACTGCGGCGTTGACTTTCAGTAGACTGAGTGGCTAGTATCACCACAGTAGATACAGTAGTTCCACTTAGCGTCGGCACCTTTGATATTGGTGTCCAGCAGTTTCATTTTTTATATTCGCACTGGTATTGACACTATTGACAGTAATGACATTTCTCCCCGCCACGATCCCTAACAATGCTCATATATACACTGCTCGATATATCAATTATTGATATAAACTGCTCGCTAAAATTCAGTCTATGCAAATAAGGTTGGAAACATGGAAAAGTAGTAAAAATTAATTATGCAGTTTTCAATGAGGTAAAATTCATTTAATCGGATACACCCGAGATAAAAAAAAATGTTTGGTGATTCTTACGTATTTTTGTCTCCTGAACACGAATTTGAAGTCAAAAAGCGGAGGTCTCGAATGCTTTTTGAGATATAGGCCCGAAAAGTATGAAAACTTGTTTCTAATCTCACGATTATCTTTATTGCCACACTTATATTAACTTCATCTATACGTTTATTAGTACAAATTTGAACCATTTCTAGTCGAGTTGAGATTTGGCATATATTTTTATATGATTATGGGTCGATGCTATTCAAACGTGGAGTTTTCGGGAATGGAGTTTCTGCCAAAATTCAATATGGCAAATACAAAATTGTGGTCGAGTTGTGTGCTTATATAGTTTGATTCTGTTTAAAAAAGTTAATACAGCCATTCTATATTCATTGTTAAAAAAAATGCAAGAGATTATTACGAAAATATTTATTTTTCCCATTTCAGTTGACATTTCACATTCCTAATATATAAGAAAGAAATTTATTGCATACAATGTACATAGTCAAGACAATTTTTTTTTAAGAAAACAAGAACCAAGAATGCATGACACCTAATAAAAACATAGATAGATAGATATTTATTAATATAAAATTACAAGAATTTTACACTCGTCACAAAACATTACAATTATTACAAGCTTAAAACTATAATTTACAATAACAATAACAGACAGACACCCACACAGCAAAGGGTATTCCCAGAATATCCTCACAAGATACCTATGTTCTTTTTGCAGAATATTCCTAAGCAAATATTCTGAGAACGATCATAGAATGTATTGGATATATTAAAATATTTAGCACATCTATAAAAAATATCTTCAGTTAGTAAAGAAGTTCAATATTGTTTCAGAAATTACTCACCTTGCATCATCTTTGGGAAACCTAAAAAAACTTAATTGGGGATTTTCCCTCGAATTGCTTCGACATACTACACAAATTGTACATGGTTTTTTAAGCACAACATCACCAACAACTGTAGACATTTCGCTTTTACTATTTCGCACAAAACAAACAGAAAACACCACCAAATAATACAAACGAAAACGAATGAAATAATAAATTGAGCAACACAATTAAAAATGTTTTCATATTGCAATGTTGCCAATGTGAATTGTTAAATTATCATAATTCGAGATGCTATTGTAGAATTGTCACAAAAATGATCACTTTTCAATGAAATAAGTGGAACATATATAGGGATTGACGCCTCATTGATAAAATATCCTAAAACCAGAATTTGATGAAATAAGAGCCTACTTTATGAAATGTTTATAACACTTCTAATATAATATCTGGTCACCGAGCTTCGCTCTTAATATTCAAATCTACATTTTTAAGCAGTCCAATGAGTATATAATTTAAGTATATTTATAACCTGACAAATTATTAATTAATTCGTGAAAATCACGGAGTGGGCGACATCTACTTGAACTACAGAAAGGTAGATAAATAGAAAGTTGATTGGCGATTGGCTTGAAAGTAGGCGGGAAAATTAAAAAAAGCTGTCAGTGTTAATTTTCAATTTGCTGCAGGTGTTGTTGACGTTTATCAACTGCTTGTCACAGAGGTTAGTTAAATGCATTAAAAGTTGCCTAGTTTCTGGAGATTTCACCCTTTTAGGGCAACATCTACTGACGCTTGGTCTTCGCGAATAGTCACGGCGGACAGGCCCTGTTTCCGGGACGGGCAACAGCAGCGTGTAGGGCATAGTGGTTTCAGTGGGGTGGTTTTAGTGAGTAACCGTAAGGGGTAGTCTCACACTATCGGGGAAGGGAAGAACCTTTACCCGATGTGCATAAAGCATTACCACCCGCCAAAAAAAAAAAGATTAGCTTTAGGTTAGGTTAGATCTGTGTAATTAATAAAGAAAAGTACGATACGTGTGACATTTTGACATTTGTTACATTCTGACAGGTGTCATATTTTGACATTTGTTCATTTTGACAGTTGTAACATTCTGACACGTATCACATTTTAACAGTTGTCACGTTTTGACAGGTGTCACATTTTGACAAGTGTCCATTTTAACAGTGTTACTTAACGTTCCTATAAATATTTACCTAAACCCATGATTTCTGAAATTGAATTGGCAACGTTGTATTTTCAACTTAGAATTTATGAGATGGCTGTCATTTGACAAGCAAATTATTTATGTCCGTCAAATGTACCTTTTCTTTATTATACTTTTCAGGTTTATTCTGGTTATAAATTGCTACTTGCGCATTTGTAGAATAAAAAAATGTGCGCAAAAATTTCTATTGCTAAGTATATTGATTTTATCATATTTTATAGCATCTGCAAAAAATTCATGAACATCCCAGCCGGTCCCATTTTCTTAACAATTAACCAGAGATGTGCGTGTCAGTAGTTGTCAAAATTTGTAGGTCATTATGGATAAAAAGCGGCAAATTTAAAATTGAATTCTTTCAGATTTAAACGCCAGAAATTAAATAAAGTCAAACCTTTTTACTACTATACTATACAGAAGAAAGAAGTGCAGTATTTAATTTGCAGAACGTAGTACAGGTTCAAGAGGTAGAAATTTTATTTTTACCTCATCCTTCAATGCTTATTTTTAGTTAAAATTTAAATTTTAATACATCTGATCGGCCTAATATAGTTTTTGTCTAGATTTAATCTTGTTTCCATGGTTTTTACTGTAATTAACCTGTTATTTTGACAGATAAGTCAGACTTTATTTATTCATAGCCGTATCGTATTCAAATACTATTAAGTATTAATTGATTCGGAATTTTGTAATAATATATATTTCAAAATGGCTTCATTCTAAAAATATTATCAGTCCTCCTAAATCCTTGAAGGAAGAATTATTAGTAATTCAAATTCAAAATTCAAAAAATATATTATAGATGAGATGGCCAGAGAAAAACTAATTAAAATTCTCAGATTGCCTCCGTACCACGCAGAGTTAAATCCCATTGAACTGATCTGGTCACAATTATTAAAAGGTTATGTTTCTCAAACCACTAAAACATTTAAATTTCCTGATGTGCGAAATTTGTTTTTGAAGGCATTTTCAGATGTAAATAGAGAACATTGGGGAAAATGCATTGATCATGTTAAAAAAGTGGAAAATTCATTTAGGAAAGTATATCCACTATCAATGGATAATTTAATAGAACCTATAATAATAAACCTCAGAAAAGACAATTATTACAGTAACTTTTTCAGATAGTTCTTGAACTAACTTTTTTTTTAATCTTTGAGTTTAGGTAAGTACTGAAGCGTTACTTTTAATGCCAAGAGATTAAAAACAGTTTAATCCCAACATATAATCCTTCTTGTTATTTATTGGTTAAATTTAATTCGTTCAATGTTAAAGTGTCAGATGCATAAGGTTTATTTTTATTTTTTGTAAATAATATAACTTCAAAATTTAATCTACGAAGTGGGTATATATATTTTATATGCTGTGACCTTATTTATATTATAGAAACTTATTTTGCAAAGTACGCCTATGGAATGTGACGTTATATCCTCTCTCCTTTATAGTATATTACTATAGAAACAAGTTGCCGTTGCTAGGAAATAAAACTAAAAGCATAACTTTTCTTGTAAATATCTCGGAAGATCGAATTTTCACAGACATGAGACCTATATTTTCTGTCGATTTAGATAGGAATTAGTCTACCCTAAAAGTTTCATTGAATTCTGACGAGTGGATTTCGAGATCCTCTGGACACACATACACACACACATACAAACATTGCTCGTTTAATAGTATTTGATTACACAGTAGATTGGATGAAACTTTTTAAATCCCGCAACTATGTAAGAATGCCGGTCGTTCTTAAACTCGTTGTTTGCGCATTAGCCAGGAGTCGCAACTCCTGGCTAATGCGCGTTGAAAACTTACAACCAGAAATTGGCTGAAGTGGAATTACTGTATCTACTGTGGTATCACGTGCCAGTTGCTCGAGGCAGGAAGGGGAACAGTGGTTCAATTGAATAGTTGATACGTCGTCGCGTAGATAACTTATATATCCCGCTGGTCGACTTCTATGTGAGCTCTTGTTCAAAATACATTGAAAATGCTATGTTCCGCTAAAATTTGACCAGATCTGTATAAAATGACACAGTATTATCGGAGAAACGGCCAATCTGGAAAATAACACATCTCAAATTTTGTGTATTTTCAAGAACCTATTTTCGAGATAAATAATCAACTTTAAAAGTGTATCCAAACCAGAATTTTATGACCCAATAATAAAATAAATTCGGCATCACCCGCACATTCCGGATCTATCAAGACATTCAAAATTATTATACAAATCAAAATGTCAAATTAAATTTAACGTTTATATTAAACTTCCGTCTAAATTTAAGATTCTTTTGAGCCTAAAGGATATATTTTTTTTTATTCGGCAGCTTTACAAAAAACGTGTCGAACAGAATTAGGAAAAATTAGGAAATTGTTATTTTCCATTTTGGCATTTTATACTTTTCTTAGTATTTACTGGATGCCTCCGGATGTTGCTCAGTGGGAATTCTTGATTAAAATTTTGCGGAGAATAAAACGAAACGGTTTCTATAACAGAGTTGGTTTCTGCCTTGGGGAACTTCTAAATTTCTAAATAAATATTTTTGGTATCTTCGGATATGAGAGTTGTGTTCGTGTGAAAGTCAGTTTCAAGGTAATAAAATTTAAAATCATATCACGAAGAATCCATTGATTTTTTAAAGCCTCAAGACACAAATTTCTATTACGGCTCTGAAAACCCTTACAAAATTTTAATAACCATCATAAATGGAGCCTTAAATTTATACTCTTGGACCTCAAAGAAGATTAAGTGGAAAGGAATTGCTTCCATTGCTTAAGGAACATTTTTCTCATTTTCTTTGAATACCAATCACGAAAAAAATTAAATGTGGTTTCATCTAGTTAGATTTGTATGTAGCAATTGAAATTTATGTTTCCTGTTCAAAAAGAAACTACTGGGTGACCACCAAGGTCCCCGGAATCATGGGAAACAGTTAAAATCGTATTTACAGCAATTACAACACTGGAAGAATTTCTCAATTTCTGAATTTGAATTGAAGAAGGATAAAACCTGCAGATTCGTGTACAAAAATAATGTTTGGACAAAAGTAGTATTAAAAAAAAACGGAAATAACAGTGTATGATGGAACTAAATATACTTTCTTATTTTTTTTGCAGACACCCATTGTGCATATTTACACCGATCTATTTATATATAATATTTATTTAAATAACTTATTGTTCCCACCAATAACTAGGAAAATAACAAACACTATTTTGGGCAATTGATATTACTTATCATAATTGATGCGATTGTTCTGAATTAAACTTATTTATAAACAATACTATAAAAATATAACCACCAAAAACGTACTCAAGTGAGATTAATAAATGAATTTCCTATTTAACAATAATTGGAATCAGTTTAATTATATAGTATATTGTACAAGAAGCGCGAAATGATGCGTATTTCGCGTGAGTTTTTTACTATACTTTTTCTACGATTATGTATTTCTTATTTACAAAATGAAAGCATACATCTTTGGAACAAAAAAATTACTCCGATCGAATCAGTAGTTTCAATTAAAATGAGTCAAATATAAATTAAAAAACAACTTTTAGGTGTTGCAATGATCATTCTCCCTTCCCCAATTCACATCTGTATTTATGGCACTTTCAGACCTCGTAGAGATTTGTGGTTTGCATATTTTTACTCAGAATTGAGTCTGTAGTAGGAGTTTGTAAAAAAAGGAGATTTTTTTGACCCAAACAACGATATGCTCCCCTTAAAGCATCTCATACAATACCACATATATTCCTGATTTACATTTCCAAATAAGTTGAAGATCTTTGAAACTATTGAACTTATTTTAACCAAAGTTTCGAAAAAAAATGCACTTTAAACGAAAAAAACAGCTTCAAAATCGGATTATTCTTCCCTTTTCTGTCTGGGTTCAAAATAATATTTTTTCTAATTTTGACATATAATGTGACACTTTTTAGAACTGATTGACGTTATGAAACGTCTTACTTTGTGTAACTAGTTGCACAAAGTAAAATATTATGTAACTGGTGACAAAAAATGGATTTCACAATTAGTGACAAAAAAAATTCCATTTATTTAACTATTATAACACAAGATAAGAACATAAATTATAAATTAATTATTATAAATATTGATAACACAATTATTACAATTGTTTAAATTAATTCCCGACGACAAATTTGTTTCATGGCTTGCACTGACTGTTATTTGGGAAGAGGGGCACACTACATTAGAGGTTTCACCAAGTATATCTTGTGAAACACGTTTTTTATTTTCTATGGAATTCTCAACATATCCCTCCGCAAGAGTGCTTGATTGCCTCTTTAATTTTAAAATATCAGCGCCACTGTCAGCTAATAAAGCGGCACAGCTTCTTCTGAAGCAGTGGCCAGTATATAAAGCAGGATTTGAAAGTCCAAGAAATTGTGCAATAACATTTAGCATTTAGCTAAACGAATTAATTTCCACAGGATTTCTGGTATATTTTCCATTTACATATTTAACAAAAAATCTGTTGTGTTCTGAGAATGCAACTCAATATATTTTCTTAAAATTTCAAAAAAATTCATATTTTCAATGTCACCAGTAGTAGTAATTGCAAACTGCCGTATAACTTTTGTTTTTGACGGAGGGATATCAACAAGAAAATGGCTTCATCTATAACATTTTCAAATGGAAGAAATGTTACAATCATTACAACCTTGGCCATTAAGTGTTCTTTGTTATCAGCTTCTAACAAAAATTTAGCAAAATCTTCTTTGGTAAAAACTTTTGACTTCTTAGCACTGTACCATCCGATTGCCGTTTAATATACGCTATCAAATTTGTGTATTTTTTAATGTCAATATTCTTGTTTAGATTTAGTTCGGATCTTAACATTGAGTAAAGTCTCCATAATGTGGATACGTTTAGATCTTTCTTACCATCAAAATATGCAAGTAAGACTTTCTCATTAATATGTTTTATGTTCTTCTCATCACACCAAGTTATAAATCGTAAAATGCCTTTGACTTTTTGGGAATTATTGATGAAAGAACATTACCTGCTGCACGAGCTGCTGCATCTTCAACATCGCTTGGCAACTCTTCAAAACTTAAATCACTCATTTTATAAAAGTAAATAAAAACCGTGCGTTCTAACTTATTTATTTACAAAACGTCAAACTAACATGAAGTGATAGCAGTCAACATACTTGATTTCTGTTTTCACAATTTTTATCAATAATATTCTATATTTATTATTACTTTATTCCAAATTAGAAAAAATCTTGTATATAATATGTTAAGAAATGCAATTTTGTGCGTTTGTTCCGCAAAAATCTCACGCGTTACACAAAATTAGGCATTTCGTAACTGATTACATTATTCAAGCTATTAATCAAAGTAGAATTGGCTAGTTTATATCATAATATTTTGTATTTCTATATAGTTTCATTTTGTATAGGGAAAAACTTCGATTTAACTCTTTTAGATGCTCCAATGTTTCTGTTATAATGCCTGGTTACAGAACTCCAGGAAACTTGCAGACATCCATTGTAACTTTGTGATTTCTTTTCATTATTTTAAATAATTTAGACGTGACTGATTGATCGCAGAAGTCCTCCAAAGCAATATTTTGTCTTGTTAATTAATTCAATAATAGTGTTTCTACACAGTTGTCTTTTAATAATTCCATATGATTCTATTAATACTACCTAAGGTGAAATAAATCACACTTGTTCCCAAGAACAAAGAGATTAAATGTCCTACACTGCACCAGCGTCTGGACTTCAACAACTACTCATTGGGCTATATGCCCCCCCAGGTATTGAATTACGAAAGTCCAGACGTGGTTTGGCTTTATACCAAAAACTTTGATTTTATTATTAAAGGAGCTTGCCATTCTTAGACCGGTTTCGGAATTATTGTTCCTCTTCAGTAAGCTCGAATTTCTATCTCTAAAGAAATTCTGAAGATCGCTTTGAACCCACCAACTCTTAGTACAAACGGTTAAGTCGAGAAAGAGGAGGTGAGTGCAACGCCATCTCTTCACTTTTATAATAAAATCAAAGCTTGCAAAACTACAGAAAACTGTAACGGTGGTGGAATTTTTTGAACTATAAAAATACCAACAAACAAACTTAGGTAGTTTTGGTACGCCCATGGTCCTTTTTTGGTATTTTTATGGTTCAAAAAATTCCACCACCGTTACAGTTTTCTGTAGTTTTGGAAGCTTTGATTTTATTATAAAAGTGAAGAGATGGCGTTGCACTCACCTCCTCTTTCTCGACTTAACCGTTTGTACTAAGAGTTGGTGGGTTCAAAGCGATCTTCAGAATTTCTTTAGAGATAGAAACCGGTCTAAGAATGGCAAGCTCCTTTAATAATAAAATCAAAGTTTTTGGTTTAAAGCCCCGACTTGGTTGGGCGCCAAACCACGTCTGGACTTTCGTAATTCAATACCTGGGGGGGCATATAGCCCAAGGAGTAGTTGTTGAAGTCCAGACGCTGGTGCAGCGTAGGACATTTAATATCTTTGTTCTTGAGAACAAGTGTGATTTATTTCACAACCTTAGGTAGTTTTGGTACGCCCATGGTCCTTTTTTGGTATTTTTATGGTTCAAAAAATTCCACCACCGTTACGATTCTATTAATATTTCTTAAGTCTTAAATTTGAGAACAAAAATAGATTCTGAATTCATTGTTAACCCATTGCTAGTATTTTTTTTTCTACAACCGGCCCTGCTTCTAACATTGTAGGCGTTTGAGGCGTAAGTGAAATACATTTTGAGATGATAAAACAAAAGTACCTACGCATTATGTTGTCTTTGTATCTAATTTGTTCCCTAAAGGGAAAATTGGTATTTTTTTCTTCTTTGGATATTATTCACTGATGACGCGCCAGATGACTAGAATTGATATCTTTTGCTTTCAACTATAATCGTCTTTTAGCTCAATCGAATTTGACGGGTAAATGTGCTTTTTATGAAGTTTATGAAGTGCGCTGGAACTTTTATCCTCCTATTAACAGCCAATTTTAGAAAAATAGGCAAAATGGAGGTATAGGTCGATTTTTAGAAAAATCATAGCGTTAGATCGCATAAAAAATTAAGGAAATACTTTCACGTAAAGGGGGGCACGTCAAAGTATTTCCTTGATTTTTTAAATCAAATACTAAAACTTTTTCTTGCATAATTATAATTAAAAAAAAAGTTACCAAGCCATTATGAACTATAGTTCATAGTCTTTTAATAAATTAATATTAAAAAAAAATGGATCCCTATGTAAGAGACTTTAAAGTAGAAAAATTAACAACATATCCCCTAAAAAATGCAATTGAAGCAAAAGAAGTTTTGTTCATTAATAATAAATTTAATAATTTGAAAATTCTAAATACTAATATTTGTAGCATCTCAAAAAATATAAATGAATTGCAAATATTTCTCAAGGGACTTGAAACATCTTTTGACTGCATAGTTTTAACAGAAACTTCGCAAGTTCCAGATACCTCCCTCTTTAATATGCCCGATTACTTAACCCTATATAATGAAGGTAGATATAACCAAAATGATGGTGTAGATTATGGAATGAATAAACATTATTATTATTATTATTATTATAAAAATTTGAAAATAAAATATCTAAAATTGAAACTGTCACGTGAAAGTAGATCATCCAAGGGTCAAAACAAAGATTAAAAAACGGTTTTTTAATTTCAGCTTTGGAGGCCTATACCTATAGTAGGATTTATATTTCATTTCGGAAGCTCATAGTGGTTTGTATTTTAATTTCTCTCTCTTTCCACTGGATTAAAACCACTTAGTTGTTAAAAAAGTTTTTTTATTGACGTTTCGGCTTTCCAGATCGAAAGCCGTTATCAAAATGACATAAAATAAATAAATTTACTAGAAACAGAACACTTGATAATCTTGCAAAAATATGACATCAACATAGTATACATAGAATAAGATTTTGAGATTGAAGATGTCAAAATCTGTTTCAATCATATTTTTGTGACGTTTCTGGGAACGAATTTTTTGAAAGGATAGCGCATTTGCATATTATAAGAGAATTTATACTTCGTCATAAATGAAGTTTTCTTATTAATATTATCATAAGAAAAAACCAGATAAAAACTTATGATACTATCCCGATATAGAGGGTATCCATTTTGCAATTAACTCTTTTTGTAAAATAGGTATCCAAATTTTTGAAATATCAACCGAACAATGTTATTTATTCTATAAATTCACCTTGTCAAAATTTAGCAAGATTTCTACTTAAAATAATAGATCCGTTATCAGGAAATACTAATTCCTTTATCAAAAATTCAAAACATTTTTTAGAAAAATTATCAAAAATCAAAATTACAAATTCAGATATAATGGTTAGTTTTGATGTAGTCAGTTTATTTCCAAATGTTCCTGTCGATAAAACTCTTAATCTTGTGAGAAAAAAGTTGACAAGTGATAATACATTAATAAATAGAACTAAATTAAGCGTCTCAGCAATTCTAGAATTATTGGAACTATGTATTAAAACTACATATTTTCAATTAAATAGTGATTTTTATCAGCAAAATTTTGGCATGGCAATGGGTTCTCCTTTATCACCAAAATTGTGTGATATTTTCATGGAGAATTTTGAAATGGAAATTGTAAACAAACAAAATTTAAGACCTTCTGTCTGGTTTAGATATGTAGATGATATCTTTGCAATTTGGCAACACGATAGGGAAAATATTGATACATTTTTATATACTATTAATAATTCGGAACCTACTATTAAATTTACAATTGAAATTGAAAATAATAAAAAATTACCGTTTCTTGATGTACTAATACACAATAACAACAATTGTTTTGATACATCAGTTTTTAGAAAAGAAACACATACAAATAGATATCTAAATTTTAATTCTAACCACTCAATTTGTGTTAAACGAGGTATTGTCAAATCTCTTTCCGATAGAGCAAAAACAATTTGTTCAAATGACAATATCTTAAATAATGAATTATCACTTGTTAAATCTGTCTTGATTAAGAACAACTACCCAAGTAAATTTATAAATCGTGAACTTTACCGAGACATCAAAACTAAAGATCAAAATTTAAACCCCCCAATAATTCTTTCAAATATAGTAAAAATCCCTTATATTCCAAAATTATCCGAAAAAATTAGAAGGATTGGCAATAAATTTAATTTAAAAACAGTTTTTCAAACTAATAATACATTAAAATCTTTAATAGTAAATACAAAACCTTTTAATGAAATTCAAAACACAAAAAATTGTATTTACAAAATTCCATGCGAATGTAATAAATTTTATATAGGAGAAACATCTAGACCTTTTCATATTAGACTTAATGAACACCAATCGTACATTAAAAATAAACAATTCGAAAAATCCAAAATATGTGAACATGCATGGGATTTTGGTCATAAAATACAATGGAATTCTTCAACTAGATTATTAAAAGAACCGAATAATTATAACCGCAAAGTTAAAGAAGCAGCATTGATATGCTTAAATAATAACGAATGTGTTTCTAATTGTTCGGTTGATATTTCAAAAATTTGGATACCTATTTTACAAAAAGAATTAATTGCAAAAAGGATACCCTCTATATCGGGATAGTATCATAAGTTTTTATCTGGTTTTTTTCTTATGATAATATTAATAAGAAAACTTCATTTATGACGAAGTATAAATTCTCTTATAATATGCAAATGCGCTATCCTTTCAAAAAATTCGTTCCCAGAAACGTCACAAAAATATGATTGAAACAGATTTTGACATCTTCAATCTCAAAATCTTATTATATGTATACTATGTTGATGTCATATTTTTGCAAGATTATCAAGTGTTCTGTTTCTAGTAAATTTATTTATTTTATGTCATTTTGATAACGGCTTTCGATCTGGAAAGCCGAAACGTCAATAAAAAAACTTTTTTAACAACTAAGTGGTTTTAATCCAGTGGAAAGAGAGAGAAATTAGGATTTATATGACAAAACTTTACCTGTAGTGCTGATATTTTGACTCAAACTATACACGCCTATTAGTACTGGTAAACCCTGTATATACTCGAGCACGATCCTTTTATTATTTACATATAATTTTCATCTCACTTGTCCTCGAAAAACATTGTGGTAGAATCCAAACAGTTTTTGTTTACTCGCACAATTTGGAGAATCCCTCTTTGATGATAACCACGCAAAACCTTTGTGCATTGTTGTGTACTCAAGTATATCCTCCACTCCTTAACATCCCTTTTCGTTGGTTTCAGAGGCAGGCATGGGGAGACTGAGGAATTACAATGATTGGAGCCTCCGGGCCATGGAAGAGATGCTCAAGATTGTATAATTCCGACACGTTCGCATCCACAAAGGTGAGAAAATCCATCTGTTTGTGTCTATTCGGGATAAGGGATACCGAAATAACCGCGAGTTGTGTAGCGACAATTCATTACGAAGATGCTTTTCTTTCCATTTAATTTTTTTCAGACAAACTCTGAATATACAGGGTGGGCCACGCTCAACGGGACGGAGCTTACTGGGAAAACGAAAAATGTTATGAAAAAGTTATTTGGCAGGAGTACGTAGGTTAGTGACGACTACATTTCTAAATTAGTTAGACATATACAGGGTGTTCCAAAAAAGCGTGATATATCAAAGTTATGTTTTTTTTAATGGAACACCCTGTATTTTATTTTATTTTTGAAGTATATTGAACAAAATAATGTCACTTTATTAAGGGCTCCCTATACCCATTCTTGATAGTTTTCGATTTAAATGACTTTTTTTGCGAAATTAATATGGTTTGAATACATTCATTACACTTCGTCCCATAAAAATTAACTAACGCATTTTTGTTTATTAATTGCCAATTAGGAAGGCCATCGATACGAATTATTGTAATGTAAAGTTTATTTACAGGGTGTTGTTAATTGAGAGTTTCATGACAATACAATATTTTATACGATTACTGCGTTATTCTAAATGGGACACCCTGTATTTTGTTATTGTAATAAAAGGGTAAAACAATTCCCTTTCAAATTACTACAAGGTTCCCTATACCAATATCCACCAATTTCAGACTTATTTGCATTATTTTACCTGCATCAATAAAAATCGGTAATTTTATAACACGTTTTTATTAAGTAAGCTATGAAATAGACAAAACACTAGTTTGCTGCCAAACTGTGACAATCGTTTAATTTTTACCGTGTTATTAGCTGTCGTTCAGATACAAAATGAAAGAATATACAGTTGAAGATAGAGTTAATATGATTTTCATACTCGGAGAATGTTTTCAAAACTGTCTATTAGCATCACGAGTTTATGCCGAGAGATATCCCTTAAAAGATTATCCTCGCAAAGAGGTATTTGAAAGGCTGCTAGCAAGGTTTCATGAAACCGGCAGTGTTTCTTGCAAAAAACGAGATATTAGAAAGCTCGTAACTCGCAACGAAAATACAGAGTTGGAAGTTCTCCAATCACTTATTGAAAAACCAAACACTAGCACAAGAGTTATGGCCAGGGAATTGGAAATAAGTCGGACTAGTATCAGAAGAATTATTAAAAATCATTGTTACCATCCATACCACATTCAGATGCACCAACATTTGTATGGAACGGATTTTCACCGTAGATTGGAATTTTGTTTATGGTTTCTCGAAAAAGCGGGAGAAGACGAATTCTTTTTTGATAAAATATTATTCACAGACGAATCTACGTTCCATAATAGTGGACTAGTGAATAGACACAACTTTCACTATTACAGTACCGAAAATAAAAAAGAATTTAGAACGATAGATCGTCAAAACCGATGGTCTTTAAACGTTTATGGAGGATTAATAGGAGAATATGTTGTGGGACCGTATTTTTTTAATGGCATTTTAAATGGACGTAAGTTTTCCAGATTCCTTCAGAGAGATTTTTCTGTTCTGTTAGAAAATATCCCTTTGAATGTAAGAAGCAGAATGTGGGTACAGCTCGATGGTGCTCCCGCACATTTTTCTCTCATTGTAAGATCATATTTAAATCGAAAATTTCCGGAAAAGTGGATTGATAGAGGTAGTCCTAACAATTGGCCCCCTAGATCTCCCTGTTTAACCAACATGGACTTCCTTTTATGGGGGTACATTCAAAATTTAGTGTATCAGACTCCACCCACGACTGCCCAAGATATGAAAATTCGTATCCGTGAAGCGTTTGCAACCGTAACGCCAGAAATGTTAAGAAGTGTAAAAAAAAATTTTGAGAAGAGAGTCCGATTATGTATCGAACAAAATGGGCACCATTTTGAACATTTGTTGTAAAGTTATTTGTTTTGTCTATTTCATACTTTCATACTTAATAAAAACGTGTTATAAAATTACCGATTTTTATTGATGCAGGTAAAATAATGCAAATAAGTCTGAAATTGGTGGATATTGGTATAGGGAACCTTGTAGTAATTTGAAAGGGAATTGTTTTACCCTTTTATTACAATAACAAAATACAAGGTGTCCCATTTAGAATAACGCAGTAATCGTATAAAATATTGTATTGTCATGAAACTCTCAATTAACAACACCCTGTAAATAAACTTTACATTACAATAATTCGTATCGATGGCCTTCCTAATTGGCAATTAATAAACAAAAATGCGTTAGTTAATTTTTATGGGACGAAGTGTAATGAATGTATTTAAACCATATTAATTTCGCAAAAAAAGTCATTTAAATCGAAAACTATCAAGAATGGGTATAGGGAGCCCTTAATAAAGTGACATTATTTTGTTTAATATACTTCAAAAATAAAATAAAATACAGGGTGTCCCATTAAAAAAAACATAACTTTGATATATCACGCTTTTTTGGAACACCCTGTATATGTCTAACTAATTTAGAAATGTAGTCGTCACTAACCTACGTAATCCTGCCAAATAACTTTTTCATAACATTTTTCGTTTTCCCAGTAAGCTCCGTCCCGTTGAGCGTGGCCCACCCTGTACAGGAAGAAAAATTTTGTTGTGCAAAGCAAATGTACAACGTTTTTGCACTTTTACTTGCTTCTTGTGAAATGAGTTTTAGTAAACTGAAGTTGATTAGAAATTATTTAAGACCGACCGCCCTCACAAAAGCCTTTTTCTACGACCACCATTCAAAGTACGATTTTCTGCACAAATTTTCATTTGCAAAGTAGGCAATTGCTCACATTGCAATGACAAAATGACATATGTGTGCGGAAAAGTGACAGAACTGTGCGCAAAGTAGTTACTTTGCGCACAGTTATGTCAAAATAGTGCACAGACATATTAAATAACAGAGAATCAAGCATAAATATCGCGATAAAAAAATTGGAAAAAATGATAATCGATTTTTTTATTTATTATTCCTAAATTGGGCACTTTAAATAAAGAAATAAAATGTTGGACAAAAGTACACACAAAATCTTTCTTTTTAAGATACTTAAACATTTTCTCTCTACTATTATTTTTCCAAAAATGGCGGCCAATTCAATTTTTTTTCGAATAAAGTTTTTTTTTGTTTCGGGTTTTGAGGCTTTGAAATATTATATTTTGAATATGTAGATATTAGTTTTCGTAAGCAATATATGTGTCAACGTTATTTTTTTGGTTTATAATCACAGACCTTACCTTTTTCCAGAATTTAAAAAAATAATAATATATATAAAAAAAATCTTCTTTCTTTCTTTTTGAAATCAACAAGACCCATGGAGATTCCGTATCTCCATCTGAAGCTACCTGTGCCCCTAAGACGCAGTTTCTAAGGGTTGTGGAGTAAACCACATTAAATAATCTGGCGCTCGAGCAATCTCCGTATTAAACCGTCACTCGTAAGTGATAATTTTCTTTGTGGCAAGAAAAAGTCTTACATTAAATGGAATTTAGTGAACAAAATTAACACTGCAATCATTAAATATCATAGCACTTGTCAATTTAAAAAATTAACATTATAAATTATAGAGGTATTTAATTAAATTATATAAAAGGACCAGGCACCTTTCTTATGGGAAAATGGCTTTCCGTCAAATTTTCTGAAAAGTGTCTATTGGCCCAAACCGATTCTATGGCTAGTTTTTTGTAACCAGATTTCTTATAACAGACGTATTTTATTCGCATTTGTTGTAAAAAACATGAAATATAGATTATTTGGCAATAATATTTTATAAACAATTACTGTAAAATTGGGTTATTTACAGGGTGGTTCAAAAATAAGTAATATGGCTTTTTTGAAGAAATAATTTTTTTTATAACAGCTTTAAAACTGCAAGCAAATATCATTGCATCATGAATATATAGTTTAAGTAATTACTTCTTGGTGATGAATCATATTTTATACAGGGTGATTCATAAATGTAGTTACAGAAGGCATATAATATATTTTAGCTTTAACGAGTCGCCCGGTATAAACGATGTGTTATAAAATTTTTGTATTACCTTAAACAAATGTACGACCTGTCACTCTACCACCACTCTATGTTATACAGCGTGTTAAACTGATTGCAAACACTTTAAAAATTATAAAACCTGTGTTTGTGCACCACCCTGTATTTTAAAAGTTTCTCCGTCAACTTTATAAATTAATCGATTTTTACATTAACAGAAGTTCAGTATTTAACTGAGAAAAATTTTGTTGTATTCCTATGACCAGTTTTCCTAAAATGTGTACTCATCCTTCTGTTTTCATAATTAGTACTTTTTTTTGTATTATTTTAGAACAACTAGTAACTATGGGTACACATTTTAGGAAAACTGGTCATAGGATTAAAACAAAATTTTGCTCAATTAAATACTGAACTTCTGTTAATGTGGAAATGTATTAATTTATAAAGATGACGAAGAAACTTTGATTTGTCTTCTATAAACTGACAGTTCGTTGTCGAATGACATTTGGCTCCAATATTTTAAATTTAAATTTTTAGAATTTTACTTTTCGTAAGTATATTTTGATATATTTAGTATTTTATTACTTACCTAATTATTTCTAGACATGTTATCTGGTTTATAAACAAATATATACCGTAGGAAATGAACCAACATACATCATCCGGCTCTGATGATTCTGATGTGGAGAATACACCACCGAAAATTGAAGAAATAGCTAGAATAGCTACAGAAAATGTATTACCAGATATTTCAAGGGGAAAGCACGAAGAACAGTACTCCAAATTTATGAGTTGGAAGGAGACAAACAAAATTAAGTCATTTTCAGAAAATGTATTATTGGCTTATTTGATTGATAATTATACAAAACTGCTCAAATTTTACAATTAACTACCAATTTAAATAATTTAACCTAAAAATTAATATGTTCATTTTGTTATAAATGCTAATATAAATTACGTTACGTTATATGTATATTGTGGTTATCACGATCCTTAATTAAACTAAATAAACATCAACAAAAAAGTGTAAAATATGGTTGGGAATCAAGTCATTTTCTAATAAAATGGAACTATTAATACCGTAACAGAGCTTTTCAAAAAGGTGTGGATTCGTTTTTTTTTTCATTTTTTTTTTGACAATTTTTCATATGAATCGCTAACTGCAGAAAGGCATCATATCCAATATTTTACGAAAATGGTTTTTTTTATTAAAATTGTAACAGGTCCTGGACTAGATCGCTTTCTGCGGTAAAGGTAATATTAAAGGCGATGCCATAGCTAGACTATTGTGTGGACGTGTTTCCTTTCTGCAGTAAAAGATGCGTATTGCTCCTAATTACAATCTTAATAAAATAAACCATTTTCGTAAAACATTGGATATGATGCCTTTCTGCAGTAAGCGATTCATGTATGCATAAAGAAAATTGTATATTAAAAACATATATAAATTATGTTACGTTATACGGACCTGGTATTTCAACGGTTGATTGAATAATACTTTATGTCGAGTAAAATGAACTGTCCTTATGATTTTTGTTGAAAAATGATGATGTGCTATCAATTTAGTGCCGCATCAGTCATAAGAAGAATGTGAATCCATTAAAATTATACTATTTTTCAAAGTTTTATTTTTTTCTGCAGAAAACAAAAAGTTGCTCGTTCAATTTTTTTTAACTGTTGCTTAGTATCATCCTTAAGCTTTAAAGTGAGAAAAATAAAAATTGTCTGATCTGGTTTACAGGACCTGAAAGCTCAGGGAGCACACTCAGTGTTCCAAATTTGATTGGTCTGAGATTTTTACTTTTAGATATACTTAACGTAGAATAATTCAAATATGGCCCTGTATATCCGTCAAAAACGCAACAAGGCATTTTTTCATTCCAGATATGAAATGGCCTAGGTCCATAGTACTTATGGTTGGACTGTGTACGGTACGTCGTGGGACACCCTGTATATATTGTAGTTATCACATTCTAAAATTAAAGTAAATAAAAATTAATATTTTGTTGTCTTTAAAAAGTGTGGTCGTAGAAAAAGTATTGTGTACAACATGTACGCAAAGCACTTTTCCCACTCGCTTGATTTGCGCACTTGTTGTACAAACTACTATTATCTAATCAGTCAAATAAATCTCTTGAACATTTGATCATTTGTACATAGAAGTATGGTAGATTCCTCACTTTAAAATATTACGATTTGAATCAACTTGCTCTAATAAAATGGTGCTAGAAAGGAATATACAGGGTGTTAAAGGTTAAATTTTAAGATTTATTTTTTTTCGTTTTTGGATATGTATACATAAAAATTTGGAGCTAAGGGTTTTTGGGCACGAGAAATCAGAATCTGGTACCTACTCCGATGTAATTTATAGAGGGCGCTAGTTAGGCCACATTTGCGGCATATATGTGCGATACACTTTTTTGCGCTATTTTTGTAAAAGAATATTAAATTCACCTTATTTTAGTAGAAAAAAAGTATACTTGTTATTAACCTTAAAACTTAACGTTTTACGAGATACTCGCATTTGAAGGATCAGCTTACTGATGGGCAAAAAAAATTTTTTTTCTGGCCCTGACACCATTCTTGCTGATTCTTATGTAAAATGACCTCCTGGCCCCCCTTGGCTACGTCACTGAACATGATACAGTGAAACAAACAGATTTTAATTCATTTCGGAAGCTCATTGTGGTTTGTATTTTAATTTCTCTCTCTTTCTACTGGATTAAAACCACTTAGTTGTTAAAAAAGTTTTTTTATTGACGTTTCGGCTTTCCAGATCGAAAGCCGTTATCAAAATGACATAAAATAAATAAATTTACTAGAAACAGAACACTTGATAATCTTGCAAAAATATGACATCAACATAGTATACATAGAATAAGATTTTGAGATTGAAGATGTCAAAATCTGTTTCAATCATATTTTTGTGACGTTTCTGGGAACGAATTTTTGAAAGGATAGCGCATTTGCATATTAGAAGAGAATTTATACTTCGTCATAAATGAAGTTTTCTTATTAATATTATCATAAGAAAAAACCAGATAAAAACTTATGATACTATCCCGATATAGAGGGTATCCTTTAAGCAATTAACTCTTTTTGTAAAATAGGTATCCAAATTTTTGAAATATCAACCGAACAATTAGAAACACATTCGTTATTATTTAAGCATATCAATGCTGCTTCTTTAACTTTACAAAAAGAGTTAATTGCAAAGAGGATACCCTCTATATCGGGATAGTATCATAAGTTTTTATCTGGTTTTTTCTTATGATAATATTAATAAGAAAACTTCATTTATGACGAAGTATAAATTCTCTTATAATATGCAAATGCGCTATCCTTTCAAAAATTCGTTCCCAGAAACGTCACAAAAATATGATTGAAACAGATTTTGACATCTTCAATCTCAAAATCTTATTCTATGTATACTATGTTGATGTCATATTTTTGCAAGATTATCAAGTGTTCTGTTTCTAGTAAATTTATTTATTTTATGTCATTTTGATAACGGCTTTCGATCTGGAAAGCCGAAACGTCAATAAAAAAACTTTTTTAACAACTAAGTGGTTTTAATCCAGTAGAAAGAGAGAGAAAACAGATTTTAATGATTTAATTGAAGAGTTTGCGGAAAAAAGCAATAAAATTACAATTTAAATAAATTGATATAAAATTACGGACATTCACAATTGAAAAAATAATTATTTTGTGTTTATTAAGACTACAAAATTTTGACAGAACAGGTGCTTCAGAACTATCGTATATGCATGGTAAGTTTTTCCCAGATTTTTGTATATATTAAAAGAGCTATAGAAACTTTTTGGATTATTATTTTCGTATCAGATGACAAACCTCAACTTCGCGTTTCCAAAAATAAGTCTCGACTGGTAACGCGAAATTTATTCTCCGAGTAATAAAGAAAAGTGAAATGGGGTGCATTTAACGTTAAATAATGCTGGGAAAGTGTAGGTATTTAGGTTCATTTACTTTCGTTTTTGAACGGCGCGAAAAGCGACCGAAAAGTGAAGAAAATAAATATTAAATATTTTTATTTATTCAGAAAGTTGCCAAAACGGATAAAGCAGATTTTGCGGTGCTTCTCGTCTCGAGATTGAAATTTGAATTTTAAATTTTCATTTTAGTGAAGATTATCAATGGTAATTTTGTTTTTAAGGCGAAAGATAATGCACCGGCACAATGTTGATAGGGCTGAAACTTGAAATGGTAAAATTGATTTAAAGTTATGTTTCTCGTAATTATGAGAATAAATAAATGATTTCTTGCTTCTTCCATTTTAAAATTGAAAACTAAATTAGATAGTCTTGCAGACTTCAGTGACAGAATTTCTAAAAAATGAATTGCAGAAAGGTGGTAAAATCACATCCTTTTTTGAACATATCACAAGGTTGATTCCAATTCCACACGTTATTTATATTCTAATTAATAATAATAATAAAAATATTTATTCATCTACAGAGTAAATAATATAATATTTCAATAAGTGAAGTGTCTATACTATCTGTTTTCATTAGAGTTACTGAAGTAATAAGAAGTTTACAAGTAAGAATCATTTCTCAACTCTATCTATGAGACGAATTCAAATATATTACAGCTCCATGAATTACATTGTTACTATTAATAGGAACATGTTTCTAATTCCTTCTTTGCTTTATGAGTGCGATCGTACCTAGGCATAGATGCCTGTCTTGTGTAATCCCTTGTAACGTTTAAATTCGGCATTAAGATCTTACTACATTAATTAGTTTCCATACCTTGTTTTTCTTGGGTAGATGTGAGCCACTGTAGGGATCGAATTATATTATTTAGGAACCATATCGATGGTTTAGCGCACACTTGTGTTAAGTGACTATTTGCTAATATTTCACAATTTAAATTTAAAAGTTTGAAGCTCTAGCTCTCTGTTGTTTTACATTAAATGTATCTACCAAACCCTTTTAATAGTTCTTCATTGTTTCTGATTACATATTAAAGCAAAATAAGAGTGTTTTACAAGTTACTTAATTAGCAATTAAATTACAAATTCACTAATTATAGCACTTAACACATCTGGAAGTGAATCCTGTGCATTTACCTCATTTGTGTAACTACTTGCAAGTAATTAATTTTTATGTTTAACCCGTTAAAAATAAATCAAACGCAGTTTTCAAACAAAAGAAGTTTATTGACGGCACAGTACCTGAACAGAAAGTAAATATTAGTTTATTTTCTTAATAATACAAATAATAATTATAGAGAACATCAGTTTTCGGCGTCTTCTTCATCATAATCTGACTCTAAGTTAATGTGGTTAGCAGTTGGTATTCCTTCAATAAATTGTGTGTAATCCTCTGGGATAACTTTTAGTTTCAACAGCTCTATAAGGTCTTTTTTCTTTGCTTGTGACACAGGGAGCTTCGAACTATACAGCTGTTTTAAGTTGCACGATTGCCACCAACTGTCACCGAATACGAATCACAAATGTGATAAGTGCACACTTAACATCAATGTGCTTCTTAATGTAAAATACTTAATGTGCCACGTTTGTGACTCTATACATCAGTATTTATCACATTTGTACACCAAATAACTACGAGTTTGACCTTGTATGCACCTGCCACATTTGTGCACAATAAAGATAAATTAATTGTACACATAAACGTGCATTTAACACATTTTGTCCCAAAATTGCACTTAACACATGTGTGCGCTAAACCATCGATATATCACATAAGATAGCCTCAAGTTTTTGACTCAGTTTATATCCATTTGAACGAGCTAGTTAGTTTCGTATAAAGTATTTCGAACATTAAAATAGATTGTTGTTTACGTCTATTTTATCGATGTCATGTTTCGATCTATCGTTCCGGTCATTTCTTCTGTTAAATTTGAGGTACTGTACGTCTGTGTTAGCCAGTCACCTGTTATATGATTGGTCAAGTCGCAGAGTTTCACCAGTCATGTTATATGATTGGTCAAGTCGTTTTTAGTGACCCGTGTCGGTTAATAGGTGAATCTCTTTCTGGACTTGCGTGGTTGAATTCGTTCTAGAATGATTTCGAAGGAAATTTCGGGTCGTTTTTCTTTCTTTTTCTTGTTGGGTGACAAGTATAACGTGGTTTAGACAAAATTTTGAGGAATCGCCCGATGTTTTATGAAGATTGTTTCGTACCATTGATTGGGATAGACGAGCGATTCCCGTATTGTTAGACTTGCAGGGTGCCTATTTGATTTGGTGTGTTTACCCTGGTCTGATTCTCTTGAAGAGGAATTGATATTTTGTACCAAACCAAGCCACGTTCCTAACGACGCCATTTTTGTCAGGTAAGGCGTTTTTCGTGACAGTCGAGTTTTATGTTAATTTGAAAGTGTGTAAGGCCTATTAATATTATAGGGATAGTACCTTCCACGGGAAACGATTTGGTTCTCCGAGGATTCACCTTCCACAGAAGCATCTGTCAGGAAAGTTCCTGATTCGCCGAGACTTCCCCTTCACTGTATAAAAGGGTATGTTGAGATATTTAAATGTTTTTATTGTATAAACTGTTAGAGTTTGTAAATTTCTTTCTGGGCCGAGGGGTATTCGATTAGGGGTTTAATGTATATTATTTTAGGGTTCTCGTGTTGGGCTGATTGTTATCCACATTCTCGTGTTGGGCGGAGTGTTGACCACATTCTCGTATTGGGCGGATGTTAACCAGCTTCTCGTGTTGGGCGGAGTGTTGACCACATTCTCGTGTTGGGCAGAGTGTTGACCACATTCTCGTACTGGGCGGATGATAATCAATCACACGAAGGAATATCTTTAACCGAGAATAACTCGTGGCACCCTTTCATAAGGAAAAAGAAAAAATGTTAGATGTATAACAGTTTGTTTGAAAATTACAATAAGTTTAGAAAATTAACAATCGGTTTAGAAATTAACGATGATTCACGATTAGGATGCGAGAGTAAGATAGGTCCAAAGTTTGAGACAATCTTTAGAAATTTTTTCTTTATAGTTTAATAATAGTAATAATAATAATGCTATAATTAACTATAATACAAATAATTATATGTACAGTGATGTGATGAATAAATCGTAGAGTGAATCCATTAAAGAAACATTATGCATGGGCAACTACGTGACATTCAATCCTGTAATAAGTGGCGGTGGTTATAGCAATGTTAATGTTTGCTTTGTAAAATGAATAGTGTAATATTAGGTTTTCAAAACGAATGTGAAAAGTTCACGGAAATATTCTCTGGGTATTGATTATATCCATTTTTTGTTTTATTCTTGTCATACTGTTCGAATATAATTTTTTTTGATAATAAAACCACATATTAAAACAAAAATGAAAGTTGGTAGCTTGTTTATGAATAGAAAAAACTACTTTTTCTACAACTGCTATGAAAAGTAGCGTATTTCTCATAGCTTACTTAATTTCAGAACCATGTATTGCTCATACTGTGCGGGAATATTTTTTCCCACGGCACTTTGCCCACACTACATACATTTATATGGAAAATCAACAAAAATCGAAAAAACTTAGTTGGCTGTTGTTCAGCTTTAATTAAATAGTTGTCACAACTGTCAGATTATAGAAGTTTTAAATTCTTAAGGTAGTTTTCATTCGTGCTTTGATAAAAATCGCAATTTCCTTTAAATATTATTTTAATAAGAGATATACCTATTTATAATAAATAATATGGATGACAGTAGTGACGATTTTGATAATACTCCGCCAGAGATATTTGAAAGAGCCGCAAAAGTAACTTTAGATTTCTTGCTGGTAATTAATAATAATGATAATAATAATAATATGGTCTTTAGTATTTCCATATTCATACAATACAAATGTGGATTTTTAAGAAATAAAGGGCGAAGTTCATTTTCAGCAAATCACGCATTTGCAGAAAAAGTTCTTCCACTTAACCCCTAAAAGAGAGAAATCAACAAACTTCCATACTCGTGAGAAAAGTTGAACTTTCCCCACTTGTTTCACAATACACTATTTCCTACTTTATACATTTATTTATTTATTTATTTATTTATTCATTTATTTATTTATTTATTTATTTATTTATTTATTTATTTATTTATTTATTTATTTATTTATTTATTTATTTATTTATTTATTTATTTATTTATTTATTTATTTATTTATTTATTTATTTATTTATTTATTTATTTAAACATAATAGCAAATATGTTTCATCATTATCATAATCATACATTATTTTATATATCATAAATTATTTTTTTTTGCACCTAGGTGATGCACCTGTATGTGCAATTTTTAACAGATTATGACACATGTTTTATGAAATTTCAGTACAATTACAATATTAGTAGTAATAAAAATGAATAGTTAAAAATATAAGACATGTTAACAAGTTCCCATGACAATTAGATAAAAAAAGAAACAAGAAAAAACAAACATTATATATTGCTAATTTATTTTATTATTTAAAAATCTCAGCGAACTGGTTAAAGTTAATAAAAATATATCTCTTGCACTTTTTTGCAAACTATTTTTCTTTGTTATTCCTCTTATTGCGCAAGGTAGCATGTTATAAACTTTAGGCGTTAAAAATTAGTTAAAGAATTTGAGGTTTATGTTTTGCGGTTTATTGGGATATTTGGAAGAACATGTCACCTCTTCTCCCCATTTTTTACGCCACTGATCCACCAATTTTGGTACTGTTAATTTAACTTCTGAAGTAAAAACCTTTATTTTATCTAGATAGAGTCGCTGTTTTAAGGACTATAATTTTAGCGTCATCCTTTTTTTCAGTAAAAAAATGTTCTCTACAAAAAAGGATGGTATTTAAAAGTCTCTAAAACTATTAGGACTTCATTAAAAGTTCCCTTGTCTCAAACTGGCTGTAAATTAATAAAATGAGTAGAGAAAAATCGCGAAAATTTAGAGTTTTATAATGAGTTTTACTGTTGGAAATATCAAATTGCTTTTATAGCATAAAAAATATATTACATTACATTAAATCCTTTGAAAAAACGGGATGATATGCAATAAATAATTACAAATAAATTTAATTAATTACATATGGTAGTAATGATAAAAACTCGGCAGCGTATAGTTGGAGGAAAAATAATTTAGGACTTTATATAAACGTAAAACGACACATTAATAATACGCCGTCAACAGGGTACCAAAACTGTCAAAACAACATATCAAAATTAGTTGTTCATCGCATTGTGGAAGAACAACTTCTGTATCCCTTTCACTTACAAAAAGTACATATTATGGCAGCAAATCATTATCCCGTACAGCTTAAGTATGTTCAGTGCATTTTTCAAGAACAACAAGCAAATAACACATTTGTTAAATCTGTTTCTGGTGCTAATACACACGGTGTGAATAAAATATGGCGGATTGACAGTACGTCGTGTATTTGGTCTCCAAGTTTTTAATTAAAAATATTAGTTTTTCAATGTTTTAATTAAGTTTTCTTAAAACAAGTCAACAATTAGTGATACTGTGCGTTCATTTATTGAAGTTTTTTCGAAAAAAGTTAAAAAATGAGTGCAAAAACTGTAAAAGATTTGGCGGTTGTAGTAAAAAATCTTGAAACAACCTTTGCTGATCAAATTTCCTCGCTGAAAAAGGATTTAACTCATACAACATCGCCTTCTAACATATCAGGTACCAGTAATCCCAATGATATATCTTTTAAAATTGCAAACTTAGAAATATTTGTAAAGGAAGAACTATCAAAAATCAATGAGCAAATAAAAGAATTTTCAAAGAAATTTGATGAAACCGTTAAAAAATTTGACAGTCAAATGCAGGATAGTAATAACATTGCAATATTATTTCATGGAATTTCTGATGACCTCCTAAATAATAATTCTTCTATTCATACAGCTAATATTTACGATCAAGTATTAGATGTGATAAATAATAAAATGGGTTTATCTGTGAAAAAAGTGGATATCAGTTATTGTCATCGCATCGGTAAAAAAGTGAATGGTAAACATCGTCCCGTAGCTGTTTTCTTTGCGACGAAGTGGCAACGTGATCATGTGTTCTTTAATAAGAAAAAACTTAAAGGCAAATCTATATCAATAAGTGAAAAGTTAACTAAATCAAAACATAAATTATTATTTAAATTATGTGCAGCAGTTTTCAAAAATAACTGTTGGACTAATAATGGTAATATTTTTGTGCTTAGTGGAAGTAAAAAAGTGAAAATTACAAACAGTGTCGAATTGGAAGAACTGGCATAATAAATTTAGTAAATTACTAATTTATAAGGTATCATTTTGCATTAACTTTTTTTGGTTGTTGTTTCATTCGGAATATTTATGCTAATTTTGAATTTAGGCAAATTCAGGAAAATTACTATTATTTGTATGATTATTTTTAATTCTGGGTTTCTAGGAAATTATGTGTGTTTTTAAGGAAAAAGTTTGATGATATTTTTATAAATAACAAATAGCATTAATTTAAATTTGAGATATTTTCATAATAATTTCATACTTTTTCGATTTCAATACAGTATTTGTACTTTCTTTTTCGGTTGTTCTTCAGTTACTAGAATGTACTCTCAGGTACTAAAATTAAATTTTTTCTCTTACGTTACTCCGAGCGGTATTCGCATTATTATTTTGTTGTATTTGTAAATATTATTTGTAACTTTTTATTTTAAATTATGAGACCCAATAATTTGAAAAACGTGCTTATATAAACACTTCTAGAGTTCTTTGGTATTTTTTCGATTTTTTGTATTTGAATTTTTATTATATTAGTTAATTGATCATTCTGAGGAAGGGACGTGAAATTAATTTTTTTTAACTTTTAAACGTCCTATGGTAGGATAGGGAAAGTTTTTGTTTTTTGTATATTGCAAAAACATCTTTATCCTGGTATATTTTTTTTTTATTTAATCAAATATTGAACATGAGTTTTGGGGGAAAGGTGTCAGATATCATATTAATAAAATTTTTTTGAAACATGAAATTAGCACATCTGAATTTTAGGTCAATGTGTACTGGTTTTAATAATTTTGTAGCACTTTTAAATAACAAAAAATTTGATTGCGTTGCGATTACTGAGACATGGCTGAACGAAAAGGTTGACATGGATTTTTTTAATATTTCTGGTTATCAAATGTCATATAAACATAGAGATTACACTCGTGGAGGTGGAATTTTGTTTTATGTTCGCAATAATATAAAATATGAAGTAGTCAATTTTGATTTTCAGGTAAGTCAAAAACTTGAATTTCTTTTTTTAAAAATTTTTCTAAAGAACATTACTTTGGGCATAGGAGCTTATTATAGGCCACCTAAAACCCCAAATTTCAACAGTGATTTTGATAACATGCTTAACTTTTTTATACCAACGGTAGATGAAACTATAATATTGGGTGATCTAAATGAAGATTTTTTGGACGTAGAAAATTGTATAAATGAATGCTTTTCAACTTATGACCTAGTGAAAATTTTAAACGAACCCACAAGGGGTACAAAACTTTTGGACCCTATTTTTACATCTAATGTTGACATGATCACCAATTCTGGTACAATTAACTGCAATAATATATCTGATCATAAGATGGGCTTTTGCTACTTAGATATGTCTATATTTTCAACTAAAATTAAGTTCATTAAGCAAAGGCAGTTTAAGGGAATTAATTTAAACGCACTTCAAAATGACCTAGAAAATTTATATTGGCAAAGGTACCTTAGTGAGAAGGATATTGAAGCAAAATTAAATATTTTTAACACGTATTTAACAGCTGTTTTTGATGTACATGCGCCTTTGAGATTAGTTCGGGTTACCAAGAAGCCAGCACCATGGCTTGATCAACCTTTAAAAATTAAAATGAGAGAAAGAAACTTAGCTCTGCAAAAGTTTAAACAAACCAAATTGGATAGTGACCTTCAGGTTTACAAAAAAATTAGAAATGAAACTGTAAAATTAGTAAGACAAAATCGTAAAAATGTTATTAATAATGTTGCTAAAGAAAAAGACAAAAAGAAATTATGGAAAACGTTTAAATATTTAAACTTATGCAAAAATGCCAAATTTGATATTCCAGATAACTTAGCAGATCCCAATGATATTAATAATTACTTTTCTGATTTTCTGCGTGATAATTCTGATGATAAGTGCAAAGGAAAAATAGATTTCTACACAAATAATGTTGGTAATTTAGGTCAAAATATTTTTTCTTTTCGTATGGCAACACTTGATGAAGTTTCTAGGGTATTAGATGAAATTAAAAGTAATGCTGTTGGAAATGATAACGTATCACTTTTAATGTTAACTTTTTGTAGACCATTTATTGATACTTATTTAATCCACCTCATCAATTCCTGCATAGAAAAAAGTTACGTCCCTAAGGCTTGGAAAACTTCAGTTGGTAAGCCGTTACCTAAAATTTCTAATCCCAAAGAATACTCTGACCTGAGAATTATTAGCATTTTGCCAGTTTTTTCTAAAATATTAGAAAAAATATTATTTAATCAGCTATGCAACTTTTTTATAGAAAACCAATTAATACCTGATACCCAAGCAGGTTTTAGAAAAGGTTATAGTACGGCCACAGCTTTAGCCGTTGTAATGGATGACATTATTAATGCACTTGATAAAAAAGATAATAGTCTTCTTATTTTATTAGATTTTTCAAAAGCATTTAACACCATTAACCATAAACTACTTTGTGCTAAACTTCGCTATTATGGTGCGTCACAAGCTGCAGTCTCTCTTATTTTTTCATATCTAACTGATAGGTCACAAGTAGTCGAGGTTGATGGTGTCAGATCAGAAGCTATTAGTATTTTAAGTGGTGTTCCTCAAGGATCTATCCTTGGGCCGTTATTGTTTATTTTTTACACGGCTGATATCTTAACTTCGGCAAGACGTGGTAAGGTACAGGCTTATGCAGATGATACGCAATATTACTACCGTTTTTCTACTAAAAATTGTGAAGAAACTTGCCGACTCGTTAACCAAGACCTTCAAGGTATTTCTGATTTAGCCAAACAACATAATTTAAAATTAAATTCATCAAAATCAAAAGTAATGATATTTTCATCCCGAAATAACAAAGTCTTTCTTTCCGAAAATATTAATATTAGTATAGATGGGGTACCTTTACCTATAGTGGATGAAACCCGTAATCTTGGTGTTATTTTTGACAATGAATTGAGATTTCATACACATGTACGTAATCTAATGCAAAAATGTTACATGTCTCTTAAATTTATTTATGCCAATAAAGCACTTCTTAGTCACAATATGCGAAATGCGAAAGCTTTTGTGTGAGTCATTGGTTCTTTCACACTTCACTTATTGTGACTACATTTACTATTTTTGCTTAGATGAAGCTGATAGGACAAAGGTACAATATATTCAAAACTCATGTTGTCGGATTATCTTTGGTTTAAGAAAATATGATCATATCACTCATAAAATAAAAGAATTAGATTGGCTAATAATGGAAAACCGTGCGAAATATCATTTGACTACGTATGTTCATAAAGTATTATTCACTTCTACACCCGAGATTATGAAAGAAAAATTTGTTGCTCGTAAACACATTACAAATGTAAATCTTCGAGACCCCAATCGTCTCACTATGCCAATCCATAGTTCAGTAATGTTTAATCGCAGTTTTATATATAACGCAGTGTCATTATATAACGCGATACCAAATGAAATTAAAATTTTTAAACACTCTACATTTAGGTCTAAAGCAAAAAAATTCTTTTTAGATGAGCAAAACAATGATTAATATGGCATATGACACTTTTGCAATTCGGAGCTCTGTTCAATGTTCCCTTCCTTAGAAAAATTAATATTTGACTATATAGTAAAATATTTTTTTTTTTTACATTTTTAAAAATTTTTTTTTTTTGATATTGTATTATTACTTCTTTATATATATCTTTTGTTTGTCAATGTGGTTAAGTACTTCGCCACTCCCACTTTTGTTTTTTATTTGTTTAAATTATAATTTGTATTCTTTCACCTGGGAAATAAAGACGTTTATTATTATTATTATTATTATAATAGACTTGGGAACTGTGAGGAGCTAACTTTGGACATTTAATGCAATAAAGTTATATAGTTCTGTAGTCCATCGAAAATGAGTGTAAACAAACTTGCACGTGGAGACAACGTGACTTGTCTAGTACACAGGGTCGCATCAAGGGTTTTATAAAAATAAGTAATTGATTTCATAAAAAAATATAATGTTTGATTTTTTAATAATACTTTAAATTCTATTTTCAGATCATTGAATGCCCTTGTACCACATATTTAAAGGAAAATGAGTATTTTTGCGAAAAACAACTTGAGACACATCCATCGACTTATTTTTTAATGCGGCCTTCTGAAGATATGAAAGTAATTGACCTGAAATCGTTAAAGAACTCTAGCTTCGAAACCAAAGCTCCAAAAGCACAAGTTTATACGAACTTTTCACTCTATTTTTGTCTAAAAATCTGTAACACCCTATATTATGTTCGACACACATGTAGATTTTAAATACCAGTAAAAGGATCATCCCCAGAAAAATATATTTCTATTATTTAAGCAATTCGCACGCGTATTCCATTTAGCTCAATGAAGCCAAAATATTAATACAGATTTTAACGTGTGTACACGGTATAACATCAGTTACTAGCTGCGGCTATCCCCACATAATCTTAATCCTATATTAAATGTTTACTGTTTGTAAACTGAGTTTACTTGAACATTAAGAACATGGTCACGAAGTTACATCTAAGAGTAATACCACCAGACAATGATGTATTAATTTAATAATAGAGATTGTTCTCTGTAAAGATGTTGCATTAAGTAAGCCAGAAATTTATATAGGGTGACTCATCTTTCATTAAAATAAACGAACATCAATAAGAATATTGTAAGTTTGGATTAACGTTTATTGATAGACATAGTGGTGATATTAAACTCTTTTGATTTGATATTTTTTACAAACAATGGGTAAAAGAATGAGTGTCTGGTAAATATAATTTCAGAGGATGGAAATAGAGATCTGGGTGTAATCTGATAAAATTTGTTTAAGAGCCACCCTTGTTTTTGTAATTTAATCGAAAGTCAGACTCGTATTAAGACCAAAAGATGTCTATTAGTAGTAGAAACTTGTCTGTATTAATAAATAATGTATTTAAAAGAATAGAATTGAGAGAAAATGGCGAATACGAAGAACGATCTTATAATAAGAAGCTAATAACAACAATATTAGATTCCACAAATGCATCTACTAAAAACTAAAAACATAAAAATACTTTTTCGAGGTAAATAATTTATTTTCCCGCCGGAGTTGAAGCTCTTGATTTCATGTTTAATTCATTCTAAATCTCTTACCTGCATTAGCCCAGAGTTGTTTAGGCATTATTAATTAGAAATCTGCAGTGACAGCCCGATGTAAATGTCGTAAGTTGAAATGCATTTCAATGCTCCATATAGTTAGAAATTATTCTGTGCGGAAAAGTTCGGGACACTATACCATACCTATTGATAAAGAAGTCTTGGAAAATAAATATGAAATTTCAGGAATGATTATTACATAAATAAGAAGAAACTCTTCTACAACTTCTTTTAAATTTATTATTGTAATCTTTAATGAAAAAAGAGAAGTAAATATTGAGCTCTGTGTGCCATGTGTGTAAGGAATATATTATAATGGTTTGTGATTTTTCTTTTTATATTTATTATTAATTTTTTTATTTAATTTACCTTCTTCCGTAAATTTAGACAGAACGTGTTTTATAAATATTGTTATTGTAGTTGGGCGCCATCTGTCTTATTACATAGGAAAGTATAGCCAATATCTAAAATCAATGACAACGAACGCAATGAAAAATTATAAACATTTATTAAAGAAAAAAAAATTAACGATAAACTTTATCTGTACAGGAACAATTGTTTGGTGTAATACGGTAAGTGTAGTTTTTATAAAAATAATATTTGCAAGTGTGATACGAAATTTTCTTAAACTTCTGACCTAACATAATTAAACTTTTATAAGGTTATATTGTTTTCAATCTAACTTTATTATTATGGCCTTTTATAGTTTAAATTTTTTAAATATCGATATTTAGTAATTAAAATGGTACCTTTTATTCAATTTAAGCTTTTCGTTCTTATTTTAGTTGTTCAAAATAAATGGGATTCTATAAAATCGTTTTTCGAAATAACACCAAAATCAGGAAGCAGGATGGATATTTTTATGCCGAATATAGTTGGATCTGGATACTTTTATACAGGAATACAGCTGGGACTGGAGATGTCCAAACAGGAACACAGGATAGGATGGATATTTTTGGATAAAGCCTCCTTTTAAGATTGCTGTTCTTCTTGAATTATTTTTATCTGTCATTAACCTCACTTTCTCTGACAGGTAACAATTTTTTTCTTTTTAAATCGCGTTGCTTTGGGTTTTTCTTTTGTTTTTATGATACGGAGCGACGTGAACTCTTCAAAAGATTTTGGTAAAAAGCCTCACTTTAACACACGAAATGCTTTTTATAAAGTACAATGTCACAGCTTCCTAGATGAAAATTTGACATTTTTTAACCTAAATTTTTACAAAATTAAAAAAAATTATTTATTTTATTGCAAATTTTGACTAATAACATCTTATTCTATAGATTAAAAGAAAATTTTTGATATACTTTTTATATCATTTCGAATTATATTAACTTTGTACAAAGACACTTTTTGTTCGTCATCATTGATTTTCTAAATATCATTAAACTTCATTATTGTTGTACTTTTTTGCTATATTTCTTTAATTTTATAAATCCTAAACTCTTTTTCGTTTAATTTACCATCATTTCGTTTAACTTAAACTAATTATGTTGAACTATTATTAGATTGAATTTTAAGGTTAACTTTTATAAGTAATATTTTCTTCGTGTCTAAGTTATACGTTAAAAAAAGGCTTTATATTCAATACCATTACAATATAGATCAGCTTCTATATGGTAATAGAAAGAAAGCTTCTAGATCTAGTATATTAATATATTCTTTCTTTAAGCATTTTGATTTAAAACGTTGATTATTTTTTAGGTTAACTACACCTAAAGACCACAAAACACAATTTATGACTTTTTAAATGATTTTAAATTTAATAACTCTAAAATCCTCGAAACATTTGAAGAAACAGTCAACAGTCAATATAGTAGTTAGTGAGATGAAGTTATACTTAGATCTCTACCAAAAGAAGTTAAAGCTTTAGACATGAGCTTTTTGAACGAAGATGGCAGGTTAGATTTGAAATCAAATCAAAATCAAATCAAACTATAAACTTTTTAAGTTTGAAATATCAAATATTTTGATAAAACTGGTTTGAAAGTTTGAATAATTAAATTGTCAGATGGTATTTTATTAGTATACATACTTAGATAAATATAAAAAAAGCTTCTTAAGACATGAAAAAAAAGACCTAAACGTTTTACCTAATTAAAAGCCAACAAAAATAAACTATTTATAAAATAAGAGAGAGTTGTAAATCATTTAAATCATTTTTCTGTTAGTGTTTTATTTCTTTATCTCATTTTCATATTTTTTTCTTCATATTTTAATGTTAAAATAAAGTCTGTTAAAACTGTATTAGCAATTTGGGAATTTAAAGACATCAATCACCTAACAGATTCATCATTTACCCTATTCCTTCGTTTGTTATTCCTAAACAATCATTTTATTTAATATACGATCTCCTGAAAAATTCCAAACCATTTATTATTTTGAGTGCAACATTCAGTAGGCAAAGGAGTTGGCGTCGTCGACATCGGGCGCATCTTCTGACGAACGAGCTAGTGTTACCGAGTCATTTGTCTGGATTGTCTCGGTATCTGCTCCTTTGATTGTGCACTTACCATAGATACGGCTTTTGAGGCGTACGCTCAGGACTCCAATTTATCGTCGGCGCGATCCCGTTGTCAACTTGCTATGCAACCAGTGCTGGTCTAGCCAAAACATAATGAAGTAGATTATGCGTTTTTTGCATATTTATCCTTATCTAGACGTAACAGAAAATTACGTAATTTTTACGCAAGTTATTATGGCTTTATTTAAATTTAGTACAGATATTTTATTTCAGGAAAACCATTAAAACAAGCGTTTATTTTACCCATGACCTCCTCCTGTGAGCTAAATCTCCGCTAAGACTTTTCTACTGGTTTGTAGAGAAGAAATATCCACAGGAGATCAAATCTGGCTAAAAGGGGGTATGATGCAACAATTCTCGGCAATACCAGAACTAAATTAATTTTACTCTCATTAAATTCCACTTTAGGTCTTCTATAATGAAATTAAAACTACAAAGATCTTTCTAATATGAAAAAAGGGCCACCCACAAATAATGAAGAATTACCGACCTGTTTCACTGCAGTCAGTTTTTTCGAAGATAATTGAATATGCAATGCTTAGGCAATTGATTAATTTTTTAGAAAAAAACAAAGTTATCACCAATCATCAACACGGTTTTAGATGCAATTATTCAACATCGACTGCTCTAGAATCTTTTTATACAGAAGGTCTAGAGAGTATTGAGCGCAGTGAAACTCCAGTAGGAATATTTTATGATCTCAGCCGGGCTTTCGACTGTGTTCAACACAATATATTATGTGATAAATTATATAAATATGGGGTGAGGGGTAAAGCTCTTGACTGGTATTCCTCTTACTTATCAAATCGAGTGCAAAATGTTAAAATTATTAAATGTTCTCCAAGCAAAGAATTAACACTAATGGCGTGCCTCAAGGGTCAATCCTAGGCCCGATTTTATTTATTCTATATATTAATGAATTGCCTCTGATATTGCCTGAATGCTTTACATCCCTTTATGCTGATGACTCATCATTGTTATTTAGTGAAAAAATCATAAATATATTGCAAGTCAAAATAAGAAATGCTTTGTTGAAATTCTCTGCGTGGTCCAGGGATCAATCTTTATTGTTTAACATTTCAAAAACTAACTTCGTAACTTTTCATACTCGTCAAAAAACATTATTGCCTGACCTTAATATATCTATTAATAACTGTGATAATTTAAGTGTATTTTAATACTGAATTTTTATTTTATGAATGTATTTGAAATATTTGTGTTATATTTATTAATGCATTACTTTTTAAAAATGACTTTATTTATTGTTAAATTTTTATGAGATCTATCTATCTAAGGAATATTATTTTTTTAAAAATCGAAAACACATCTTCTTTCCTTAAAGATTTACTATGTCACAGGTCCATGGTTCTCTAAAGCGAAATTTTGTTCATAGAAATATAGAAGCAACTGATTCAGTATAGGAAAGGTAACCATAGTCATCATCACAGTTTGTTTAAAAGATTTATGTGGGTGATATTGCTTATCTAGTCCAGTAAATTAACGTCAGAAAAAACCCTAAACCTGGGCATTAAGTCTGTCCGTCCGGCAGGTATTCATAGGTACATTTACCTCCGAAAATCTCAGGTATATGGAATTTGTGGAAGGGTGAGAAAATGGCTCTAGAGTTCCCGAAAATCCGTTTTTCGACGATATCTGCCGAAATATGACCCTTAGAACATTTTTGTTTAGGCAAAAATGAAGAGCAGTTCATTACCTACAAAAGTTGTCCCTTCATTTAATAATTCGCAAAATTATTGTGGTAGAAAATTTTAATATCCGCCCAAAACTTGAATATCCTCCAGTTTTTGTCTGAAGACAAAAGATAAGGCAATAATAACCAACTTTTTTTCACTTTTTGCACTTGATTAATAAATTTAATATCTGGTCACCGAGCTTCGCTCTTAATATTCAAATCTACATTTTTAAGCAGCCCAATGAGTATATAATTTAAGTATATTTCTAACATGACAAATTATTAATTAATTCGCGAAAATCACGGAGTGGGCGACATCTACTTGAACTACTGATAGGGAGATAAATAAAAAGTTGATTGGCGATTGGCTTGAAAGTAGGCGGGAAAATTAAAAAAGCTGTCAGTGTTAATTTTCAATTGGCTGCAGATGTTGTTGACGTTTATCAACTGCTTGTCACAGAGGTTAGTTAAATGCATTAAAGTTGCCTAGTTTCTGGGGATTTCACCCTTTTAGGGCAACTTCTACTGACGCTTGATCTTCGCGAATTGTCACGGTGGATAGGCCCCGTTTCCGGGACGTGCAACAGCAGCGTGTAGGGCACACGTCCCGTCAACAGAAGATCGCTCAGCTCACTCTATTTATCACTATATAAGAAAAACTCTATGTTCAATTGATTTTATTATTTTTTGATCTGCAGTGAAGGAAAATTATAGGTCTGATATTCATACTTGGGTAAAAACCTCCACAAATACCTGTGACCAGACTCTCGACGTGTGGCAGATATTGATATCATATTTTTTCAAAAATTCTTTCTCTCTCTCTCTGATCATGAAAACTTAAATATTAAAACTGTCCGCATAATAAAATAGTAGCCGTAAGGGGTAGTCTCACATTATCGGGGAAGGGAAGACAGGTGTCCATTTTAACAGTGTTACTCAATGTTCCTATAAATATTTACCTAAACCCATGATTTCTGAAATTGAATTGGCAACGTTGTATTTTCAACTTTGAATTAATAAGATGGCTGTCATTTGACAAGCAAATTATTTATGTCCGTCAAATGAACCTTTCCTTTTTTATATAAAGCGACAAATTTAAAATTGAATTCTTTCTGATTAAAACGCCAGAAATTAAATAAAGTCAAACCTTTTTACTACTATACTATACAGAAGAAAGGAGTGCAGTATTTAATTTGCAGAACGTAGTACAGGTTCAAGAGGTAGAAATTTTATTTTTACCTCATCCTTCAATGCTTATTTGTAGTTAAAATTTAAATTTTAATACATCTGATCGGCCTAATATAGTTTTTGTCTAGATTCTTGTTTCCATGGTTTTTACTGTAATAAATTTGTTCTTTTGACAGATAAGTCAGACTTTATTTATTCATAGCCGTATCGTATGTATTTTAATTGATTCAGAATTTTGTATTAATATATATTTCAAAATGGCTTCATTCTAAAAATATTATCAGTCCTCCTAAATCCTTGAAGGCAGAATTATTAGTAATAGCAAGGCAACATAAAAACAAATTCAAAAAATATATTATGGATGAGATGGCCAGAGAAAAAGGAATTAAAATTCTCAGATTTCCTCCGAACCACGCAGAGTTAAATTCCATTGAACTGATCTGGTCTCAATTATTAAAAGGTTATGTTTCTCAAAACAATAAAACATTTAAATTTCCTGATGTGCGAAATTTGTTTTTGAAGGCAGTTTCAGATGTAAATAGAGAACATTGGGGAAAATGCATTGATCATGTTTAAAAATGTGGAAAATTCATTTAGGAAAGTGGATATATCAATGGATAATTTAATAGAACCGATAATAATAAACATCAGAAAAGACAATTATAGTGATGCCAGTAGTTTTAGTGAAGACAGTGACTTTTAAAGATAGTTCTTGAACTAACTTTTTTTTTAATCTTTGAGTTTAGGTAAGTACTGAAGCGTTACTTTTAATGCCAAGAGATTTAATTTAATCCCAACATATAATCCTCCTTGTTATTTATTGGTTAAATTTAATTCGTTCAATGTTAAAGTGTCGGATGCATAAAGTTTATTTTTATTTTTTGTAAATAATATAACTTCAAAATTTAATCTACGAAGTGCGTATATATATTTGATATGCTGTCACCTTATTTATATTATAGAAACTTATTTTGCAAAGTACGCCTATGGAATGTGACGTTATATCCCCACTTTGACTGTACTCATCTATCCTTTATAGTATATATTACTATAGAAACAAATTATTATTATGTGCCGTTGCTAGGAAATAATTCTAAAAGCTTAACTTTTCTTGTAAATATCTCGGAAGATCGAATTTTCACATACATGGGACCTACATTTTTCGCCGATTTAGATAGGAATTAGTCTACCCTGAAAGTTTCATTGAATTCTGACGAGTGGATTTCGAGATCCTCTGGACACACATACACACACACACACACACACACACACACATACAAACCTTGCTCGTTTAATAGTATTTGATTGTAAAAAAATCCAATTTGAGAAATTTTGAAGGCCATTTTCCCGCCCTTCTACAAATTTCAGAGAGCTGAGATTTTCGGCGGTGAATATTTCATGGGTACCTGCAAATTAAAAAAAAATGGTGCCAGACAGACCTTTGTTTAATGGACTATTTTCGAATTGACAGTTTGGTATCGACGATCGACAAAAAAACGTTTTGCCGTTACGAGCAAAAAACTTTTTTAATATGTAGTTATGCATATATATATATATATTGTGTGGTCAATGTATAGACGAGGAGGAGTCACTGGATTAAAGCGTTGATTGGAGAATTAATCCAGGAGTTACTATTTTCTCGGGCTTGGAATTACAGTTTTTTACATATATCGCCCGATCATGTAATAGATTTTATAAATCTCATTTATTTTAATTTTGCTTCATGAGTGGCTCGAATACCGATATAGCATGTGTCCCCCAAGAATTTAGACTATAATAGTTTTTTTTTTCTGGACAATCGACTTGTTGTAAACAAAAAAATTATATTCACAGATTTATGATGTGAACTTGCGAACATCAGTATAAATATGAATATATTGATTAAGTAATTACCGTCCGCCATATCTGATAAATGATGACGTATGATGAAAATCGGTGCCACGTTAGCAGTACATGCCGATACATTTGCTGAATTAGTGGAAACACTTCATAATTTAAAACAGTAGCAATGCAGTTTTTTCTAAAGAAGCAAACATTAGATGATGTAATAACTATCAGGCAAGGTCAAACTGAGATACAGCTGCGTGATAAGACTAAATTCTTAGGTGTGGTTATTGATAGCAACATGAGTTAGGAATCAAATATTGATTACATTTGTAAGAAGCTAAATAGTTCACATTATACCATATTGCAGCTAAAAAGCATGTTTAATGTAGAGCAAATACTTCAAGTATACTATGCCATTGTCTATTCTCATATTTCATATAACATTGCTTTATGGGGAAGTTTTTCTAATGCTTCACGGGTTCTTATTGCCCAAAAGAGAATAAGTAGACTCATTTTTAAATTGGAATCACTCCATACAAGTAGAGAACACTTCAAAAAATACAAAATTTTAACAGTACCATCAATTTTTATTTATAAGTGTATTTTGTATGTTAAAAGTATTAGACATATTACGTATTAAAAACAGTCATTTTCACAGTTACCCTACCCAGAGGAAATGATCTATTAACTGTTCCTAGGCACTCCTCATCTATGTATGAACATAGCCCAGAATATGCAGGGATAAAACTTTATAATCATCTCCCAACTGATATAAAAAATGTCTATCAGTTTAACCACTTTAAATTTAAAGTGTTTTTATATATGTACAGGGTGGCCAAATAAGAATACGAGGTACTGTATCTGGGAAACTAAAATCAATAAACAAACTATATCAGAATTTATATGGGACATATTTTTTCAGAGATTATGCCGATGCCTTATTTAAAAAAAATGGTGAATGCATTCAAATAGAGAACATTCATCATAATTTGCATTTTTTGTGTTACAAATTGAAAATTGAGAAAAAAAATTTTTTTTTTCGAAAATGTAACTTTGATTTGTTTTTGACAGATTTAAATTATTATTTAGTACTATAAAGCAAAACAATTTAAAATTTAAACACTATTACTCCGAGCGCCCAGAAAATAAATAATACAAACCATGATTTTTGTATTTCTCAGTCCAAAATCCGCAGTTTTCAGGTATTTTAACAATTTTTTTTTTATTGAGAAGCTAATGAATTGTAGTGTACCAAAAAAAGAAATATGAAAATATGTCTTAAAGGTAAATGATTCCCGATGATTAAAAATTATTTCAAACTGGCAGGAGTTTATTTTTCATTGAATGATATTTTGATGACTATTTCACGCACTTGTAAAATGAACCAATCAGGAGCTCCAGTCAAGTTTGGCTTATCGATAATTCTGAACTTTTTGACTCTGATTGGCCTAGCAAGTTCGGTGTTTTCAGATTTACATATGTGACAGTTAAACGTCAAATATAAATAACCACGCTAAAAGTGAGCAACGCCTGTCGAGACACTAGCTGTTATATTAAAGGACTGGGGCTTCAGCATGATAAAATTGAACGGTTCTGATTACAAGGAATGTGTCGTAAAGACAACTATTGCAAGTACAAGCGGGTGTTCAAATAATCAAGCTCAAAGCATTGTATATAATAATTGAAGAGAAAAACCTGGAAAATATTTTCAAGTTTCTAAAATGGCCGCTAGGGGGCGTAACTGCAATCTCGAATCTAAGAAAGTGATGTTTCTGTGAATTCCGCTATATTAACCTAACAAAAAAAATACATGATCTTTAAAGTAGAGGATAATCTGAATCTTTTTTGTTTGACAATTTTTGCTGCATCTCTAAAAATAAATTGGGGGGGGGGGGTATTCAAAGCTTTCAGTAAAAAACACCCTGTATATCCGAAACGGCTGAGCCGATTTTAACAAACTTGGGATAGTTGAAAAGAGCTATTCTTGGGCTAAAAATACTATAATATTTGAAGTTTTGTTATTTAGAGGGCTTTTTTCGACATTTCGACAGAAATGGTTAATTTTCTCAAAAAAAATGCATTGGTATGATTTCTTTTTCATGAAAAAGTAGCTAAATGATGCCTAAACAAGCTCGTGAAAACCGCATCTCGGTATCTTGTTCCTAACCTAAAATTTAGGCCAAAGAAAATTTTATACGGAAATCTCTTAAATTTTTATTTTTTAAACTAATTAATTCCTTTTATTATGTAAGTTGTGGCCCTAAAAAGGACCGAATTAAAAAAGAAAGGTTTTTAATGTCCTCGTAAATGCTCGAAATTCTGAAGCCTCTCATGGGTAGACAAAACTGCAGCTTCAATTTCGGCTCTCGGTATGTTACGGAATGCATTACGAATCCGATTTTTCGTATCTCTCTGGGTTGAGTCTGAAAATTCAAGACAAGGTAAGTCTGGTGATCGCGCAGGCCATGGAAACAGACTTCCTCTTCCAATCCAACGCTGTTGTAATACTGCATTAATATGCTCTCACACAATAATGGAGAATTTTTATTTCTAATTCTTTGGACCGATGAAGCCACCTTCAAAATCTGCACAATATGCATTATTGGTCTGCAGAAAATCCGCATTGGTTGCGTGAAGTTCAGCACCAAGGACGATGGAGTTTAAATGTGTGGTGTGGCATACTGGGAGGCAGAATTATTTTTTTTAGCAATCCCTAAGTGGCAATATCCTTCTTGATTTTTTGGCCAATAAATTACCGTTGTTGTTGGAAGATGTTTCACTGGAAACACGTCAAAACTTGTTTTTGCAGTTGAATGGTTGCCCAGCAGCACATTATGCTATTATTGTGCGAGAGCATATTAATGCAGTATTCCAACAGTGGTAGATTGGAAGAGGAAGTCTGTTTCCATGGCCTGCGCGATCACCAAACTTAACTTGTTTTGATTTTCGGACTCAACCTACGACCAGATACATATGAAAAACCGGATTCGTTAATGCATTACGTAACATACCGAGAGCCGAAATTGAAGGTGCAGGTTTGTCTACCCATGAGAGGCTTCAGCAATGCATAGAGCGTGATGATCAGCATTTAGAGCATTTACGGGGGCACTAAAAACTTTTCTTTTTTAAATCGGTCCTTTTTAGGGCCACAACTTACATAATAAAAGGAATTAATTAGTTTAAAAAATAAAAATTTAAGGGATTTCCGTATAAAAGTTTCTTTGGGCTAAATTTTAGGTTTTAGCTATTTTTTCATGAAAAAGAAATCATACCAATGCGTTTAACTTTTTTGAGAAAATTAACCATTTCTGTAGAAATGTCGAAAAATGCCCTCTAGCGGCGACATCTGAAACTAACAAAACTTCAAATATTATAGCATTTTTAGCCCAAGAATAGCTCTTTTTAACTAGCCCAAGTTTGTTAAAATCGGCTCAGCCGTTTCGAATATACAGGGTGTTTTTTACTGAAATCTTTGAATACCCCCCACCACTTTCTAGAGATGCAGCAAAAATTGTCAAACAAAAAAGATTCAGATTATGTATTTTTTGTTAGGTTAATATAGCGGAATTCACAGAAACATCACTTTCTTAGATTCAAGGTTGCAGTTACGCCCCCTAGCGGCCATTTTAGAAACTTGAAAATATTTTCCAGGTTTTTCTCTTGGCCGTTTTAGTTATAACTTTTTTTTCCGCAAGCCTCTATGATGGATAGTTTCCCAGATACAGTACCTCGCATTCTTATTTGGCCACCCGGTACCATCCTATGACCTATCCTATACCATTGTAAATGGTCTTAAAGGACGAATAAAGTATTTATTTTATTTTTTATTATTATTATTTTAGGTTAGACGTCTTGTGGCAACATTGATACATACATACAAAAAAATTGCTTACCGGTTTTGTTTCTGAAAACGAATACAAACTGCTGCTAAATAATATATAATAAGGATCCAAATTTTTATATCAAAGAAATAATAATACGTAATTCCTGCTTTTTTTTAAGTACACATTGACATAATTCGTACTTTCTACTACAACATCCTGTAATTTACTTTATAAATGTCTAAATGGATTTCTTGGTAAGTGCACAATCAAAGGAGCAAATACCGGGACAATCCAGACAAATTACTCGATAACACCAACTCATTCGTCAGAAGATGCTTCTCTGGAGACCGGTGAAGCGGCTTTCTTTTCTTCTGTACACTACGCCATTTTGTCAGACTGCCATTAAACCTCGGCAAATTTCAGTTGAAATATATGATGCGATTTGTAACTTTTTTGTGGAATCTCAGAAAATTTATTGCATTAAAATGTATCGTAAATGGTTCGGCCTCATTTGACTTTTTTATTTTTTAATTATAATATCGTATTTTTATAAAATTTGGCAACCTCGCATATAAAATATTATCGGTAGCAGGGGATGTTAAGTAGTTTTTTGTTTTTTAATCAAAGGTAATACCACGAGTCCCCCAAATTTTATCGATAAAATTTTTGGTTTTCACGAAAACGGCTTTATTTGGAAAAACCACGAAAACAAACTGATTGATAAAATCACGAGTCCGCAGGACGAGTGATTTACACACAAATATTGAAAATTATCTTTACCAATTTAAATTGAAACCTGAGCTGTTATAGTTTTACGTACAGGGCCACCAAGGCGATTTTTTGACTGGCTACCCCGCGAAACGGCGCCTTAAATAAAAGCGAAGAAGAAGAATGAAATGAAGTCTTTCTTAATTTAATTAATTTTAAGTTTAGTGTTAAAGTGAGGTATCTAAAAGTGTTAAATGAATGTTGAAATAAACTAATAAAAACAGGTTAGTTTACAAATACATTTTGAAATTTGGTTATTAACATAGATTTGCAATACATTTTAGTATAATAATAATTGATAAATGTTTACATTTGACATCTCAAATAGGTAAACACAGTTTAATCAAAAAACAAAAACGACGAAGCGGTTTTATCAGTATAAAACACAATGATTGGTTAGGATCCTGAGTTGTTATTGGCTGAAACCACAAAATCTGACTGTTTTGACAGATGAAAAAAATAATCATTGTTAACTGATTTGTCATATTGTCAAGATGTTTAATAAAGTTATTAGTAAGTGTTAGAAAATGTTTTAATCAAAGGTAATACCACGAGTCCTCCAAATTTTATCGATTAAATTTTTGGTTTTCACGAAAACAGCTTTATTTGGAAAAACCACGAAAACAAACTGATTGACAAAATCACGAGTCCGCAGGACGAGTGATTTTATCTTAAATCAGTTTGTTTGAGTGGTTTTGCCTAAAATAAAGCCGTTTGAGTATGAAGATCAAAAATTTAATCTATAAAATTTCAGAGGACGAGTCGTATTTGAAAGGTTTATTTTTTGAATCATTTTGTATTAAAAACAGAGAACATAGTCATTTATGCAAAAGACACTTTACACACAAATATTGAAAATTTTCTTTACCAATTTAAATTGAAACCTGAGCTGTTATAGTTTTACATACAGGGCCACCAAGGCGATTTTTTGACTGGCTACCCCGCGAAACGGCGCCGTAAATAAAAGCGAAGAAGAAGAATGAAATGAAGTCTTTCTTAATTTAATTAATTTTAAGTTTAGTGTTGAAGTGAGGTATGTAAAAATGTTAAAGGCGTTATGAAATAAACTAATAAAAACAGGTTAGTTTACAAATACATTTTGAAATTTGGTTATTAACATAGATTTGCAATACATTTTAGTATAATAAAAATTGTTAAATGTTTACATTTGATATTTCAAAAAAGGTAAACACAGTTTAATCAAGAAACAAATACGAAGAAGCGGTTTTATCAGTATAAAACACAATGATTGGTTAGGATCCTGAGCTGTTATTGGCTGAAACCACAAAATCTGACTGTTTTGACAGATGAAAAAAATAATCATCAAAAAATATATAATACAAAGAAAGTACAGTCCACATTAATCCCGAAAGGGACACGAAAGTTAAAACAACACAGTAAAGTACAATGTTGTGTGGTAAGGCTTTCAGAATAGTTCTTTTTTTTACAAAAGTTTATAGAACTTGCCATGTTTGCATATAAATGAAATTTTACATATGTGTGCAAAATTGGTAATACGATATTTCAAACCTCTCAGCATTATATCGTTTCCGATAATATTTAATACAATAATATTTGGTTTATTATTCATTAAAACAGTTTTATCGATAATTTATTTTCCTATTTAGTGAGATTATAAATAAAATTCAACAGGGAATAATGTCGGTTCATAATTGTTTAATTTTCAGACAATTAAACATATAAACTCATACTCATTCAACCGGCAACGTCGCACCAAATACGTTTGGAAACTGTGCTCAGACGGGATAGTTTTTTACTCTATTTCACAATAACAATATCACGCCATATCTCTAAGACGCAATTCTAACCGTTTCGTCTAGACAATATAAAAAACCCACGCTAACGAACTTTCTAGAACAATTGTGCGAGCCGGGAAGGGATAAATTTGAAACCGACAAACTTCGCCGATCTTAAATCAGTGTGTTTCGAGCCCTCATTATGAGCGCATACTCCGGGGTTACAGAAAACCTCGTAAATAAATTCATTTTTCATAATGCCTCTTAGTACGGCAAGTTAGTGTGTCTCTAGCTGCGAATCAGGCTAGGACCCTCCAGTGTGTTTCGAGCCCTCATTATGAGCGCATACTCCGGGGTTACAGAAAACCTCGTAAATAAATTCATTTTTCATAATGCCTCTTAGTACGGCAAGTTAGTGTGTCTCTAGCTGCGAATCAGGCTAGGACCCTCCAGTGTGTTTCGAGCCCTTATTATGAGCGCATACTCCGGGGTTACAGAAAACCTCGTAAATAAATTCATTTTTCATAATGCCTCTTAGTACGGCAAGTTAGTGTGTCTCTAGCTGCGAATCAGGCTAGGACCCTCCAGTGTCTATTCATCACTCACGCAGAATACCTGCAAAAATAATATTTTCTGAATGATGTGATCATTGGTCGTCCTGGGAAACTGGCACAACATAGGGTTTATTCCAGAACCCTCAACAATAATGTTAAATTCTGATGAATAAAGGTTATAATTTAAAATTAAAATTAAATTTTATGTGTTTAGACTTATTGGTTATCTTTTAGATACATGATTTATACATTTATATAAGAGACATTACAATGAAAATAGAATTTTATTTTTTTATGAAATCGAATATTTATTTTTATAAAACCCTGAAAGCGACCCTGTGTATTAGATCAGTCACGTTGCAAGTTTGTTTACACTCCTTTTCTTTACGATGGACAAACTATAGTTGTTAAAATAACTGTTCAAAAGTAAAATTTAAATGAATAAAACTTGGTCAAATCAAAATGTATTTGAGTAGGTAACTTTCAAAAGGGGGGTTTTGTCACAAAATTTTTTTTTTGAGATATTGGTATCACTGGATTCCTTTTACAAAATCCTACAATATGTGACCAATATTTTGCATCAAAACGACCTTTGTCCCATTTAAAAACAGTAAACAAAATCTGGGTTTGTAGCAAAAAGTATCTTGTCCATGGTCTGTTTTCAGTTCAAACGGCGTTTTGTCCATTAAGCCAATGGGGGCGCTGCATTATGTAAACAAAATCCAGGTTGCTAGGTTACAGCAGAAGCACTGTTGTTTGGTGAGTTAGTTGAGGATTAGTGAAGTGTGCACTGTATTGCAAGGTTAATTTGAGTGTTACTCTAAAAGAAGTGTTTAATTTATTATTATGGAAGAAGTTGATGGTAGTGTAAGTGTTGGAGAGGTAGTTGTTGGCAGTAGGAAGAGAAAAAAACGATGGACAGTAAGAGAAACAACAAAACAGTTGAGGTAGTTTTTAACCCTTGCACCCACAACACCAAAAGGTTTTCATGCGTTAAATTTAAACCAAAACATTTAAAAAACTTCAAAGAGCATTTCTACCAAAAACCTAACAAAACGGGGCAAGATATCATCATAGGTAATTTAGTTACTGCTAGGCCTGTGAAACGGCGTAGGCGTAGGCCTGTTGTTTTGAGTAAAAAAGGTAAGCCAGGTGGCGAGCACTCTTTCAATGTAACCTACTATTTACTTGCGGAAAACAATTTGAAAACTCCGGTTTGTAAAAAACTATTTTTAAATGTAACAGGAATTGGCACGAAAAGATTGAATAACATTATCCATAAAGTAAATTGTGGCCAGGCTATAAAAGAGAGGAAGGGAGGGGCAAAAGTATTCTTAGTCAAGCAAAAAAAAAACAAAATGTAAGGGAATTCATTAGCAAACTACGGGTGTTGAGGGTTCTGGAATAAACCCTATGTTGTGCCAGTTTCCCAGGACGGCCAACAATGTGTTACCGCCTTTTTAAACTGCATCGTAGTTCGAATTTCTAGTGGACTGTAATTTTAGATTGAATATATGTGTACTGTAGTATGTTTGTCTTCTCAACTTCATCCAACAAAAACAATGAACACTTTTATTTAACCATTTATTAAACTTGTTAAATAAATAAATGAACAAAAACAACAACGTAACAAAGATTACATTAAACTAGTAATCATGAACAAAGTATTATAATTAATTAAAAGAAATGATCACATCATTCAGAAAATATTATTTTTGCGTGCATTCTGCGTGAGTGATGAAAAGACACTGGAGGGTCCTAGCCTGATTGCAGCTAGAGACGCACTGATATGAACTGATTTGAGAAACGATATGTATTTACGTTGTGTTGGACAACGGAGGGTTCTAGCCTGATTCGCAGCTAGATACACACTGATTTTAAAATCGGCGAAGTTTATCGGTTTCAGATATATCCCTTCCCCGGCTGGCAATTGTTCTAGAAAGTTCGTTAGCGTGAACCGCGTAAACAAGCATGTAAAATTTTTTCTATTGTCTAGACGAGACGGTTAGATTTATGGCTTGATACCATCATTGTGAAATAGAGTAAAAAATTATCTTTGATGAAACCGCTTCCTGGTTTGAACGCCGTTTGCAAATGTATTTTGGTGCGGCGTTGCCGGTTGAACGAATATGAGTTTACATGTTTAATTATCTGAAAATTAAACAACGGGGAACAGAATCCCACTACAACAGGGCAAAGTCGAAGAGGTGTATCTAAGCTCTGAACTTGGTATAAGAAAACTGCAAGGTCTGTATAACCAAGAAGCTAATGAAGAATTGAAGGTAAAAAGCAGTATGTTTCGTAAAATATTTGTCGAAGAATTTATTATCGGCTTCAAATCACCCGCTTCCGACACATGCTGCTTATTGAAGGAAAAAATCATCCCATCAAAAAATGCAGTTGATGGTCGAAAAAAGAGTGCATTCTCAGAGGGCAAAAGCTTTTTACAGCCATATGAAGGAAGATGTGCCAAATTCCATAAGTTATTGTTTCGACTTACAACAAATCCAGCCGCTCCCTATGTGTCCGATTCAAGAGGCATACTACGCCAGACAAATAAATTTTTACAACTTGTGTATTACGGATTTGGCAACCAAGAACCCGATATTTTATACATGGACAGAGGAACAGGCCGGAAAAGGTAGTTTGGAGGTATCCTCAGCACTTCTTTCACACCTGAAAAATGCAGATTTTCAAGGTAACAGTGTGCTTCGTTTGTTCTGTGAATTCTCAGAATAAAAACAATATTGTTTTAAGGACTCTAGTTAACTTTCTCCAAACCTCAGACACCACTATAAATAAAATCATTTTATTTTTTCCTGTCCGTGGACATAGTTTTTTGCCCACTGATAGAGTGTTTGGCAGAGCGGAGAAAATCTTAAGGAAAAATGCTGTGATTTTGAGCAAGGAAGAATATTATTCATGTTACAACAGCATTGAACAAATCAAGAAAATAGGCGAAGATTGGGACTTGTTGGACACAAAATCTCTCAGTACGTACTACAGAGATTTGGCTAATATCAGTGATGTGAAGCGTATTGTAATAAAAGTGAAAGAAGATGGTGATGAACTAGAAGTTATAAAGAAGGATACGGTTAACACTACTCGCCAGCCTACCAAGAAGAAAACCGTTAAACCTACTTGCAAGTCTACAAGAAAGAATACCGTTAAACCTACTAACCAAAGAAGCAACACAGGTGACAAGTTTGTTATTGCTAAGGGTTTAATGAACTAAGGGTTTGACTCTGAAAATGAAAATTTTATTTCATTGAGGAAGAAAGGTAATATCAACCTAAAGAATGTACAGCTGCCAAAAGTACCACTCAGCCACCCAATTACTACTGAGAAGAAGAAGGATGTCGAGAAGCTCTTGAAGAAAATGTTTGGTGATGGTTGGGCCACTGAAAACATTGACAATAATCGCCTAGACTGGTACAAGGTTGTACTTTTTGACTCTCCAAGTGTTATAGTCTATTTTTATATATGAGAGAATATTAAAATAATAAACCGTTCGTAATCCATAGGCGTACCACTTCTTTTAGTAGACAGTTAAAATATTTTGTGAAGTTATACCTCGAGTATTTTCGTATGAAATAACCTTTGTATAAATATAATAAATATATCGGGTGTACACTTATATTTTCACCTAATTAACCTGCTTATAACTTCTAAACAGCTGAAGGTAAAAAAGTGTAATTTTTTCTAAAATATTTTATTTTTCCACAAGGTATGTTAAGAACATTGTGTCAAACGGGTTATGTAGGTATAAGGGTTTAAACTTTGACTTTGAAACAACGTTACGTTCATAAATAATAATTTTAATATAAAAACTACTTCTTACCTACAAATCCAAATCAGAATCGAAATCAGAAGATGAACTGTCGCAACCAATATTTACAATGAGTGGCTCGATCATTTCATCAGTAATATTGTCCAACTTCCACATTTTCTCTTCTTCTTTAATCGTATGATTTACTGCCTTTTCCCAGTTTTCAAGCTTCACATTATTTATAGCCTCCAAAAACAACTGTTTAACATCACTCATTTTAAAAGAATTATTTTTTCTTGAAACTTCTCCCTTTATCTGTGCCCATATCAGTTCAATCGGGTTTACTTCGCAATGATATGGTGGTGATCTAACCACCGTCATCCCACGATTTTTTGCAATTTCATCAATTTCATATTTTTTTAATTTCTCTTTATGAAGGGAACACAAATGATACAGTTCTCTTCTCACAGAACCGGGATGGAACTTAATATTCTTTGAATTTAGCCAATTCTGTAAATCTTTTTTTAACCACTTGGTTGTGGGCATTTTTTCTGTAAGTCTCGAGTGATAACTTGCATTATCCATTACTATTATACAGTTCTGAGGAAGAAGATCTATCATTTGTTCGAACCACTCTTTAAAGACATCAGCATTCATGTCCTCATGGTAGTCACCGGTACGAGTAGATTCAAAAGTCAATAAACCACCTTTAACAAAACCGTTTGATCTACCGATGTGTACTATTATCAGTCTGCGCCCCTTTCCTGATGGTGGTAGATAAATTATTTAAAAAAGCCTGTCTTCGACTTGTAACAGTTTCATCTTGCCAAAATTTATTTGGTGTATGTCCCTCGTTGATCCATGTTTCATCTAAATAAAATATATTTCTTCTTTGGTTTCTCATTTCTTTTATAGTCCTTAGGTAATTTCTTCTCCATACTACAATATCGGTTCTTTCTATTAAAATAGACTTTCTGGAATGCTTTTTCCATAGAAAACCTATTTCTTTTAAAAGTTTCCATAGTGTGCTTCGACTCATTTCAGGGTAATCCTTATCATCTCGAACCGTGGCAAGAACTTTGTCTACTGTCGGAAATTCTTTTCTAAAGAAGAACGCATGCACTTTCCTTCGAAGTCTTTCTTTCAAATGATTTTCTATTTGAAATTTTGGTTTTCCTGGAGCTTTACGTGCTGTTTGAAACTCGCCACATTTCTCTTCTTTAACAACTCTGTAAATCGTAGATTTCCCAACACCAAGCGTACTACTAACTAATTCCACTGTGTCATCAACAATTTTACATAAATGTTTGTCTGTAAATGATTTAAAACAATTAAATATTAATGTTTTTTCATTAACTGTTAAAGGACCGATTTTTTGTCGTTTACGCGGTACTTCCAAATTTTCCATGATCACACTAGAATTCACAATAGACTGCACACTGCACCTTGCATGTTGCAACTAAACGACATTTAGTAAGCTGTCAAGAATACACAACTGGACCACCTTACTAAATGGAAAACCTACAATCGCATTTTCGGTGAAATTTGTTGGTAAGGGATTTATCTACTTATAATTCGATTACTGTAAGAAATTCTTGGAATTAAAATAAACAAAATTGGCAAATAGGTACTTATTGAAAATAATCTTAAGATACGGCTATGTTATCTTTAATACACAGGGCTTTTGGCCTGTCCAAACCTTTTTCTATTGTTCTGTACAGCTTATGGTTATAAAAGACCAATAAAAGACCCAAAACTTGTATTAGTTCAGGTACATTTATGACAATTTTAGGAAATATTTAGATTATTCCGTGAAAATATTTAAAATGACCGTACTAAGTTTTGCATTAGAAATGCTGTTTTATTACTCTCTCATACATAAAAATAGACTATAAAAATGACGTAGAAGATGAGGAAACGTGTGACTGTTTAGAAAATGAAAGATGTGAACTGCGCATTTAAAAACTTGTGACTGATTTAAAAACTAAATCCATAAAAAGTGCCATTATACTAGGTCTAACATTTATGCTAAAGTTAACAATAATCATAAAAAATGTAATAAATGATCTAATTTTTTCACAAACTTACAGTCACAAGTTTTTAAATATGCAGTTCACATCTTATTTTTTGTTAGTTTTGAACAAAGTTTGTTTAACAATGATTTCTGTATAATAAAATGTATTTTTTTCAAACAGCGTTTTGTCCATTGAATTCGTTCAAAAGGCGTTTTGTCCATATTTAAAATACAAATTACTAATTTGGGTAAAATTTGTTTCTGTAGGGTAAATATATCTCATGATATACGTTTTTTGTCATTCCTGAAAAGTCGGATTACTGTGACAAAACGCCTTATGAAAGTTACCTCCTCATTTACAGATCAATTTTTTGGTTACAAGTGTCAAACGCGGCATTGTTCTCTGAACTGCAAATACTTCCTTGCAATTCCAACACTTCAGATATTTTATCTAGTAATTCATTAATTTTAGGAAATTTTTATAAGACGAAGAACATATTGTAATCTTCTTTCATAACTACCAACATCAGAAACGGTAGAAAAAGGTTCACATAAATCACAGACATATTGATATGATAAGCACAAAAGTGGCGCGGCCCTTGCTAAATAAATCATCCTATTCGGGAGCAGTCAATTGGAAAGATTCATTGGTATTTTATTACTAAAACTTTTATTCAATATGTATTGTGTAACCGTAATAATCCCCAATAACATCAGACTTGACGAAAGTTTCCCCAGAAACTTTTCTTATTAAAACTCTTATCATGGGGTTTAGAGACGATTCAGAATTATAATTAAATCTTGTTGAGCTATCCACCTGAAAAATTGCATCTTTCATATTTATATACCGGTTGTCCCAACGCATCTTTGTCGACTCTTCTTTCTGAGAAAACTGACAACATATTTAGAAAAAATATTTAAAACTGTTTTTAATTTATGGCAATTTTTTTGATATAAAATTTCAACTCTCTATATATTATAAACTACGTCAAATATTATTAAATATCTGGTCACCGAGCTTCGCTCTTAATATTCAAATCTACATTTTTAAGCAGCCCAATGAGTATATAATTTAAGTATATTTATAACATGACAAATTATTAATTAATTCGCGAAAATCACGGAGTGGGCGACATCTACTTGAACTACTGATAGGGAGATAAATAAAAAGTTGATTGGCGATTGGCTTGAAAGTAGGCGGGAAAATTAAAAAAGCTGTCAGTGTTAATTTTCAATTGGCTGCAGCTGTTGTTGACGTTTATCAACTGCTTGTCACAGAGGTTAGTTAAATGCATTAAAAGTTGCCTAGTTTCTGGGGATTTCACCCTTTTAGGGCACCATCTACTGACGCTTGATCTTCGCGAATTGTCACGGTGGACAGGCATCGTTTCCGGGACGGACAACAGCAGCGTGTAGGGCACAGGTCCCGTCAACAGAAGATCGCTCAGCTCACTCTATTTATCACTATATAAGAAAAACTCTATGTTCAATTGATTTTATTATTTATTGATCTGCAGTGAAGGAAAATTATAGGTCTGATATTCATACTTGGGTAAAAACCTCCACAAAAACCTGTGACCAGACTCTCGACGTGTGGCAGATATTGATATCATATTTTTTCAAAAATTTTCAGTTACAAAAATAGTTCATTCGTACATTACATTACAATTTGTTCTTGGAAAATACAAAGTCACAGTCAACCATAAAATGTACTATGAAAATAGAGAATTTTAAATGTCTCTTTAAAGTTTCTTGTAAAATAAAAAATTGAAATCTATGTTAATAGTACACGTGTACAAGCATTCATTCTTTTTCTCTCTCTCTCTCTATGATAATGAAAACTTAAATATTAAAACTGTCCGCATAATAAAATAGTAGCCGTAAGGGGTAGTCTCACACTATCGGGGAAGGGAAGAACTTTTACCCGATGTGCATAAAGCATTTCGACCCGCCTAAAAAAAAAGATTTGCTTTAGGTTAGGTTAGATCTTTGTAATTTGAGATTTGTTCATTTTGACAGTTGTTATATTCTGACACGTATCACATTTTAACAGTTGTCACGTTTTTACAGGGGTCACATTTTGACAAGTGTCCATTTTAACAGTGTTACTCAACGTTTCTATAAATATTTACCTAAACCAATGATTTGTGAAATTGAATTGGCAACGTTGTATTTTCAACTTTGAATTTATGAGATGGCTGTCATTTGACAAGCAAATTATTTATGTCCGTCAAATGAACCTTTCCTTTTTTATATAAAGCGGCAAATTTAAAATTGAATTCTTTAAGATTGAAACGCCAGAAATTAAATAAAGTCAAACCTTTTTACTACTAAACTATACAGAAAAAAGAAGTGCAGTATTTAATTTGCAGAACGTAGTACATGTTCAAGAGATAGAATTTTATTTTTACCTCATCTGTAATAAACCTGTTCTTTTGACAGATAAGTCAGACTTTATTTATTCATAGTCGTATCGTATGTATTTTAATTGATTCAGAATTTTGTATTAATATATATATTTCAAAATGGCTTCATTCTAAAAATATTATCAGTCCTCCTAAATCCTTGAAGGCAGAATTATTAGTAATAGCAAGGCAACATAAAAACAAATTCAAAAAATATATTATAGATTAGATGGCCAGAGAAAAAGGAATTAAAATTCTCAGATTGCCTTCGTACCACGCAGAGTTAAATCCCATTGAATTGATCTGGTCACAATTATTAAAAGGTTATGTTTCTCAAAACAATAAAACATTTAAATTTCCTGATGTGCGAAATTTGTTTTTGAAGGCAGTTTCAGATGTAAATAGAGAACATTGGGGAAAATGCATTGATCATGTTAAAAATGTGGAAAATTCATTTAGGAAAGTGGATATATCAATGGATAATTTAATAGAACCTATAATAATAAACCTCAGAAAAGATAATTATAGTGATACCAGTAGTTTTAGTGAAGACAGTGACTTTTAAAGATAGTTCTTGAACTAACTTTTTTTTTAATCTTTGAGTTTAGGTAAGTACTGAAGCGTTACTTTTAATGCCAAGAGATTAAAAAAAGTTTAATCCCAACATATAATCCTCCTTGTTATTTATTGGTTAAATTTAATGCGTTCAATGTTAAAGTGTCACATGCATAAGGTTTATTTTTATTTTTTGTAAATAATATAACTTCAAAATTTAATCTACGAAGTGCGTATATATATTTTATATGCTGTGACCTTATTTATATTATAGAAACTTATTTCGCAAAGTACGCCTATGGAATGTGACGTTATATCCCCACTTTTACTGTACTCCTCTCTCCTTTATAGTATATATTACTATAGAAACAAGTTATTATATCTGCCGTTGCTAGGAAATAAAACTAAAAGCTTAACTTTTCTTGTAAATATCTCGGAAGATCGAATTTTCACAGACATGAGACACATTTTTTGCCGATTTAGATAGGAATTAGTCTACCCTGAAAATTTCATTGAATTCTGACGAGTGGATTTCGAGATCCTCCGGACATACACACACACACACACACACACACATACATACAAACCTTGCTCGTTTAATAGTATTTGATTCACAGTAGCTTTTCTACCGTATACACTTGAATATACCATTTTCTTTCTTCCTACTGCCCACGTACTGAATAGAGCCGCTATATTATTAAACTTCCCACGATACAAAGGTACAATGAACTCCAAAACTACGGGCCATAATTTAATTAATATCTGCTACAAATAAGGAATTACGATTCTTGATTAGACCGAAACAAAAGCGGTCACAAAACAAGGATAATACTCCAATAATTCATGCTAATATCTGCTGCATCATTCATACGCTGACCGCAAACTTAATTCTCAGTCTTAAGCTCTGAAGGTAGGATCTATCCATCAGGCAAGTTATAATGAGACTCTGTCTGGACCATGCCAAGCAAGGATAATCGACTATCTGTAATCCCTTCTCTAATACGCCGTATCTCACGTAAGAGCATGGCACATAATAAAATAACGGTCACCGGCAGATGCTGTAGACAATGTCGGACTAATGATTTATAATGGCTTATAAAAACTTCAATTAAGTCGACTTACAAAATGGAAACATTGTGTTTCACAAAGGGCTTTGTGGGCGACACTTTTTGTGGATGCTACTAAGATATATTTGAATTCACAAAACTAAAACACTCGGATTTCATGTTTACGGCTTCAACAATTTGTCATAATAATATTAAAGATCTATTAATATCCCAAAAAAAGAATAATCCGAAGTCTTGTCGTCCCTTATTTAAAAAATATAATATTTTAACAGTTCCAGGATTGTATATTTTTGAATTACTAATGTACGTTTATAGAAACAAAGAAAAATGTATAAAAAATAACTTAATTCACAATCATAATACAAGAAAGAATGATAATTTTCATGTACCATTATGTCGTTTAAATATAATATGTGGTCACCGAGCTTCGCTCTTAATATTCAAATCTACATTTTTAAGCAGCCCAATGAGTATATAATTTTAAGTATATTTATAACATGACAAATTATTAATTAATTCGCGAAGATCACGGAGTGGGCGACATCTACTTGAACTACTGATAGGGAGATAAATAAAAAGTTGATTGGCGATTGGCTTGAAAGTAGGCTGGAAAATTAAAAAAGCTGTCAGTGTTAATTTTCAATTGGCTGCAGCTGTTGTTGACGTTTATCAACTGCTTGTCACAGAGGTTAGTTAAATGCATTAAAACTTGCCTAGTTTCTGGGGATTTCACCCTTTTAGGGCAACATCTACTGACGCTTGATCTTCGCGAATTGTCACGGTGGACAGGCCCCGTTTCCGGGACGGGCAACAGCAGCGTGTAGGGCACACGTCCCGTCAACAGAAGATCGCTCAACTCACTCTATTTATCACTATATAAGAAAAACTCTATGTTCAATTGATTTTATTATTTATTGATCTGCAGTGAAGGAAAATTATAGGTCTGATATTCATACTTGGGTAAAAACCTCCACAAAAACCTGTGACATGTGGCAGATATTAATATCATATTTTTTCAAAAATTTTCAGTTACAAAAATAGTTCATTCGTACATTACATTAAAATTTGTTCTTGGAAAATACAAAGTCACAATCAACCTTAAAATGTACATGAAAATAGAGAATTTTAAATGTCTCTTTAAAGTTTCTTGTGAAATAAAAAATTGAAATCTATGTTAATAGTACACGTGTACAAGCATTCATTCTTTTTTTCTCTCTCTCTCTCTCTCTCTCTATGATAATGAAAACTTAAATATTAAAACTGTCCGCATAATAAAATAGTAGCCGTAAGGAGTAGTCTCACACTATCGGGGAAGGGAAGAACCCGTACCCGATGTGCATAAAGCATTTCCACCCGCCAAAAAAAAGATTAGCTTTAGGTTAGGTTAGATCTTTGTAATAAATAAAGAAAAGTACGGTACGTGTGACATTTTGACATTTGTTACATTCTGACAGGTGTCATATTTTGACATTTGTTCATATTGAGATTTGTTCATTTTGACAGTTGTTATATTCTGACACGTATCACATTTTAACAGTTGTCACGTTTTTACAGGCGTCACATTTTGACAAGTGTCCATTTTAACAGTGTTACCCAACGTTCCTATAAATATTTATCTAAACCCATGATTTTTGAAATTGAATTGGCAACGTTGTATTTTCAACTTTGAATTTATGAGATGGTTGTCATTTGACAAGCAAATTATTTATGTCCGTCAAATGAACCTTTCCTTTTTTATATAAAGCGGCAAATTTAAAATTGAATTCTTTCAGATTAAAACGCCAGAAATTAAATAAAGTCAAACCTTTTTACTACTATACTATACAGAAGAAAGGAGTGCAGTATTTAATTTGCAGAACGTAGTACAGGTTCAAGAGGTAGAAATTTTATTTTTACCTCATCCTTCAATGCCTATTTGTAGTTAAAATTTAAATTTTAATACATCTGATCGGCCTAATATAGTTTTTGTCTAGATTTAATCTTGTTTCCATGGTTTTTACTGTAATAAACCTTTTCTTTTGACAGATAAGTCAGACTTTATTTATTCATTGCCGTATCGTATGTATTTTAATTGATTCAGAATTTTGTATTAATATATATTTCAAAATGGCTTCATTCTAAAAATATTATCAGTCCTCCTAAATCCTTGAAGGCAGAATTATTAGTAATAGCAAGGCAACATAAAAACAAATTCAAAAATTATATTATAGATGAGATGGCCAGAGAAAAAGGAATTAAAATTCTCAGATTGCCTCCGAACCACGCAGAGTTAAATTCCATTGAACTGATCTGGTCACAATTGTTAAAAGGTTATGTTTCTCAAAACAATAAAACATTTAAATTTCCTGATGTGCGAAATTTGTTTTTGAAGGCAGTTTCAGATGTAAATAGAGAATTGGGGAAAATGCATTGGTCATGTTAAAAATGTGGAAAATTCATTTAGGAAAGTGGATATATATATCAATGGATAATTTAATAGAACCGATAATAATAAACCTCAGAAAAGACAATTATAGTGATACCAGTAGTTTTAGTGAAGACAGTGACTTTTATAGATAGTTCTTGAACTAACTTTTTTTTAATCTTTAAGTTTAGGTAAGTACTGAAGCGTTACTTTTAATGCCAAGAGATTAAAAAAAGTTTAATCCCAACATATAATCCTCCTTGTTATTTATTGGTTAAATTTAATTCGTTCAATGTTAAAGTGTCAGATGCATAAACTTTATTTTTATTTTCTGTGAATAATATAACTTCAAAATTTAATCTACGAAGTGCGTATATATATTTTATATGCTGTGACCTTATTTATATTATAGAAACTTATTTTGCAAAGTACGCCTATGGAATGTGACGTTATATCCCCACTTTTACTGTACTCATCTTTCCTTTATAGTATATATTACTATAGAAACGAGTTATTATATCTGCCGTTGCTAGGAAATAAAACTAAAAGCTTAACTTTTCTTGTAAATATCTCGGAAGATCGAATTTTCACAGACATGAGACCTACATTTTTTGCCGATTTAGATAGGAATTAGTCTACCCTGAAAGTTTCATTGAATTTTGACGAGTGGATTTCGAGATCCTCTGGACACACACACACATACATACATACAAACCTTGCTCGTTTAATAGTATTTGATACACTAAATCTATAAGTTTTGTAGGATTGAGATTATTCAACCATCTCCCTCCTCATGTCAGGGATTTAACATTAAAATTGTTTAGTAAAAACATAAAAATATATTACTTAAACTATGTCAATGTGAAAGTTTTAAATGTGTATAATTGTTATTTATTATGTCAAACTATTTTCCTTTTACATATTTTTATATTGTATTTTAATGTACTTATGTACTACAAAATTTTAGTTTTGTCTTAAGCAATTTGTGACGTATCCTATAACATTGTAGTGTTCTTCAAAGGACTAAATAAATTATTTATTTAATTTGAATTGAGTATAATATTTCAGATGGTCTATATAAACTTTTCATCCTGTATTTTAGTCCACAGTTATAATTTTGGAATTGATTTTTATTTTTAAGGTATATTAATCAATATTTATTTTTCGTATAAAAAATACCCAGATTATTTATTTAGAATAATAGAAAATTTCCTACTTAATTCTTTTAAGTTTGAGTTTAAGTTCTTGGGTCTCCTTAATTTTCATTTTAAATAATTAATTAATTAATTAATTAATTAAAACTGCCTGAGGTTGTGAAATAAAATCACACTTGTTCCCAAGAACGAAGACATTAAAAAAGTCCTACACTGCACCAGCGTCTGGACTTCAACAACTACTCCTTGGACTATATGCCCCTCCAGGTATTGAATTACGAAAGTCCAGACGTGGTTTGGCGCCCGACCAAGTCGGGGCTTTAAATCAAAAACTTCGATTTTATTATTAAAGGAGCTTGCTATTTGTTTAATTTTCAAAACAAATTAAACATATAAACTCAAATCGACAACATCGCATCTGTTTAATTTTCAAAACAAAGTAAACACAAACCCATTCAATCTGACAACAGCGCTGAGACAAGAAGTCTTAACGGATGTTCTAACGGTCTTTTTTCTACAAACATGTAAAACGACACGTACACCAACGCAACCCACGCTAACAATTCATTTTCTAGAACAATCGGACGGACGGGGATAAGCTTGAGCGACAAAACTTTGCAAATTTAAAACCAGTGCGCTTTTAACTGCAAACAAGCATAGAACCCTCCGTTGACCAGCGCAACGTAAAATTATTTCGTTTCACAGTGGTACTTTGCTGCGAATCAGGCGGTCCACTTTATTCTTATTTTAAACCTAAATTCAGTGCTCCTTAGTGCAGCAAAAATTAGTGCTTTATTATCACTCATACACACAACACCTAAAAATATTTTCTGAATGATGTGATCATTTTTAATTCTTTACTAATATGTGTTAGTGATTGTTAACACATACGTTACTAATAATTTGTTCGTTGATTACTTATTAAAGTAATTTATTGTTAAGTTGTTTGTGATCTATCAAATACTATTAAACGAGCAAGGTTTGTATGTGTGTGTGTGTATGTGTGTCCAGAGGATCTCGAAATCCACTCGTCAGAATTCAATGAAACTTTCAGGGTAGACTAATTCCTATCTAAATCGGCGAAAAATGTAGGTCCCATGTCTGTGAAAATTCGATCTTCCGAGATATTTACAAGAAAAGTTAAGCTTTTAGTTTTATTTCCTAGCAACGGCACATAATAATAATTTGTTTCTATAGTAATATATACTATAAAGGATAGATGAGTACAGTCAAAGTGGGGATATAACGTCACATTCCATAGGCGTACTTTGCAAAATAAGTTTCTATAATATAAATAAGGTGACAGCATATCAAATATATATACGCACTTCGTAGATTAAATTTTGAAGTTATATTATTTACAAAAAATAAAAATAAACTTTATGCATCCGACACTTTAACATTGAACGAATTAAATTTAACCAATAAATAACAAGGAGGATTATATGTTGGGATTAAATTAAATCTCTTGGCATTAAAAGTAACGCTTCAGTACTTACCTAAACTCAAAGATTAAAAAAAAAAGTTAGTTCAAGAACTATCTTTAAAAGTCACTGTCTTCACTAAAACTACTGGCATCACTATAATTGTCTTTTCTGATGTTTATTATTATCGGTTCTATTAAATTATCCATTGATATATCCACTTTCCTAAATGAATTTTCCACATTTTTAAACATGATCAATGCATTTTCCCCAATGTTCTCTATTTACATCTGAAACTGCCTTCAAAAACAAATTTCGCACATCAGGAAATTTAAATGTTTTATTGTTTTGAGAAACATAACCTTTTAATAATTGAGACCAGATCAGTTCAATGGAATTTAACTCTGCGTGGTTCGGAGGAAATCTGAGAATTTTAATTCCTTTTTCTCTGGCCATCTCATCCATAATATATTTTTTGAATTTGTTTTTATGTTGCCTTGCTATTACTAATAATTCTGCCTTCAAGGATTTAGGAGGACTGATAATATTTTTAGAATGAAGCCATTTTGAAATATATATTAATAGAAAATTCTGAATCAATTAAAATACATACGATACGGCTATGAATAAATAAAGTCTGACTTATCTGTCAAAAGAACAAATTTATTACAGTAAAAACCATGGAAACAAGAATCTAGACAAAAACTATATTAGGCCGATCAGATGTATTAAAATTTAAATTTTAACTACAAATAAGCATTGAAGGATGAGGTAAAAATAAAATTTCTACCTCTTGAACCTGTACTACGTTCTGCAAATTAAATACTGCACTCCTTTCTTCTGTATAGTATAGTAGTAAAAAGGTTTGACTTTATTTAATTTCTGGCGTTTTAATCAGAAAGAATTCAATTTTAAATTTGTCGCTTTATATAAAAAAGGAAAGGTTCATTTGACGGACATAAATAATTTGCTTGTCAAATGACAGCCATCTTATTAATTCAAAGTTGAAAATACAACGTTGCCAATTCAATTTCAGAAATCATGGGTTTAGGTAAATATTTATAGGAACATTGAGTAACACTGTTAAAATGGACACCTGTCTTCCCTTCCCCGATAATGTGAGACTACCCCTTACGGCTACTATTTTATTATGCGGACAGTTTTAATATTTAAGTTTTCATGATCAGAGAGAGAGAGAGAGAGAGAGAGAAAGAATTTTTGAAAAAATATGATATCAATATCTGCCACACCTCGAGAGTCTGGTCACAGGTATTTGTGGAGGTTTTTACCCAAGTATGAATATCAGACCTATAATTTTCCTTCACTGCAGATCAAAAAATAATAAAATCAATTGAACATAGAGTTTTTCTTATATAGTGATAAATAGAGTGAGCTGAGCGATCTTCTGTTGACGGGACGTGTGCCCTACACGCTGCTGTTGCACGTCCCGGAAACGGGGCCTGTCCACCGTGACAATTCGCGAAGATCAAGCGTCAGTAGAAGTTGCCCTAAAAGGGTGAAATGTCTTCGTTCTTGGGAACAAGTGTGATTTTATTTCACAACCTCAGGCATTTTCGTTACGCCCATGGTCCTTTTTTGGTATTTTTATGGTTCCAACACTGTCGTTTAATTAATTACGATTTGTCCATCTGCATTCTACGTACATTTACTAAAATATATCTCAAATAAATAAAAGCAATTTATTTCCATGACATTGAAGTTATGACAAAAATTGACCGAAAACAAATTTTCCAAAAAATTCAAATTGTGTTCCTAAATAAAATTCGTTTTGGTTAGGGAAACCGACCACTTCTTTATTATCAGATATCCTCTTTGATAGCTTGTTCTCTGTATTGGTATCGGTTCATTTAAAATTTTAAAACTCACAACGTTAGCCCCCCAAAAACTGAAATTGTGGAATACGTAATCATTTGTAAATACCTCTTCAATTATTTTTACACAAACCGATTCGTTTTGTTCGGTTTTGCATCGATATCCATGTTGATTTTAGTCTCGAATTTTAGAGTTTCAAGTGTTCATTAAGCATCGCATGGATGAATAAACTGGGAGTTTACAGGTAAATATATATCAGTCTTGAAAAATTAAACATGTTAGGGAAACATTTTTGATAAACATACCGTGTTTAAATTAAATGAGGACCAACGAAATAAAATTGATGAAAATAGTAAACTAGAACATGAAAACTACGCAAATTTACTTCCAGTTAAACAATTAATATTGGACAAGAAGGAAATTAGTATTAGAACTAAAACAAGAATTTACAACACAATTGCTTATCAACCATGATATATAGAAGCAAGACATGGCCATTTATGAATAAATAAAGTATAGTAAAGACTACGGAAAATAACCAAAAACAAAAAGAGATAAAGTATAAATAAAGATGTAAAAAAGAGATACAATATAACAATAGGAGAAAAAACCGCCAAATTATTGCGAGTGTGTGCAAAGAATGTCACCGAACATTTACGAAGAAAATAGATGAACCAAAGTAATATGGAAGGAGGCTATATGAAGATCAAGAAAGACTATGTACCAAAAAATGGAACAGATAGGTGAGATAAGAGGGACAGGAATCAGTAAATTAAGTAGTAAGTCGGGAGAAAAATGGGTCAAGCCTCTATTTCAGCTAACGCCGCGAGGCATAAGGCTACTAAGATGAAAAACAATGAGAAGAAGAAGAAAATTTTTTATTACGTTCTAAACTTCATAAGGTATAATTTAAGACATTACACAGTGTCCATAAAATTATGATTTCACATACGATAGTAAAACAAATATATTGATATAAAATCACTAAACAGGCATACATTTTAAACACTCAGTACATGAAAAAAGTGTGCCAACATAAAATAATTTTAAGAAAATCAACAATAAATCAAAATTTATAACAGGAAAAAAGATTGTAACATTATAAATTAAAAGAAAATAATATTTAATTCATTTAAAAACCATAAGAAAGAATAAATTTACCTTGTATCAAAAATTGTAATCATTGAAATATTTTCTGTCAAAGTTTCCTAAGTATATTATAAAAAAAAGTTATACAGTAGCTAGATATATGTAAAAAATAAAACTAATCTGAATAAAGTGATTCATAAAAAGTTAAGTGGCAACTTACCCTGAAGAAAATCCACAGATACCCCGCACAATAGCATACAGACATTGAAGAGAATATCAATGACAAATTTCAACAGGATCTCACAGTCAATCCTGTTTCTCAACTTGGACAACGATGAATTAATGAAAGAATTCACGAGTAGATAGTAAACATTAAAAAGGTATTTGAACTAAATTATAAAATGAACCATTTCTACTTAATTAAAAAAGCTAAATAGTTTAATGTTTAGCTCACACTATAGAATACTAAAAGATTTGATCACTTTAAAAAGCACAGTTTTTAAAAGAGTTGTTTTTTAGTATTCTCAGAGATTTAAGTTTATTTTTATTCATTGTACAATTGGATTGAAGATAGATTTTCGAATTTCAGTTGGTTTTAGAGTTACTGTCATTGGATTTTTATGATAATGCCTGTAAAAGTTGAAATATCAATGTCAGACATTCTGGATTATGTGGGTGAACGTGTTAGGCAAATAAGGAAGGTGAAGAGGTTCTTAAGGCTTGTCACATCATTTTATGTGGAACTGACGGCTCCAATGAGAAAATCATCAAAAGAATATGAACAATTTTACAATCCCCACATGAAATCACCATAAAACTGAATGATACCTGGATTTGTCAATGTTCCTGTAAAGCAGGATTAGGCCTTAATCATTAGGGGGATATTGCAAACATATCATTGCTACAATGATATATGTCAACAGGTTAGTAATTATTGAAGATATTGATTGTTGGAAAATGTGTTATTTTCCGCCAGAATAAATGCAAAATTTAAATTCGCACGCCTCTGCAAAATAACATCATATCATCGAATACGAGATGATCTGGTATGCGCGATTTTGACATGAAATGTCAGATGTAAAAAATTATCATACAAATAGCTTCAGACTAGTAATTAATTAATTAATTAATGTGTTTAGTTTAGTTAGTAGTTGTGAAAAACCTCGTTATTTAAATCCCACTCCAATACAGTCCATTTCAACACACAAACTTGGGAAATATCAGCCCCAACTATTTTTAAACTGTATTTCCTGTTCAACTGTCTCTTTCATGTTTTAGATTTGAGATGTTGGAACCAGCAAGTTGCACAGATTTGACACAAAAATGAGGGAAAGGAAAAATATTTCAATAAGATGACACATGTTTATTGTTTAAATAAATGATTGCCTAAGCAAAAATACGTTTTTTTTTTCATAATAATAATAAATTTAGAGTACATCTTTCATCATCTTTACTTGATAATTCTACCCCCACTTGCTCATCTCCATGTTGTTTGCCTTGCATTTCATTTTCATTTGATTTCTGCCTAAGCCTGAAATGAATTAAATATGATGTAATGAAAGTTATTATTTTCCTTTCTCACCCTACTTTGGTTACTTCTTTCTTAATTCCTTAGTGTTTGATCACTGGAAGGTTCTGGCTAGGAAGAGATCCATTTTTCAAACGCTTTCTCTGTGTTGTTGAAGTCACTGTATTATATAATTACAAATAAATTCAAAGAATGTGATAGCAAATGACAACAGCATTGAAAATTATATGTGGAAGTCTCTGCAAAAACCTTCATCAAACTTACCACTAAAAAAATCGTCTTTCACAAAGTGCTTGCTGCAAACAAACATTTACTTTGATATAGGTTTTCCTATCTTCAAGATTATCTTCCATTTATTGATTTCTTTGGCATTCAAAGGAAAGATATGACCGAATTGCCATATGCAGAGCAAGTTGAACTCGCCTTGGATTTAAATATCTACAGGGGGATCTAATATGGATACAACTATGTTGTTTACGTGACCCAAACAGTTAATTTTTATAATATATTTCAGAAATTTACCACTTCTTCAATTTGAATCTCTTATGTAAAGCACAGTAATTTACTATGCAATATTTTCATGTTATTAAGAGAATTTACTATCCTTTGAGTTAATTACTTTTCCAAAATAAGCTTTACTGCTGTGGTTTAAAATTATATTTTTTAATATCTTCGTCTTCTCTCACAACTCTGCTCCTTTTGTATGGCAATAATTAACGTGAAGGCTTTTTTTGTATATACTTAATCCTAGGGAAAAGTGTTGTTTTGATGAAAAAACATCCTGCCAATTGATTCTCTTGATGTGAAAGAACTATTGAACTCGGTGGTCGTCTTAAACATTGTAATGGTATCAAATTTAGTAAATTAGGATCGTACATCAATAGTTTGCAAAGAAAAATTTACATGAATCAAATATAAAAATTATAAAAAAGATTTTCATAATAGTTCTATAAATTCATAAAGAAAGGACTTAAATGTTCTTACATTTTAAAAATAAATAAAGTTGGAAGTTTAAAGTCTCCATATGGAATTAATAATAATGGAAGTTAAATATTAATTATATCAAAAGTGTTCTTTTTTATTATTGTATCCAATGTAATAATTAAATTTATATAAAAAAAAAATTCTTTAAATTTAAGAAATTATGTAAAATTTCCAGAAATTTTGGTGATTTTTAACATAGTGATCAATATTTCTTAAGATACTTTTGGTTTTTTATTGATCTACCGCTACACGTAGGAAGTAGATTTGTCTGAGGTCTTATATTTTACTTTCAGAATAGAGCTTTCGACTTTCTTTTTCAGGTTTTCCTAAACCAATGATTTCTCCGTTGGTCTGTGAAGTGAGTATGTTATTCATGTAAATGATAAAGAATACCGGTCCGAATACTGTCCCTTGCGGCACCCCACATTGTACTGTTCTTTCTTCACTAAGTACATTTTCGATTGCTGCACGTTGCTTTCTGTTACTCAAATAATTTAAGTACATTTCCCCTAAATTCTAGATCTCGCAAATCTTTCAAAAGCTGTATATGGTCAACAGTGTCGAAGGCTTTTGCGATATCCAAAAAAACATCTAGTGAATGTTTCTTCCTGTCCAGGCTATTATAGATTTTTGACGTGAGTGAACAAATCGCGTCATTTGTGGACTTTCTTTCCTTGAATCCAAATTGTTTTTCAGATAAAAGTTTATTTTTATCAAGTTAACTGACTATTCTGACCTTCAAACAGCACACAGCACATTTTTGGTAATCTTATCTCCATATCGCCTTTTATAATCCTCTGCATTTTTAGGTCGTTCGTTGTATGGTTTATTCACAATAATTCTTCACAAAACACCTTCCAAATATACCACTTTTAATTGCACAAATAACTTAAAATAAATTCGAACTTCACATTATGCCTATCAATGATAGATGTCGCCCATTCCGTGATTTTTCACTATAGTAATATTAGTATCATTGTATAAAGAATATATTCTTTATACAATGTTAGTATAGTTGTTAGATTTAGATTCTGTCAAGTAACATTTATTAATTGCACTTTCTCATCACTGGATGGACAGTTGTTAAAAAATTTTAAAATCAGTAATTAGTATTTATAGTATATAATTTTCTTTTGGGTGTGAATGATAGTACGGTTGAGTACTAATAATATTTTTTTTTAGTAATAGTATAAAGAAAATACAAGAAAACATATTTTTTGTAAAAGGTTCCTTCTTCTTGTTTTTTTTTTGGTTGATTACATAAAATTATTTAAATGATTACAGTTTTATTTAATTCATCTTAACTTAAAAAAAAAGTTTTTCAACATACATAAAAATAAGGAATTCAATAATTATTCATTCAGAAACCCACTTGAGAACCCTGAGAAATTAAATAGTGCTATAAAATTTTTATTTTCTAATATTATTATTAATATTATAACAATATTAATATCTCACTGCCCACTGCCAGATAAAAGAACAACCGTCTATATTTAAAATTTTGTTATTAATTTAAATACAGTCTCTTTCAGTCTGATAATACTGTCGCTATCGAGATAAAAGTATTTTAAATTAAAATTGTAAAACTGTATCCGTTCTCGAACCTCCAGGGAATATTTACTTTTCATCTATAGTTAATTGAAACTTAGAGATATACTTCAGTAGTTTCCATTAATGATAAATCTATACTGTCAACTTGTAACATATCATCGACCCATAAAGCGGGTAAAACGTCCAAAACGCTGACCAAGTCAAACAAGTAAAAAAATATTAGAAATATCTTTAATCTTTAATCGGATTGAATCATTTTTTAAAATACGAAACGGGCAGATACACGATATTGGCTCTAACTTGAATAATTTGTTAATACTCATTTATTATTTACAGAATTAAACATTCTTATACAGAAAACTGATAGACATGGCAGAACTTAGTACTCGCCGTTATATTATTCACTTGATATAATCATTAAATTTTCATTTTCCGAATCATAGTTAACCTAAAAGTTGAATAATTTCAAATTTTGGTGGATGAGTCAATATTGGTGGAGGATTTTAAATTCTGGTGGATTATAGATCATTCCCATGGATTATCAAAAATTCTAGTGTACGGGGTGTCCCAAATTGGTGTGTTTTGCAGGGTATCTCGTAAACTAGAAGAGATAGAAGAAAAGCAGTTAAGATGTTATGACTTCTTTTTTTGTTAAAGTAACGATAGCCTAATTAAATCTTTAGTAACTCCCTGCAGTTGGAAGATACAGGGCGATTATTGAAAACTGTCGAAAACTACAAGGTACTATAACTTTTTAATTAAGAAAAATATAAAAAAACGTTATAAAAACTTTTGATAAATATTAAAGAGTTCAGTGGCGCACAGATTATTTTTTAGGGGGCTCACTACGGAAATATAATGCAAACTTATGTTTTTTTAAATGGGACACCCTGTATATTTTGACGTTTTTCGCTTCCTTTTTTAATTCTCATTCACCTGATATGACATATTATATATCTATTTTCAATGGTTGGAGCTACAGTGCAAATAAACCATTTATGGATATTATCAGGTGAAACACCCTTAAAAAATTGAACACTCAGAACGAAATTTAACATTTTATTATAAGGATACTGATGTGTGACAATTTTATTTATCAAAATTATAATTAATAAAAAATAAAACCAGATTAAAAAAATAAAAACAATAAACTTATGAAACAACAAGAAACAGTAATTTATTTTTATTATTTAGTTTCGCTTTGTCTATAAAATTTTTGTAATTTTTCTATGACAATAAAGCATATTCTCTCTCTCTATTTTCGAAAATATAACGTGCTTAGTCACGCGTAGTAATCCCGCTGATTTTGGGGTTTGTTTGCGTAAAAACGTACATAATGAATTAAAAAAAATTATTTTTGGACAAATTTGATAATACTATCAATATTTAATGTATCTTACAATATTACGGGACCAAAAAAAATCACATACTCTTTTCTTTGGACATTAAAACCACTTATTTATTTTTCAAAAAGATTTTAATTTTAACGTTTCCAAAATCGCTGTCAAAAAATTGATATAACAACTAATCTACCTATAACTAATTTTATTAGAATGTGAAAATTACATTAAATGTTCAAAATGTCCTTCGTTTTGTTGTAGTAATAATTGACACCTTTTTCTTACTGATCTTATACAATTGAGTATGTGCACTGACTTTATTTTTCTAAATGCGGCATGAATATTTTGTAATAAATCTTCCCTACTCTCGAAGTTAGTCTTGTAAATATTATTTTATGATTTTATTTTTGGTAATGCTGAATTGGTTGGAGATTATTTAAACGAAAAACTTTTTAATCGATGAAAACGGAGAGCATATTGAACATTTAATGTAATTTTTACATTCTAATAAAATTAGTTATAGGTAGATTAGTTGTTACAATGTTTCTTGTTGTTTCATAAGTTTATTGTTTTTATTTTTTTAATCTGGTTTTATTTTTTATTAATTATAATTTTGATAAATAAAATTGTCACACATCAGTATACTTATAATAAAATGTTAAATTTCGTTACTGAGTGTTCCATTTTTTAAGGGTGTTTCACCTGATAACATCCATAAATGGTTTATTTGGACTGTAGCTCCAACCATTGAAAATAGATATATAATATGTCATATCAGGTGAATGAGAATTAAAAAAGGAAACGAAAAACGTCAAAATATACAGGGTGTCCCATTTAAAAAAACATAAGTTTGCATTATATTTCCTTAGTGAGCCCCCTAAAAAAATAATCTGTGCGCCACTGAACTCCTTAATATTATAGCTATCAAAAGTTTTTATAACGTTTTTTTATATTTTTCTTAATTAAGAAGTTATAGTACGTTGTAGTTTTCGACAGTTTTTAATAATCGCCCTGTATCTTCCAACTGCAGGGAGTTACTAAAAATTTAATTAGACCATCGTTACTTTAACAAAAAAGAAGTCATGACATCTTAACTGCTTTTCTTCTATCTCTTCTAGTTTACGAGATACCCTGCAAAACACACCAATTTGGGACACCCTGTACATTAGGGTGTATTTGTTTTATGTAGCTCTTCATCAAGTATGTTGTTTCCCGAACTATTGCACTCAGGTTCCCCAAATATGAACCAAATCGGACAATATTTAGAGGTGCTTTAAGTTCACAAACTATTTTTTGTTTCTTTTTCCTCTATTTTTTTAAGATTTCTTAATACCATACCAAACTAATAGTCTAGTTAAATGGTAGTTTTTCCAAAACATGAGAGCGGTACAAAATTTATAAGGTCGCCATCTTCATTCGAAAAACGCCAATTTGAAAACTGCACTGTTAGACAACTCTACATGAAAAAGTGGTAGAATAAAAGATGCAAAGCATCAAATTTTGAGTTCAGTGAGTACAAAAATTTTAAATTTGGATCAATATATACGTATACAGGGTGACACAGCAACCATGTAACAGGCTACAGAATCTGTGTTTCTCAAGATAAAATTATAAAATTTTAGGGCATTAAATGGGACCTTAGTGGCCTCATTTTAGTCAGTTTGTTTCACTTTTACTACTTCCGGTTTTACCTATGTAACCTGATTTCATCGATACTTGGTATCTCAAGTGAATAGTTAAGGAGCTAAAAACGGCACTAACTTAAATATTACATTAAATTATTTAATGTAATTCAAAAAATATATAAATTTAATACAACATAACTGAATTGTACGATTTTTTATATTTTTTAATTTAACCCATTTTCCCCCCTGTTTTCATACCTTATTTAAATTTCAACCCTTGTTTTTTTCTTCCTAAAACAATAAACGCATTCTATTCTAATTAACTGTATAATTTTAAATTACATTTTTTGTACATTTCTTAATTAATGTTCTCAAATGAGAAAACTATCATACTTTAAAAAGCATTGCATTAAATATTTTTTTAATATTATCAAGGCGGCGCCGGTGACTAGACATTATTTTGACTTATTTAGGTGACGGTGAATTTGACAGTTAGCTATCATAGAGCTGGTGATTTAAACTGCAAAATAAAGTAAATGATCTAAAATCGTTTTTGATAAAAATGTATATGCCCAACCAGACATTAAATCCAAATCTTACTTGTTGATGTCCTTGTCTTATTAGTCGTGGATTTTCTGTAGCCCAATACCTTGTATTATTTTTATTAAATATTATATATTATACATTTTTAACAAAAACAATTTTAGATCATTTACTTTATTTTGCAGTTTAAATCATATAATAAATGATAGCTAACTGTCAAATTCACCGTCACCTAAATAAGTCAAAATAATGTCATAGTCACCGCCGCCTTGATAATATTAAAAAAATATTTAATGTACTGCTTTAAAGTATGATAGTTTTCTCATTTGAGAACATTAACTAAGAAATGTACAAAAAATGTAATTTAAAATTATACAGTTAATTAGAATAGATTGCGTTTATTGTTTTAGGAAAAAAAAACAAGGGTTGAAATTTAAATAAGGTATGAAAACAGGTGGGAAAATGGGTTAAATTAAGAAAAAAATAAAAAATCGTACAATTCAGTTATGTTGTATTAAATTTATATATTTTTTGAATTACATTAAATAATTTAATGTAATATTTAAGTTAGTGCCGTTTTTTCCCGTTTTTTATTTCTTTGATATGTTATTTGAGCCAATTTTGATTTTTCGTATTTTTGTGTGTTATTTGAGCCAATTTTGATTTTTCGTATTTTTGTGTGTAGCTCCTTAACTATTCACTTGAGATACCAAGTATCATACATCGATGAAATCAGGTTGTCAAGTAGATTCCAAAAATGTAATAATCTACAAAGTGGCCCGTTTAAAATTCAAAAGTTGGTATCACTTCCGGTAAAACCGGAAGTAGTAAAAGTGAGACAAACTGACTAAAATGAGGCCACTAAGGTCCCATTTAATGCCCTAAAATTTTATAATTGTATCTTGAGAAACACAGATACTGTAGCCTGTTACATGGTTGCTGTGTCACCCTGTATACTCTCCCTTCTTTTTTTTGTAAGCCTAACTTGAGGATTTATAAGTATGTAGATGTAATAAGAAGTAATTAGTACCCATTTACAAAAAATATTTACTCATTTATTACATTTAAATTTATAAGGTACAAGAATTCATTTTTCAACCCTACGCTCGGACTTTCCATAGTCCCAGCCAAACAAAGGAGAGTAAAATAAAATGGATATTGCTATCAGGTATTTCCCATACATCGCATCTTCACACTGTACTACAACTTTCTTGCTTTTTTTTCAGCTGCCTGGTCTTTCCATGATTTTTCCTCCAATATATATTGAAAAATTACCTATTTTATCTTGTAAATCTAAATGTAATAAATAATATTTTTTTTTTAAATAGGTACTAATTACTTCTTATTACATCTACATAATACGTCCTCAAGTCAGGCTTACAAAAAAGGAGGGGAAGTAACTTGGGGTTGGGAAGGGGGTTTTAGAGAGGGAGGGAGATTGGTACTTCAATTAAGGGTTGGGAAGAGGAGTTTGAGAGGTAGGGGGTTCATATTGACAGGCGCATACTTGTTATTATTGGACCCCTTCACATTGGTCAAATAAGCGTTTAGAGGCAAAATAGAGGAATGATCAATATATGCGTATATATTGATCCAAATTTAAAATTTTAGTGCTCACTGAATTCAAAATTTGATGCTTTAGAACTTTTATTTTACCAGTTTTTCACATAAACTGGCTGTTTTTAAATCACAGTCGTATAAATGTGAGTATATTGCAGTTTTCACAAAAGTTGGTAAAAATTTGCTTTTTTCGATTGACGATGGCGACCTTATAAATTTTGAGGTTAGGATGTTAGGGACATCATTCGACGCAGAATTTTATGCTCTTGAACTTTGAATACCGCGACATTTTCCGTTTGCAAGAAATGAGCGGTTTTTTGCGTTTTTAGGCCTGTTCCGGTCCTGCTACGAGGCAGCAAACTTCAGATACGTTTGAGCACCCCAAAAAACATATAATTCCGTTGAAAAATTTTCTACCGCTCTCATGTTTCGAACTTTTGAACACCATTTAACTAGACTATAAAGGCATAATTCATTTCGGAAGCTCATTGTGGTTTGTATTTTAATTTCTCTCTCTTTCCAATGGATTAAAACCACTTAGTTGTTAAAAAAGTTTTTTTATTGACGTTTCGGCTTTCCAGATCGAAAGCCGTTATCAAAATGACATAAAATAAATAAATTTACTAGAAACAGAACACTTGATAATCTTGCAAAAATATGACATCAACATAGTATACATAGAATAAGATTTTGAGATTGAAGATGTCAAAATCTGTTTCAATCATATTTTTGTGACGTTTCTGGGAACGAATTTTTGAAAGGATAGCGCATTTGCATATTATAAGAGAATTTATACTTCGTCATAAATGAAGTTTTCTTATTAATATTATCATAAGAAAAAACCAGATAAAAACTTATGATACTATCCCGATATAGAGGGTATCCTTTTTGCAATTAACTCTTTTTGTAAAATAGGTATCCAAATTTTTGAAATATCAACCGAACAATTAGAAACACATTCGTTATTATTTAAGCATATCAATGCTGCTTCTTTAACTTTGCGGTTATAATTATTCGGTTCTTTTAATAATCTAGTTGAAAAATTCCATTGTATTTTATGACCATGTAATAAATTTTATATAGGAGAAACATCTAGACCTTTTCATATTAGACTTAATGAACACCAATCGTACATTAAAAATAAACAATTCGAAAAATCCAAAATATGTGAACACGCATGGGATTCTGGTCATAAAATACAATGGAATTTTTCAACTAGATTATTAAAAGAACCGAATAATTATAACCGCAAAGTTAAAGAAGCAGCATTGATATGCTTAAATAATAACGAATGTGTTTCTAATTGTTCGGTTGATATTTCAAAAATTTGGATACCTATTTTACAAAAAGAGTTAATTGCAAAAAGGATACCCTCTATATCGGGATAGTATCATAAGTTTTTATCTGGTTTTTTCTTATGATAATATTAATAAGAAAACTTCATTTATGACGAAGTATAAATTCTCTTATAATATGCAAATGCGCTATCCTTTCAAAAATTCGTTCCCAGAAACGTCACAAAAATATGATTGAAACAGATTTTGACATCTTCAATCTCAAAATCTTATTCTATGTATACTATGTTGATGTCATATTTTTGCAAGATTATCAAGTGTTCTGTTTCTAGTAAATTTATTTATTTTATGTCATTTTGATAACGGCTTTCGATCTGGAAAGCCGAAACGTCAATAAAAAAACTTTTTTAACAACTAAGTGGTTTTAATCCATTGGAAAGAGAGAGAGAATACAAAGGCATATTTGAGCAAGGGGACGATTTTTCACGGTTGATAACAAAATATTTGTTGCGTTTCACTAACCAGATCCATTATTTAATGTTTTTTTTTTAAAAAATTGTTGAAAATTAACTCAAATTCTAAAAATCCTTGAACCACGTTGATATATGAATGAACTACAACATTTTTCCAATTTCTTTTTAAATTATTCAATTTCCATCTCATTAATCAATTTTTGAGATGAATTAATAAGATAGGAAGGTGCCAACTAACGATGACAATATTCAATAGTTCATTCGCTTAATGCGATAACGCTCTTTAGGTGGGGAAACCAAAATCGTTGTATTCAGGAATTTAATATTCTATTGATAAAGTTTGAATGACACGGAGGTGTTTTGTGTGATCAGCATAAACTGTACATTATTTCGATCACGTTATGCGTCTAAAATTTAGTGCTATTCATCGAATTGCAATTAGTATGATATATTGATTGATTAGTGGTATCAATGGTGTTTATATATATACACAGCGCTTCATAGGATTTGGGCGAATTTTACGAAATAAGTATATTGAGCAAGTTTGAATAAATCGAAACAGTTATTTTATCAATAAGTTATGCAGATTTATGTTTGTAAATTTTGAATAATATTCCTTTATCCTGGTTTCTTTAATGTCATCCTAATTTGACGAATAAATAAACGAATTTATAGCAGTTCAACATTTCTCTGTTTACTACATCATGCCATACGTAAAATCTACACTTTATGCAAAGGCAATTTCTGATCCATACTGTTACCACCTCCTTATAATTTTTTTTTTAACACACGACATACAGCCTCAGTAAATAGCTCATGACGCACGGTAAACACAAAACCGTGCGATTTGTTTACCGTAAACAAAACGCACGGTTTTGGTAAACAAAACGCACAGTTTATACATATAATTGCCTTCAAAATAAGTTGGACAAATTGTTTTGATCGTTTTAACTTACTGGCCTATTCCTTGAAAAAGAAAGTGTTTTTATAAATCGTTATCTTATCTGTAGAAAAATAATGTATAAAAAAATATATATGAATGGCATTTCTTTAGAAATAAAAACGGTCAAAACAATTTGTCCAACTTATTTAGAAGGGCAACTATAAGTAGGTAGTAATCGCGTAACCGCCCGTCATCACCGTAGCCATAGCAACTGTCAAAATCAAAATAATAGAAACAAACAGAGAGAATGTAATATATGAGAGTTGTCGACCCTGTAGGAACATTTGGCATCGCGTTGATCGCAGCGCACCACGAAGGGGTGCCGGAACTAATTTTTACAGGCGGGATATTTAAATTTGTTAGTTTGAATTATGGGTAGATAAATTTTACAATTTGTCTTAACCCCTTACCGCATCATGGGTCATATTTGGCACAATTAATATTTTCATACATAACTATTATAAATAAAGCCGCAGACCAAACTATTTTTGCATAGGTGGCCATATGTGGTATATATTTCATAATTCTGGTAGTGTAGCGACATCTCTTAACAGTTTGGTGAAGTTTCATACAATTTTGCAAATGGCCGTCGTGTGAACAGGTGTTATCAGTTTTTATAAATTTTGATCCACGATCATCCGAGTTTCTGTAGCAGATTTTGGTACAAAAAAAATAGCCACGTAAAGACTAGAGTTTTTCGAAGGAATTGCTGTAAGTAGACCCATGTAATTCTTTATTTTTTGACTGTTTTTGATGAGAAATATTGTTGTGTCATATGTGGAACTGTATGCACATTCGCCAAAACTCTCGTGGACATATATGGCACAATATGCACTCCGGACACTAAATTTATTTCAGAAAATGGATACACAAACGTTTTATGGTGCCAGTAGATATGTGCCAATGGATGTACCAGATGGTAGTGAAGACGAGAGACTTTCAGAAGATGAAGAACCGCCTGGTAAATTAGCTCCAGATTCTGATTACAAAGACGAAAATGATATGGACGATAACCAATCAGATATTATCATCCCAGAAACGGATTTAGAATTCAGTTCCGATAGCGACGACGATCTACCTCTGCTCGAACGGTTTCGTAAACTAAATAAGAATAGAAACAAGAATCATCCTACTTGGAAACGGGGTAATTTAGTTACATCGGATGAGAACCTAACATTTCTTGGTTCTACTGACATGCCATCTGAATTGGAAAATGCAGACTCTCCTTATGCATTTTTTAACTTTTTTCTAACAAATGAGATGATTACTGATATAGTTTACCAAAGTATCTTATATTCTGCTCAAACGAGACCACAAAAACCTTTGGATCTTACTGAAAAGGAGCTCGAACAGTTTATAGGGACCTGTATTTATATGTCAATAGTCCAGTTACCTAGTTCCAGAAGTTATTGGAACCTGAACCTAAATCACCGCTTGATCTCAGATGTTATGTCATGCAACAGATGGGAAGAAATAAAACGGTTTTTGCACTTTGCGAATAATGACGATGCTGTTGCAGCCGGAAATCCTGCTCATGATAAACTATTCAAAATACGACCTGTACTTAGAAAACTGAGGGAGCAACTACTAAAAGTTCCAAAGGAAGAGTACTTGGCTATAGACGAGCAGATTATTCCAACGAAAGCACGTTCGTCCATCAAACAATACAATCCAAAAAAACCTCATAAATGGGGGTATAAGGCGTTTGTTCTTAGTGGTGTAAGCGGATTTTCCTACGATTATGAAATTTTTGCAGGAAAGCAAACCAATATTCTCCCCAATGGTTTTCCTGACCTGGGAATGAGTTCAAACGTAGTTCTTCGGCTAACAGAAACTGTTCCAAGGCACATAAATCACAAGCTATTTTTTGATAACTGGTTCAATAGCGTCCCATTACAAATTTACTTGGCACAAAATGGTATGTTACCGCTCGGAACTGTTAGAATAAACAGAGTGCCAAATAGCAATATGCCAAAAGAGGCTGAACTGAAAAAGAATGGCCGTGGAGCGATGCTAGAGAAAGTCGCCACAATTGATGGAACAAAAATATCTGTTGTCTCATGGTATGACAACAAATTGGTCAACATGTTGTCTACATATGCTGGAAGTACACCAACAGTTGAGGTTAGAAGATTTTCGAAGAAGGATAACAAACATATAACGGTTCCGTGTCCAAAGGCTGTAACAATCTACAACAAATATATGGGAGGAGTAGATCTCCTGGATTCCATGCTAGGATACTATAGAATCAAACTTAGGTCAAAAAAATGGTATATGAGGATATTTTTTCATATTATTGATTTGATGGTTGTCAATGCATGGATACTTTGGAGAAGAAGTGAAAACGAGTTCAAAGATTTAGCTCTGGCAGATTTCAAAATGGCCATTGCAGAGTGCTTGTGTAAATTGAATAAAGCCAGCTCGACAAAGAAAAGAGGCCGTCCCAGTGGAGTCATGGATAACTTGCAAAACAAGAAAAAAAGGGGCCCGACATCAGATTTTCCCATCCAAGAGGTTCGAAGAGATCAATATGGCCATCTTCCAGTATGGTGTGATAATCGGCAAAGGTGCAAATATTTCTGTGGTAAAAAATCTTTTGTAAAGTGTGAAAAATGTGGTGTTCATCTTTGCTTGAACAAAGACAGAAACTGCTTTTATAAGTTCCATACTGAATGACTTTTAGTTGATTGATTTGCTTATACATTATTTTGGTGTTTTGTTGTATTATTGCATATTGTGCCACATATGGCAAAAAAAAAATACAAAAAAAAAATTAAAAAAAGTTAATAAAGATTTTTTTAAATTTTTTTACCGAAATCCTGAATTTTTTTTCCACATAGTGCATTTTTTTTACCAAAAACAAAAAATTCATGCGGTAAGGGGTTAAAATTGTTTATTATATAATTATTTCATTACAAAAAATAAAATAAAATTTCATTTTTTCTAATGAAATAATTATAATTAATAAACAATTTTAAGACAGATAATTTAGATAAATGAGAAATCAACACACATTTAAAATTTTTATTAAACTAGACATATATTAATAACATAACACAATTTATTTTAATTAAACGCAGTACACTAAGTTACAAAAAAAAAGAATTATTTTTATTTGTTAGTCCTCTTAACATCATTATATTTTTTAATTAATAAGGGGACGCTAACTTTTATGAGCTGAGAAAATACGTATGATTTATGTTCTTGACAGGTGAACCAATCAAAATTAATATGACCTTTTGCAAAGAGTCCAGTTTTTTCAATAATATTCTCTATATGACCTAAAAGTGGTAAAATATGGTATACAAAGTCATGCAGCATTGAAAGAAATTTAATGACTTCCCTTTGGACATAAATCAGACGTGCTTTATCATCATTTTCTTTGAAGGAAGTAAAAATATCGTGAACGTCTAAAATCTCTGCCTGCAAATTAGCCTTACATTCTTCGCAATTAAAAGTTGTAATTTTTTTAACAACAAAACCAGAAACCAGAAACATAGCTTATTGCCTGGGTATAAAAATTTAATTCTGAATCTAAAAACGAGAATTCAATATTTTCCAATTCATTAATTGTAATAGAATTTAATGGTTTTGGTTCATTATGAAAATTTAAAAAAGAATTTAAGTTATCTAATAAAGTACAATCGTCTGCTTCACAATTTCTGTTGTAGTTCTTGGCAGAAACTAAACTATTTAAAATTGACGTTTTTAAAGCTGATATAAATTGGTAACAATTTGTAGAGGTATTGGCAGCACTATACTGCCGAGTTGCCCTAAACATATTTTCAACTGGGTCCTGATTTAAAGAACGCGTTCTAATAAATTTGAATCCTAATTTCCAACATTCTCTTGTTAACAATTTGACACCTCTAATAGTAGTTAACCAAGATGTTTTAAAAGGCATTTTGGTTTTCATAGCCGTTCTATTTTTCGGTAAAAACTTCCAAGATTTTATTTTTGGTAACATAGAATTCCAAAACCCCATATGGTTTGACTTTTTTGAAACACACCGTCTAAGGGCCTTACCAGCATCAAAGGTTGGTTTCCTACCATTAAAACTGTCCAGGAACAATTAAACTTTTAATGGTAGCAGCCATAGTGCGGCTCATTATTTTTGCAGCAGCTGAAACTAATAATATTATAATAATAATAAACTAAATAAATTTAAAACTAAACTAATCCTAAATCCTACTCACCATCACCCTCGGCCCTCGCGTGCAATTCTAATTTCTAATTTTTGACACTTTCACTTGGCTTTCACTTTGACTTTGACAAACACAAGCCAGATTCACACCAACCAATGTATGATTGATTTTGTATATTTTCATTTTTAATGACTTAAACGTTAAATGTACTAGGATATTTTATAATAATTTTCTACATTAAAGGCGATATGTTAAAGTGTAATGTAATTTATAATATTTAAAACTATTTTATTATATTCTGCTTATGTAAAACAGTCTTGTAGTACACGCGACTGCAGCGACTCCATGCGCGGGCAGGAGCGCAAAAACGTTATGCCTTATACCGCCTATCCTTCAATCAGTCTCTTTTAAATTGTCTCTGGAAACAAACTTTTTGAAAGACAAATAAGTTTTAGATAATAATTATAAGATATGAATATGTCAAGTGATAGTGAAAACGAAAATTTAACTCCTCCCAACGTCATGGAAATGGCAAAAATGGCAACGAATAATTTACTGCCAAGTAAATCCCGCGAACGCTACGAAAATTGTTACAGTAGATTCATGGACTGAAGACTAAAAAATAAGGTGAATTCTTTCTCCGAAAACGTTTTGGTAGCATATTTTCAACACCTATCGGAAAAAATGAAACCTAGCTCTCTATGGTCCTTTTACTCAATGCTTAGATCGACTCTAAACATAAAAACAACATAAATATAGAAGCCTATTCCAAGTTAATAGCGCTATTAAAAAGGAAATCGGATGGCTTTAGAAGCATAAAATCTAAAATTTTGACGGCCAAAAATATTCAAGATTTCCTCGAAACGGCTCCTGACAATCAGTACTTGTTTATGAAGGTAAAACATGTCCACTAATGCTATATTCCACACTTACAGTAATTTTTATTTTTAGACTGTTCTTATAATTGGCGTGAGTGGTGAATGGCGAAAACAGAAACTGAAAGATATGAAAATTGATGATGTTGAGAACACAGGAAAATCCTTCATTATTAAAATTAATTCCAAATACAAAAACCAACATTCAACGTTCTTTTGTGATCTGACCATTTTTATTCTAGAATCAAAAAATATTACATTATACGCAAGACGGTACTAAAAGAAAATTTACCATTTTTTATAAAATATACAAATGGAAAATGCACCAAACAACCCGTTGCGATAAACAAATTAGGCAGTATACTAAAAGATATTGTAACATTTCTTAAACTAGAAAATCCTAATCGCAGACATGGTGGCTGGCAATCGTCTTCAGTAGCGGAAGGATATGTTGACGATTCATTAAAAAACAAAGAACTTACTTCATCTCGAATATCCTCCGCTATTTTACAAAATACAACCTCAACACATGAAAATTTTACAATGACTTATGACTCAACAAATCGAAATACATCCAATATATTTAATAATTGTTCAGTAACCATAAACTATTATAATGTTCCTAATGGTAAATTGTAAATTGTTTGTTTATAAAAATTCTTACATTCTTACAGGTTGCTATTATCGAGGCATATTTATAAATATTTAATAAATTTACTTTCAATTATTGAATGTATTTAAAATTTTAATAAAATTGTATTTGTTATTTTTTTTTACTAGTATCTTTGTTTAATTTTAAATTGTAATTTCTATTACCAACCTGTACTTAAGTATATGTAACAATTTTTAATAGGTAAGTAACAATTTGTTAATGTACCAAACAGTTGTTTGGTAAGTTTCAATAAAGTTTCAAAGTTTCAATAAAGTTTCAATGTTAATAAATAAAACGAATTATCCTATATGATAATATATCCTCTATAATTTTGTAAAATTGTTCGAAATAAAATTGTTAAAAAAATCTAAAGATGCAATAACTAAGTCCAGCCTTTTGGCCCACTGTATATGGCCGTAGGTAAAGTATAGTACGTAATGCGTGTTGTAAAGCAATCACGCACTCATGGAATTCGAATTTTTCCATTCGTGCGTAAAATGCTATTTACAACACATATTACGTAATATACTATTACCACCTATAAAACGAAAAATTCACCCCACAACTTTTATCTGGTCCACAAATATCTAGAGGTTTCTTCCTATTGATTCCTTGGATCACCTGATCGAAAATAGATGCAAAACGAGCACTATTTTACGCAAATAACCTTACAGTATTCATAAATTAACTTGAATTAGTTACGATCTGTTACTTTAGTCTGGATAGTGAAACAAATCGTGAGAAATACTTAACTTATATTTAATATTTTATTTTGGCTTAAGATCTTTTAATCTTGACTTTAATGTTTTTTAAAAATTATATTAAATAGTTTTTTATTTATTTATTTCCTTTCGTAATCTTAGTCAGAATGTATTGTTGAGCGCCATCTACCAATCGCTTCAGTAATTGACCGTCAAACCTTTTAAATCGATAATAATGAACAGTTGGTAAATGCAGAAATTTTTATTAACAATTAAAGATAAAATAAAAAAAAATGATTGACGTTATAGGTATTGTGAAAATTTATTGAAAAGAAAAAAGGTAAGTGTAATGTTTTTATTGTTTATGAAATTAATAATAATACTAATGCTATAATTATACCCTTCCTTATTCTAATCTGAACTTAGTTGTTTGTTAAAATGAAACCTAACCTAATTAAATAAGCTGCTATTTGCCTTGTTTATTTTTATAGACGTCTCTAATCTTTTAAATATCGATATTTATTATTAAATGATTGGTACCTTTTTTTATTATTAACGAATCATCAATTTTTAGTTACTCCTGGTTACTTTCTTTCTAACCTTCAAAATAACGGATATAATATTCTCCAAAATCAATCAGGAACACAGGATAAAACTACAGGATACTGTTGGATATGCATAACAAGCAGGATACAAACAGGATCTGGATTCTTCTTCAGGAACAAAAGCAGGAACCAATGATTGGAGTTCTTTTCTTAATTAACTTCTTTTATTCTTGGATTATACCAATATAACCTCACTTAAATTTGGCAGGTAAAATTTTCTTAACTTCTTTATATTAATCGTTGTAGTTTTGATTTGAAGATTCTTTTGTTTTTACGACGAGCTCTGATGTGAACAGTTCAAGAGTCTTTTGGCAAAAGCCTGGCTTGACAGCGAAATTTGGTTTTTATGAACGAGCATCTCTAGGCCAACTCAATTTAGATTTAAATTAAAATTATTATAAAATTAAATATTATCGATTTTTATACAATTTTTCACTATCAAAACATGATTCTCGAGATAAAAAGAATGATTTTGATATAATTTATTTACTATTTCTACTTACATTAAGGTTACATGACAACTTTTTACTTTCATCATTATCGATTTCTTAAATTGTATTAAACATTATTATTACTGCCTTTTTTTACAGTAATACTTTAATTTTAGAAGTTCCAACACTTAATTGTCCCTATTTATTGTAATTCCCCTGAATTTAAATTGACCATATTGATAAATCAAGACATTGCATTTCTAGGTTAAGTTTAAAATTTATTTCTCTTATATGATCGCAGACTTATTTGAGATTATTCTACTTTGACTTTTTCTATTTAGATCTTTGCTAAGTTATTTGTAAATATACTTAAATTGTCGATGAACATCCCTTATGGGATTTCCATGTTAAAATTTGATATCTAAAATTTTAGATTTTATTATGTAATTACTACTCTAAAATTAGTTTCAAACTTTATTTTCTACATTACATTCTGTCTAATGATTATTTAAATTAAAATAAATAGTTATTTATTGGTTTTGATTAATTTATTTGTTTCATTATTTCTCTTTATATTTAATATAAGCTTTGTATTCTCTTTATTTAATTGTTCGCATTAGTCAACCGTTACAATATATTAATATTGACGATTTTTCTATATTTGCTTTTGATCATTATCTTAGACATTCTGTCTGAAATGGAAGTTAAATTCACTGTTTCGTTTTTCTATACTTGCTAACAATCTAGTTCCTGGTTTTCTGGCTTTTGTTCTGATTCAAAGAACACATCCATTTCTATATTCCTTAGATAATTGTCTCCTTCAAAAATATAGATTTTTGTTTTTCCATTTGAGCCAAATAAAAGCACCTTCATTATATGTTGTTCTGATATTCCTTGTTGCTATATCTATATATTTTTAAATTCTGTTTGTATAGTATTTTTAACTTTCTACCGTACGATTCTGGTTGGTCTGATTTCATTACATATTTATTCCGTTTGCATATCATTGTTTGCTTTATTACATGTGTGGCATCTGTTATTGAATTTTGAGTTCCCCTTCATAAAAATTTATTGGTATATTTTTCTATTATTTCAAGCTTTGACCCTATTTTCATTCGTTATGTCATAAATAGTATGTTTTCTAGCTACTTATATAATATATAATTCTTCTCATATTTAGCATTGGCATCTCTTAAAAGTATGCTCATGTCCTCTTTCAAATTTTGTATATCTATCTCCGTTTGTTCATAAAAATCTTCTCTTTATATTTATTATTGACAGATTGTTGTGTATTCTTTTTTTACCCTTTCATTTTATCTCTCTTATATCCTTCTTTTTTCCATCCGAAGGACATTTTTACATTTACTTATTTTTCCTTTCTTGTATTTCCTATTTTTTTATACTTTGCTCTATTTGTTACTTTTCCTTTTTTATCCTACTCATTGTCATCATCCACATAATTGCTGGTCCCGGCTTTGCAATTTTTTAATAATTTTTTCCTGCTTGTGTTTTTCCTCTATGTTCCTCTGTACTATCTTTCATACCTTTCACCTTTCACCCTGACTAATATAGGAGATTAACTTTTGTTTCAATGTAAATGCAAACTGCCTATTGCACCAAATTTCGTGTAGTGCATGGATGCCGAAAATCCGGTAATGAATATCTATCTCGAAATATGATTAATGACTGTTGCTATAAAGCCCTATCGTTAATTTCTATCTGAACGGATGAGCGTGAAGACTGTCGATTATCAAGTAATTATCTTACATTGGCAATAACCATGTCAACATGGTCGGATTATAGAATTGGCCGATTATTATTTCGATTATGAACTTGGCAGAACACGAACACTGGTTAGATTGTTCCTTCAAGCAATTGAATAGTAGAACGAGTCTAGGACGTCTGTGGGTAGACACAAAAGGTGATGTTTGAGGTTCTGATAGGCGATTAATTTAGTCAATAGAGTGTGAAATGTCCAGTTCAATGGCGGCGGAAAGGAGTATGCTAGTAAATTATTTTCTAAGCAAGTGTACTTTGTTTGGAAATAAACCTCCGTTTTTATTAAATATATATTGACAAAGAAAAATTGACCACGACCTTGTAGACACAAGTAATCTTGACAAAGTTCAATAGTTGATTCGAACAACGACAGAAACATTTGTAAAGCTGTAGTAGAAAATCACAGGAGAAAAGATGACAGGGATTGACGGATATGAAGGAATCTCTTTCAAAAAATTGATTTTAAAAATTCGGGTTTTTTTGTAAAATTGCATCCAGTATTTAATTGTGGTAATATATTGCACCACAAGTCATCCCATTAACTGCCTCGGTAGAGTTAAAGTACAAATATCTGGTCACCGAGCTTCGCTCTTAATATTCAAATCTACATTTTTAAGCAGCCCAATGAGTATATAATTTAAGTATATTTATAACATGACAAATTATTAATTAATTCGCGAAAATCACGGAGTGGGCGACATCTACTTGGGCTACTGAAAGGGAGATAAATAAAAAGTTGATTGGCGATTGGCTTGAAAGTAGGCGGGAAAATTAAAAAAGCTGTCACTGTTAATTTTCAATTGGCTGCAGCTGTTGTTGACGTTTATCAATTGCTTATCACAGAGGTTAGTTAAATGCATTAAAAGTTGCCTAGTTTCAGGGGATTTCACCCTTTTAGAGCAACATCTACTGACGCTTGATCTTCGCGAATAGTAACGGCGGACAGGCCCCGTTTCCGGGACGGGCAACAGCAGCGTGTAGGACACAGGTCCCGTCAACAGAAGATCGCTCAGCTCACTCTATTTATCACTATATAAGAAAAACTCTATGTTCAATTGGTTTTATTATTTATTGATCTGCAGTGAAGGAAAATTATAGGTCTGATATTCATACTTGGGTAAAAAACTCCACAAAAACCTGTGACCAGACTCTCGACGTGTGGCAGATATTGATATCATATTTTTCAAAGTGTTTCAGTTACAAAAATAGTTGATTCGTACATTACATTACAATTTATTCTTGGAAAATACAAAGTCACAATCAACCTTAAAATGTACTATGAACAGTTGTCACGTTTTGACAGGTGTCACGTTTTGACAGGTGTCACATTTTGACAAGTCTCCATTTTGACTGTTACTCAACGTTCTTATAAATAATTACCTAAACCCATGATTTCTGAAATTGAATTGGCAACGTTGTATTTTCAACTTTGAATTTATGAGATGGCTGTCATTTCACAAGCAAATTATTTATATCCGTCAAATGAACCTTTCCTTCTTTATACTTTTCAGGTTTATTCTGGTTATAAATTGCTATATAAATTTGTTGAAAAGTTATGTATGCGTTTGTACTGGAAAAATATGTTACATAACCGTTTCAACGCACTGAATTTGTTTGTCTTGGGAGTGAGTATCCCAACATATATTTTTTCATAAAAAAATGTAAAAAATCCCAGTCGACCCCATTTTCTTAACGTTTACCCAGAGATGTGCGTGTCAGTAGTTGTCAAAATTTGTAGGTCATTATGGATAAAAAGCGGCAAATTTAAAATTGAATTCTTTAAGATTGAAACGCCAGAAATTAAATAAAGTCAAACCTTTTTACTACTATACTATACAGAAGAAAGGAGTGCAGTATTTAATTTGCAGAACGTAGTACAGGTGCAAGAGGTAGAAATTTTATTTTTACCTCATCCTTCAATGCTTATTTGTAGTTAAAATTTAAATTTTAAAACATCTGATCGGCCTAATATAGTTTTTGTCTACATTTAATCTTGTTTCCATGGTTTTTACTGTAATAAACCTGTTCTTTTGACAGATAAGTCGGACTTTATTTATTCATAGCCATATCGTATGTATTTTAATTGATTCGGAATTTTGTATTAATATATATTTCAAAATGGCTTCATTCTAAAAATATTATCAGTCCTCCTAAATCCTTGAAGGCAGAATTATTAGTAATAGCAAAACAACATAAAAACAAATTCAAAAAATATATTATAGATGAGATGGCCCGAGAAAAAGGAATTAAAATTCTCAGATTGCCTCCTTACCACGCAGAGTTAAATCCCATTGAACTGATCTGGTCACAATTATTAAAAGGTTATGTTTCTCAAAACAATATAACATTTAAATTTCCTGATGTGCGAAATTTGTTTTTGAAGGCAGTTTCAGATGTAAATAGAGAACATTGGGGAAAATGCATTGATCATGTTAAAAAGGTGGAAAATTCATTTAGGAAAGTGGATATATCAATGGAAAATTTAATAGAACCTATAATAATAAAACTCAGAAAAGACAATTATAGTGACACCATTAGTTTTAGTGAAGACAGTGACTTTTAAAGATAGTTCTTGAACTAACTTTTTTTCTAATCTTTGAGTTTAGGTAAGTACTGAAGCGTTACTTTTAATGCCAAGAGATTAAAAAAAATTTAATCCCAACATATAATCCTTCTTGTTATTTATTGGTTAAATTTAATTCGTTCAATGTTAAAGTGTCAGATGTATGAGGTTTATTTTTATTTTTTCTAAACAACATAACTTCAAAATTTAATCTACGAAGTGCGTATATATATTTTATATGCTGTGACCTTATTTATATTATAGAAACTTATTTTGCAAAGTACGCCTATGGAATGTGACGTTATATCCCCGCTTTTACTGTACTCATCTATCCTTTATAGTATATATTACTATAGAAACAAGTTATTATTATGTGCCGTTGCTAGGAAAAAAAACTAAAAGCTTAACTTTTTTTGTAAATATCTCGGAAGATCGAATTTTCACAGACATGAGACCTACATTTTTTGCCGATTTAGATAGGAATTAGTCTATCCTGAAAGTTTCATTGAATTCTGACGAGTGGATTTTGAGATCCTCCGGACATACATACATACCTACATACAAACCTTGCTCGTTTAGTAGTATTGATTGATTAGTATTACTTTATTGAATGGTACTGTATTTGAACCTTAACCGGACATAATTTGTCCAAATTCGAAACCTTAGAATTCTCAAAAAATGCTTATTGAAATAATTGATCAAGACATCCCCATTGTTGTGATTAGATATCGCATTGTCTGACTAGATATCATTGACTACCCTCTCGTATAATACATACGTCAAAACAACATGTCTAACAGACTCTTCCTTAACTTTAGCAAACTTTATGGCTCAAAGATTGACGTTATTGCCACTTTGGAGCGCTCAGTCCTTATTATGATGGTCTCGAAAGCCAATTATACCCGTAAACGAGTCAATGTTAGTAGATGACACCAAAATAAAATCAACGTTAGGCCCTTCGAAAAAAAATCCCTTCGCGTTTCTATCCAATCTAATAAGAACAAAAAAAAATTCAATGCAAAGAGAAAATGAAATAAGAATCTGCCGTTTCTTCCCACCAATTTTATCGTACGACTAGATGCTTAGGAAAGAAAAAGGAATGGATAAAGGAAAGTAAACATAATTATAGCTGAAACTCCGGAATAGCGCTCCAGACGCGACTTCTTTCAGAACTGCTGCTCAAAGTCGAAGAGACAACTTTAATTTTTGTGAACTTACGTGTGCCCTTCTATGTGCTGAAAAAATTATTTTTTTTGCGACTCGGGTGGAACACCTGAGTTTTGAATTATTACGGATTTTTGTTACGTTCGTTTCGTATTAAAAAATATTATTCAGAAAAAAGTTAAATATAGAGCGACCTATTTATTAAAAATATATGTTAAACGAAACAATAAAATAACTCAAATACTTAATTAAAAAAATATGCGACAAAAGCAGTGAATAATGATTAATCACTGCCAATAGCCCTTTTAGTATTCCTAATAAAAACTGGGTTTATTTTAAAAGAGTCGTGGACAAAACAATATGTTCCGTATTCTTCGAGATACGTCTATTTTTCTCCCGCAAAATTCTAAAACGTGGCAACGTTGCTTTTTCCTCGAGTAAGACTTTAGTACTTGTACGGAGAGTACATTGAACGGAACAAAATTTAATTTAATTAAATGAAAAGACGAGAGATTCTTTGTTTTAAGACATTGTTTTAAGAAAGGCATTTTTCCTTATCCCCCCTCATCCTCTCCTAGCCAGCCTAGCCAGAAAAATACATCAGCGATACATTGGGTAAGTTGAGAATTCTTTCACCTTTTTTGGGTAATATTTTCAACAAAATATATATTATTAAAAGAAAGCGTTACAATCATATTTTGGCAAACAATTTTCGAAACTGCTTTTGCGAAATTAATTCAATTAAGTGTCTTGTTTCTTTATAAAATCATTTTTTCTTGTAAGAATTGTTCTTTAATCAAAATTTCTTTTTCTTATTAGTGCCATGCTGCGGAGTTTCACATATATTTCACATTACACGTTTTTAAGGGCTTCTAAAAATCGATGTATATTGAGATGACCCATATAAAATATTGTGTTAAACTTCAAATGATTTGGTCGTCCGTAATATTGAATTAGAAAATTTTGCGCATACATGAAGAAAGGAAGACGATTGTATAAAATAGGTTTGCGAAAAATAATCACAAACATTGTTCTTCTGGCTGAATTGTCATCAAATCATCCGTAAAACAATCATCAATTTCAGAAAGAATAAAAAATATAATTTAAGAAGAGATTGAATTTTCTTAAACCAACTTTGGCCTAAATGAAACACTCTTTTTATGGCTTAATGTAAATTAAATGGATTTAAATCACAATTAAGAACGAGAATATAGTAAATCTTTAACGACTTTATATTTACTTTTTAGTTTAAAATGAAACTTTCTGAGGATTTGAAAGTTATATTCCTTAACAAGAGATACGGCTCTCTCGGGCATAAGTTAAATCTGTTAAATGGAAATTCAACACCCTGTATATTATTCATCATTTTACTATTAAACTGTTTTTTCTACGCCCACGTCAGTAAACGTTAAAAATCGCACTGTCAACATTCCTTGTAAATGACATTTAACAATAACATGAACGTAATGAGATCTCCTAACATACACGTGCTTTTTGATAAGAAAAATTAAATTTCTTAATATAATCAAATTGCAATCAAATTTTTATCTACGTACCACTTTATTTGAACTATTTACATAAATTTAGTCAATTGAAAAACATAAAAACTTTTAGTATTAGCGAGATACATTTTGAATTAAAAGAGTGATGTCCCTAAATGTCGGCAACACATTATACAATTTTTCAAAAAATAACCCGCGTTTCTATAGAAATAAACGTCATGTTATTTTTTATATTGTCACAAAATATTGTATCCGAAGATTTTCTTAACTTTACCCGAATATGTCTGAAAGTGAAAGTGATGAAATTATGAGCACTCCACCGGAGATTTTAGAAAAAGCTCAAGCTGCCACACATAATTTGTTACCGCTAAAATCTAAAGAAAGGTACGAAATTACCTATCGAAAATAACGTTAAATCCTTTTCGGAGAATGTTTTGCTAGTGTATTTTGAGGAAACATCAAAAATTATGAAGCCATCTTCTCTATGTGCCATTTATTCGATGCTGAGAACTACACTAAACATTAATAATAACAATGCAAATTGTGTATGCAACCCCAATACACCGGGAATTTTTTGCTTTTAATAATTGTCAATACTCTCTTCTAATCATAGATGGCAGCACATCTAAAAATTTTATCTTATAGCGGATATAGCTACTGACTTGTACGAGTTTGGAATTTTATTTATTGGATTCGAAAAGCCTAACTGACGAAGCCGAAAGGCAGAAACCGGTCTTAGGATGTCGAATCTGATAAATTAAATTCCTTACTCGTTTTCTAACTTTGTATTAATCTCTGAAAGGGATACGAAAGAAGAGAGTGACATTTTGACTAGAATCAGTCAAATAAAAGCTTTGCAACACACAATGCAAATTGTGTATGCAACCCCAATACACCGGGAATTTTTTGCTTTTAATAATTGTCAATACTCTCTTCTAATCATAGATGGCAGCACATCTAAAAATTTTATCTTATAGCGGATATAGCTACTGACTTGTACGAGTTTGGAATTTTATTTATTGGATTCGAAAAGCCTAACTGACGAAGCCGAAAGGCAGAAACCGGTCTTAGGATGTCGAATCTGATAAATTAAATTCCTTACTCGTTTTCTAAAATTAATAATAACATTAACATAGCAGATTATCCAAAACTAATGGCCCTACTGAAGCGGAAATCGGATGGATTCAGAAGTAAAAAAGCGAAAATCCTTTCTCCAGAACAAATTAATAAGTTTCTGAAAGATGCCCCAGACGATAATCATTTGTTGTCAAAGGTAACGAATTAAAATATTGTGTAATTATCATCACACAAAAATGAGTTTTTGTTTTCAGGTTATCCTCATTATGAGTGGGCGTAGAAAAAGTATAGTACGTTACTCGAGTTGTAAGCCCATTACACACTCGTCAAATGTACGCTCTCGCCGCTGCGCGACTTCGTGCGTAAACTTTTTCACTTCGTGCGTAATGGGTTACTTACCACTCTTGTTACGTAATATACTATAAAGATTAATTTAATGTTATAGTGAACGTTTGCCTACAATATAACAAATTGGTTAATTGACTTGGACCCAAATTGCATAGGCACCATTTAATTTTTTTAAATTGTTTTCGTTTTCTGTTACCTATAATAATCGGTATGAATTTTGGTTTTCTAACCAACTGAGGTCTGATTTGATCCCACAGAGGCTATTCAGGTGCTGTAAATATACTACAGATGCTATAATAGTGCCAACCACTGTCGCCTTTACCCAATGACTGAACAAGTAAAAACAAGCTTTATTATTTAAAACTCTTAATCTTGCAAGAAAAAAGTTGAAAAGTGATAGTACATTAATACATAGAACTAAATTAAGCGTCTCAGCAATTCTAGAATTATTAGAATTATGTTTAAAACTACATATTTTCAATTAAATAGTGATTTTTATCAGCAACATTTTGACATGGCAATGGGTTCTCCTTTATCACCAAAATTGTGTAATATTTTCATGGAGGATTTTGAAATGGAAATTGTCAACAAACAAAATTTAAGACCTTCTGTCTGGTTTACATATGTAGATGATATCTTTGCAATTTGGCAACACGATAGGGAAAATATTGATACATTTTTATATAATATTAATAATTCGGAACCTACTATTAAATTTACAATTGAAATTGAAACATCAGTTTTTAAAAAAGAAACACATACAAATAGATATCTAAATTTTAATTCAAACCACGCAATTTGTGTTAAACGAGGTATAAATCTCTTTCCGATAGAGCAAAAACAATTTGTTCAAATGACAATATCTTAAATAATGAATTATCACTTGTTAAATCTGTCTTGATTAAGAACAACTACCCAAGTAAATTTATAAATCGTGAACTTTACCGAGACATCAAAAATAAAGATCAAAATTTAAATCCCCCAATAATTCATTCAAATATAGTAAAAATGGCAATAAATTTAATTTAAAAACAGGTTTTCAAACTAATAATACATTAAAATCTTTAATAGTAAATACCAAACCTTTTAATGAAATTCAAAACACAAAAAATTGTATTTACAAAATTCCATGCGAATGTAATAAATTTTATATAGGAGAAACATCTAGACATTTTCATATTAGACTTAATGAACACCAATCATACATTAAAAATAAACAATTCGAAAAATCCAAAATATGTGAACATGCATGTGATTTTGGTCATAAAATACAATGAAATTCTTCAACTAGGTTATTAAAAGAACCTAATAATTATAACCGCAAAGTTAAAGAAGCAGCATTGATATCCTTAAATAATAACGAATGTGTTTCTAATTGTTCGGTCGATATTTGAAAAATTTGGATGCCTATTTTACAAAAAGAGTTAATTGCAAAAAGGATACCCTCTATATCGGGATAGTATCGTAAGTTTTTATCTGGTTTTTTCTTATGATAATATTAATAAGAAAACTTCATTTATGACGAAGTATAAATTCTCTTATAATATGCAAATGCGCTATCCTTTATTCAGGTTCCCAGAAACGTCACAAAAATAAGATGGAAACAGATTTTGACATCTTCAATTTCAAAATCTTTATCCTTGTTCTATGTTGCTGTCATATTTTTGTAAGATTACCAAGTGTTCTGTTTCTATGTAAATTTTTTATTATATATTATGTTATGTCATTTAAATTAAATTAAATACGAAATCCTATATTTTGAATAAATAAAGAAGGGAACAACATTTTTAAAATCTATTAGTGAATAAAAAACTCTTAATTTTTACGGTAATAAAAAAATTGAAGGGAATACTCGCTACTAACTAAATTAATTACACTAATCGCCAGACTTTGTAAAATTAATAATCAATTCTAACAGACAAAAATAAAAATGTCAACTCCTTAATTTATTATCTTAAGCGCTCTTTTCCAGCGGCTGTCACTGACTATCATAATACCCGGACTAAAGCTGTGACATCAAATTAATTGAAGACAAATAATTACTCGCCTGCCGTCGTCAATCCTTTCGGTCCATCCTGGCAACTTCAAATTGAACGATCAGTTCTCGTTAAATATCGTTTAGCTTGCGCAAGGTATTAAATGAACAAGATCGAGATTGGCTATCCGTTTGATGGGAATAATTTAAAAGGGTGAAATCCGACTGATTTTTTGATAAAAAAAAGTAGATCGAGTGATATTTATCTTCAACCGCTGCACACTAGGACGTCTCTTAAACTAGCAGAGCGAAATGAATTAAAACAAATGTAGAGATTCACTAGTTCCGTTTCATTTGATTTTAAGATTTTGATTTGAGTTTGATTTGGAATCAAGAACATTTCTGTTATCTTATTGAGATCTTTTTATTCCTGGCTATAGTAGCCACATCATCAGCATATCCTCTCACTTGGTTGGTGACTTTTGTATTCAGTATATCTTCTATTATGGTATAATAGCCATCTCGAACTATTTTTATAATACCTCAATAAATAATAATGTTGATTGTTTCATTCACACATGGCTGCGCCAATGAAAAGTCATGAATTTAGTCACATGATATGCAATATGATTGATTATTTTCCTTGTCTGTCCAATATCAATTTTTAACCAATCACGTGCTTGGAAACTGATTTGACGCAGCCAATCAAAACAAAATAAAGCGACTATTCACCTTGGTGGTAAATATTCGGCTATTTGATCATCGTCCTCAATATTCACCTGAAGAACGGTATCCAACAAGCCGCCCCTAAATTTCAAATTTTTCAAATAAAGCCTATACTAATGGTATTATAAAATTGCTTATAGTTAATAAATTATCGATCTTAAGTAGCAAATACACAAATCCAACTGATTTCGCACTTTTTCTGAAACTATAAATATATTCATTCATTCCTTTCTATGTAATACCGTCCATTTTACGACAAACATAGTAGGCGCGCGTCATCTGAATTTTGACAGTTTGCCATTAAAGTTTATTACAGAATTAAACTTGACACATTTTGTTAAAAAATATTAACAATGAGTAGATTCGGGAGTAAAAATCTTCAAGAAATTGATAATATAATTAAATTAAACGTACCTGCCAAGACAGTAAAGAGCAAAACTAGTATAATTTATACGTACGTACAGAATTTTTTTGACTCGGGAAATAATCTTATTAAATATAACGCGACCTTGACAAATTAGCTACTATTTTTATTGCTACTAAATTTCTCGTATATTTTACAATTTGACTCGACAATTTTGGCATTAATAATCTGAATAACTCCCGAGAGCTTTAGCTCGACAAAATTAAGTCTCGACGAATTGATCCTAAAATAAACTCGAAATTTAGATACAATAAAAATAGTCGGCTATTTGTCAAGGTCTTGGGATATTACTGTCGACTATTTAGGTAAATAAAGAAATAATATCTGGTCACCGAGCTTCGCTCTTAATATTCAAATCTACATTTTTAAGCAGCCCAATGAGTATATAATTTAAGTATATTAACTACTGATAGGGAGATAAATAAAAAGTTGATTGGCGATTGGCTTGAAAGTAGGCGGGAAAATTAAAAAAGTTAATTTTCAATTGGCTGCAGATGTTGTTGACGTTTATCAACTGCTTGTCACAGAGGTTAGTTAAATGCATTAAAGTTGTCTAGTTTCTGGGGATTTCACCCTTTTAGGGCAACTTCTACTGACGCTTGATCTTCGCGAATTGTCACGGTGGACAGGCCCCGTTTCCGGGACGTGCAACAGCAGCGTGTAGGGCACACGTCCCGTCAACAGAAGATCGCTCAGCTCACTCTATTTATCACTATATAAGAAAAACTCTATGTTCAATTGATTTTATTATTTTTGGATCTGCAGTGAAGGAAAATTATAGGTCTGATATTCATACTTGGGTAAAAACCTCCACAAATACCTGTGACCAGACTCTCGAGGTGTGGCAGATATTGATATCATATTTTTTCAAAAATTCTTTCTCTCTCTCTCTCTCTCTCTCTCTGATCATGAAAACTTAAATATTAAAACTGTCCGCATAATAAAATAGTAGCCGTAAGGGGTAGTCTCACATTATCGGGGAAGGGAAGACAGGTGTCCATTTTAACAGTGTTACTCAATGTTCCTATAAATATTTACCTAAACCCATGATTTCTGAAATTGAATTGGCAACGTTGTATTTTCAACTTTGAATTAATAAGATGGCTGTCATTTGACAAGCAAATTATTTATGTCCGTCAAATGAACCTTTCCTTTTTTATATAAAGCGACAAATTTAAAATTGAATTCTTTCTGATTAAAACGCCAGAAATTAAATAAAGTCAAACCTTTTTACTACTATACTATACAGAAGAAAGGAGTGCAGTATTTAATTTGCAGAACGTAGTACAGGTTCAAGAGGTAGAAATTTTATTTTTACCTCATCCTTCAATGCTTATTTGTAGTTAAAATTTAAATTTTAATACATCTGATCGGCCTAATATAGTTTTTGTCTAGATTCTTGTTTCCATGGTTTTTACTGTAATAAATTTGTTCTTTTGACAGATAAGTCAGACTTTATTTATTCATAGCCGTATCGTATGTATTTTAATTGATTCAGAATTTTGTATTAATATATATTTCAAAATGGCTTCATTCTAAAAATATTATCAGTCCTCCTAAATCCTTGAAGGCAGAATTATTAGTAATAGCAAGGCAACATAAAAACAAATTCAAAAAATATATTATGGATGAGATGGCCAGAGAAAAAGGAATTAAAATTCTCAGATTTCCTCCGAACCACGCAGAGTTAAATTCCATTGAACTGATCTGGTCTCAATTATTAAAAAATTATGTTTCTCAAAACAATAAAACATTTAAATTTCCTGATGTGCGAAATTTGTTTTTGAAGGCAGTTTCAGATGTAAATAGAGAACATTGGGGAAAATGCATTGATCATGTTTAAAAATGTGGAAAATTCATTTAGGAAAGTGGATATATCAATGGATAATTTAATAGAACCGATAATAATAAACATCAGAAAAGACAATTATAGTGATGCCAGTAGTTTTAGTGAAGACAGTGACTTTTAAAGATAGTTCTTGAACTAACTTTTTTTTTAATCTTTGAGTTTAGGTAAGTACTGAAGCGTTACTTTTAATGCCAAGAGATTTAATTTAATCCCAACATATAATCCTCCTTGTTATTTATTGGTTAAATTTAATTCGTTCAATGTTAAAGTGTCGGATGCATAAAGTTTATTTTCATTTTTTGTAAATAATATAACTTCAAAATTTAATCTACGAAGTGCGTATATATATTTTATATGCTGTCACCTTATTTATATTATAGAAACTTATTTTGCAAAGTACGCCTATGGAATGTGACGTTATATCCCCACTTTGACTGTACTCATCTATCCTTTATAGTATATATATTACTATAGAAACAAATTATTATTATGTGCCGTTGCTAGGAAATAAAACTAAAAGCTTAACTTTTCTTGTAAATATCTCGGAAGATCGAATTTTCACAGACATGGGACCTACATTTTTCGCCGATTTAGATAGGAATTAGTCTACCCTGAAAGTTTCATTGAATTCTGACGAGTGGATTTCGAGATCCTCTGGACACACATACACACACACACACATACAAACCTTGCTCGTTTAATAGTATTTGATGAGCGGCTATTTTAGTCGATTGTATAAGTGTGCTATTAAGTGTCAAAACTTGACGTAACATTCACTTAAAATTGAAAATGTCTCGTTTTAGTTCATGTTCCACTACGGAAATCAGTGAAAATATAAACAAATTTACCCCAGAAAATATCAAAAAGAGAAAGGAGTCTGTTTGGAGACAATCTTAGCGAATATTTGGTGGGGTTCATGAAATAATCTTCTTGAATATCACTCGACTATAACAAATAGAGACTATTTTTTTCATTAATTCATTTCGAGACAATTCAATTCGACCATATGAACTTTAATAATCAAAGAAGTTATGCAGATTATTAATGTTCATATGGTCTCATCAAATTGTCTCGAAATACAAGGTACTCTCGATAAAATTAGGCAGAAAATAATAGTCGGCTATTTGTCATAGTCGTGGGATATTACCTTCGACTATTTCCCTCGTCTTAATTTCCACCAATCACAAACGCGCAATTTTGAAATAAAAATGGTTTTTCTGAAATCGCTCTACTTTCTCGGAGCAATTTCAGTCCCCAAAATACGCTATTCTAGTATTTTAGTCCGTTGCTGGCTGTAATGCAGAGTACTCTGTTTATAAGAAGGCAGGAATTGTATTATGTACAGTATTTCATGACGTCATTTACTGTCTGACAGATTGAGTTAAGTGGCCCATCCTTCTCTCTAGTTTATCATCATTACGTACTTTCTTGAAACGTCAAAGTGACAACTTAAACCAAAGAAGTCAAAAGTTTTGTCTGATGTATGTAGTACGTTTAGAATGTAAGAATTTTAAAATTGCCTAGATATTTATGTAGTCTTTACTATTTAGGTTGCTTTAATATTTAGTGTTGCCGGTGAATTTATCAAAATTCCTTAATTTATTGCGATTTCAGAAAAAATAGTATATGTACCTCGTAGTAAAAGCACATTCCCAGACTGTATGACAGCTCCTGTCAGTAGTTTCTTCAAGTTTACACGCGGGAAAACTTGACAGCTGTTGCCATCTATGATTAGAAGAGAGTATTGACAATTATTAAAAGCAAAAAATTCCCGGTGTATTGGGGTGACTTGTACGAGTTTGGAATTTTATTTATTAGATTTGGAAAGCCTAACTGACGAAGCCGAAAGGCAGAAACCGGTCTTAGGATGTCGAATCTAATAAATTAAATTCCTTACTCGTTTTCTAACTTTGCATTAATCTCTGAAAGGGATAGAAAAGAAGAGAGTGACATTTTGACTAGAATCAGTCAAATAAAAGCTTTGCAACACACAATGCAAATTGTGTATGCAACCCCAATACACCGGGAATTTTTTTCTTTTAATAATTGTCAATACTCTCTACTAATCATAGATGGCAGCACATCTAAAAATTTTATCTTATAGCGGATATAGCTACTGACTTGTACGAGTTTGGAATTTTATTTATTGGATTTGAAAAGCCTAACTGACGAAGCCGAAAGGCAGAAACCGGTCTTAGGATGTCGAATCTAATAAATTAAATTCCTTACTCGTTTTCTTGACAGCTGTTGTCACCAAAAATTACCATACCTTCGATAACAAGTAATTATGGTCTCCTAGGACCCATGCGTCAATATGGAAACAGTTTACGGAATTCTACAAGACAAAGAAATACGAGCTTTTGGAAACTACAAGTTTAGAGCAACTAAACCTAATCCTCAAAGATTGGGCGTGGAATATGAACAAAGAAAACGGTGAAAATTACAAAGAACTGTAATATCTGGAAAAATGGCGAAAGAAATAAATGAAAGTTATAGATAATTTTAAAACACCCGGTATAGTCAAAGTAAATAACTAGCGGTTCAAACAGTAGAAAAATCGAATCATCTAGAAAATTACCACAATGCAAGCTTTGCAAAAACCATACAAAATTTTGTTGCTTGTTGAAAAATTTCAAAATATAAGTTGAGCAATCCGACACCGTTCTGTTTTAATTCAAGGAAATTAAATATTGGATGTCATAAACAATTTTTCTGGTCAAAGTTCCTTTACAATGTAACACAAAAGACAAAAGTGCCGAATTGGCATTATTTTCATTTCTAGTCATTTGTATGATAAACAATAACGGAGTACGCGTGATTGGTCAGTATATAAGACAATTGTAATGGCGTCCAAGAAAATGATCGCGATTGGACCTTTTAATAAGTTGAGGAAAAATAGTATCCCTCCAACAAAGAGGGGACAAAATTTTATAAAAAGTAAAGTTTTTCTGATCGCGGGGACGAAAAGAGAGGTGAGAGCCGGTAATCATATACGGACCCCTCGTTAGTGGTCCACGGGTCGCGCTGTAAAAGTCGCGTTTTCTGAGTAAGTTTGGTTTTTTTGATTTTGAGTTTTTTTTTTATCGTACCGCGCGGCTCGGTTAGTGACGCGTTGCGCTAGTGATACAGTTTGGTTTGGCATAGAACCAGGAATACGTTCGTCGCCCACGTCTACAAGGGATTTCCCGGGCTGTAGATTTCACCCCAATTTGAGGACGAGCTAAGAGTAAGATTTGATTCGATTTTTCTTAACCCTTCTATTCATTTCGAACCGACTCGTGTTGTTTGTAGAGAGTTAAGTCTAACTCCAGTTAATTGTTCTCGCATTTTTTTTCCCGCTATTAGGAGTGCTTCCCAAAACCGTTGTTGGGTTAAGTATTGTATACAGTAAAGCCTGTCTGTAGGCATCAGAAATTTAACCTTTGTTCGTAAATTTTATCCAGTACTTGAATGGACCTTTTCCTTTTATGTCACATGTATCGTGAGGTAACTAGCGAACTTCTGATATTTAGTAGAAACAAAGTTTCAATTTCACGTTAATCCTTTTGTCACTTAATTTCAAGTAGAAATATTACGTGTGGTTTCATATTACCGCCACAGAGCGATTTTTTAGTTTCTTTCATTATTAGTTTAATTTTTTATCATTTTGGGATCATTTTATGCATTTTCGTAGTAGTAAAGGATAGTCATTATTTTAATATTGTAGTCATGTCTTGTTAACCATTTTCTTTTATTAGTCAATAGATTCATTTAAATTTTAGCAAGCGTTTCTTTTAAATCCCCCAACCCCGAGAGTTTTAGACACTTCGTGAGACAAAGGTATATTCTGCACTGAATCGCTGCAGGGATCACGCCCTTCTAGGATTTTCTTTCAGGTATAAAACTCAGTAAGCCTTAATTGACCGCTCTGCCAAGGTTTGATAGACACGCAGCTAGGTAAAAAAGTAACCTTAAAACTACCCCGGTTATTACATCTGGTGGGGTTATTACAGAACTAGTTGTGAAGACAGTGTGGAACACCGTTGTAAAAAAAAATGCAAGAGATGTATTTTATGAAGTGAAAAATAATTTTTGATCCATTTAAAGATATTATCTTCAAGTCTAGTAGGGAAGCTCGTAATGCGAAACGAAGGAATTTGCAGATGAGCGCCAATAAAAGGAAATCGAGCTCTGCTTCATTAAAATTGGACGCAATGGTTTTATTATGGAACTCCAGCGAAAATTTTACCATATCGCTACAGTAGAGGTGGCGAAGCAGTCAATTGCAAAGTTCATTATTTTAAAGAGGAAGTGGATAACATAGTTACATATTTTTTAAAATAACTGATTTTCAAAAATCCTACTTTTTAGGAAGAGTAGAATATCATCCTTTCTTCAATAAAACGGCCCAGGGTGGAGAAAAAAAATGGCCAATAATAAATGGCTGGTCCCCCAACACGAAGAACCCTACCTTTTGTCCAGTCCAGTCTTTTTAAAATTCTAATGGTTCCCAGAAAAAAGGAAGGTGAGTTCTAATGCTCTCACAAAACGAGAAATTTTTGAAATGGCACTGTCCCGGAGTGAAGAAGAACCTATAGGCCTCCAAAGAAAATTTTATCACATGAATTGGCTTGGAGAGGTGGAGAAGCAGCAAATTGTAAGGTATTCTATTTTAAAATCGAGACAGACAACCGTGGAAGAGAGACCGGAAGAGTTGAATATAACCCAGTGTTTTCGAAGACAGTACAAGGGAGAAATCAGATGTTGGCCGACAGTAAATGGTTGGTAGCAAACACTGCAGAAGATTGTGTTTGTCCAGTAAGATTGTTTAAACAAATTATGGGAAGACGGGCAAACCATATCACATTTAACTCCAAATCCTTTCTGACAAAAAACAAATTCGAAAGGATGGTATAAGAATTCTCCTATTGGGATAAACGAAATATCTAAATGAACCAAATCTTCGGCGAAAAATATTGGACTTGATATCAAGCGGGTGAAAATTACGAACCATTCTAATCGAGCTGCCGCCGTAACTGAATTGTCCAGGAGTGGTATAGGTGAAGAAAAACTTGTGAAAATTTCGGGACATAGCAACCGATCGTCATTAAAACCGTACCTTCAGTTAGATGAAGAATATCATAGAGAAATCATTGGTTCCATTCGTACTACCATCCAGGAAACAGTTACTACCACCGCTCAAAATACTAGCATGCAGCAAAATAATTGTGTTTTTAACAATTTTTTAATTTATTGATTTACATATTCATTAAATTGTCTTACCCAATTACACTCTAGCTTTTTTTTTGAGTCGAAGTAAACTTAACATTTATAATTCGAATTTTGTTGCCATTAGGTAATTCAACTCAAAAAAACTGCCTACGGACTCGTAATTTTTCCAGAGCCGGCTTTTTCGTTAAATTGCCAGGCAACAAAATTCTTATTGATACATGTCAAGTTTACTTCGACAAAAAAAAAGCTCTCGTGTGAAAAAAATTAGATGCCCTTATGATATTACTTACGATAATGAGTCTCCGTGCCTCAACCTAATTCTCACAATGAGGTTTTTTGTTTTTCCTTGGGTTATAATATTACTTTTTGTTCTTATAGTCATTATTAATTTTTCTGGTACCTTCAGTTCTTTTACACGTTTCATTAGTTTACTTCTTTTAGTTGAAATTTATCAATAATTTAATGATAAATATTTGGTTTGGAGTCGACCCTTCCATATTTTCTACACGAATTTGAATATTCTCCAAAATTAACTTCGTGTTATCGAATGACACATCAATACCATCTGTTGAGAGTGACACTGTTCTTAATAATAGCTTGTTTTCCGAGACCCTCCTTTAGGGATAAGGGCAGTAGACCACCCATAACCGTTTTTATCGATAGAATATTCTCCCGAAGACCTAATACAGTAGAAATTTGTGAACGGTTGTGCGGAAACGACACGGCGAGATTTTTTTGACATGATTGAATGGATGTTAAAAGAAAATTGGTGCTGTCAACCAACTAGAACTAAACAACGCCGTCAGAGAAAATTAATCTCTGTTTCTGTGCCGTAAATTAGAGAGCACAAAAGGATTTCTCCAAAAGTTTTAGTCACGGCATGAAGTGTAATTAAAACATAATATTAAATATGAAGGATTTTATTCAATGGGAAGTAAAACGACGTTTGAGTTGTTGTCAGCATAACACTTTCCTGCTGTTAAAATAGAAAAGTTTTCAAATTATTCGTGCTTAATCATTTTTACCACTTCTAATGTGAGTCTGGGTACTTGCCAAATCTCTTAAGTACTAGCAGGACAGATGCACTTGGCGAAGAGGAAAGCGATTCTTCATCAATACACTCATAACCTTACAAATTGATCATTGCAAAGCCGGAAATTTCTGTTGCTTGCTTCTGAACTGTACCCAGCAGATTTGGCTACATGTAATTTATAAATTTTAAAAATAACTATTAAATAATCAAAGGTAATACCACGAGTCCTCCAAATTTAATCTATAAAATTTCAGAGGACGAGTCGTATTTGAAAGGATTATTTTTTGAATCATTTTGTATTAAAAACAGAGAACATAGTCATTTATGCAAAAGACACTTTACACACAAATATTGAAAATTTTCTTTACCAATTTAAATTGAAACTTGAGCTGTTATAGTTTTACATACAGGGCCACCAAGGCGATATTTTGACTGGCTACCCCGCGAAACGGCGCCGTAAATAAAAGCGAAGAAGAAGAATGAAATGAAGTCTTTCTTAATTTAATTAATTTTAAGTTTAGTGTTAAAGTGAGGTATGTAAAAATGTTAAAGGCGTTTTGAAATAAACTAATAAAAACAGGTTAGTTTACAAATACATTTTGAAATTTGGTTATTAACATAGATTTGCAATACATTTTAGTATAATAATAATTGATAAATGTTTACATTTGACATCTCAAAAAAAGTAAACACAGTTTAATCAAAAAACAAAAAACGGCGGAGCGGTTTTATCAGTATAAAACACAATGATTGGTTAGGATCCTGAGCTGTTATTGGCTGAAACCACAAAATCTGACTGTTTTGACAGATGAAAAAAATAATCGACGTTATAGTCCTTTTAGACCTATAAGACTGACCTAGAGGGACTTGAACATATATAAAAAATGCTTTCTTAGCCAGATACTCTTAAATCACGCCGTTATACTCACCCAGTGTATTGTATTACCTGCAAAGAGACAAAATTTTATTTTCTGTAATTAGTTTTGGCTCAATTGGAAAAAGATTTCAAAGTAAAATCCATTTTATAAATGGTCTACTATCGTTGACTAATTTCAACTTTTTAAAACCTCGACTGGACTTTTATGAAAAGCAGCAAGAAAAATTAGGAAATGTGCAAACTTTAGAATAAAATCTTGTTTCGTACTTAGATATTTTCCCATTAAAATTCTAAAAGTTTGTTTTCTTTCAAATCACAGCCAATAAAGTTGAAAATAATTACAGTATAAGAGAAAACTTATGTTTAATTAATCCTTTTCCTTTCAAAATGCTTCTGACGAGACTTTGAAGTAGGTATATTTAGGATTATAAACAAAAATAAAGTATCAAAAGAAAACAAATTTAACTTAAGAAAAGCCTATCGGTTTCACGCGTTTATTTAAAATGGCGAACATTTCCGTGTTAATGGATCTTTCAACAGGAGTTTACGTTAATTCTACTTCCAGGACGCTCTTGAAACTTTTAAATGGGTGAATTGATTTTTCCCTTATTTAAACTAACCTTTGTTTAATTCGTATAAAATTAACATCTCTTACTGAAATGTACAAAGTATATCTGTTTAAAATCTAAAAGCTAGATCAAAAGGTTTAATTTTCTTTGGCCTTCTCGCTTAAATGCTGTTGTTTAGAGTCTAGAAGATTCCCTAACTGATTGCATCCATCTACTATCGGCCTATTGTCCCTGATATCTCTCTACTAATTTTTTTCGCTAAACTAATGGGCCAGTAATTGCGGTATGTTGTTTGAGTCCACTTAGATAGAATTTATCCAGATTTGCAGCAGTCTAAAATTTTCGCGCGCTAAGTAGTTCCTGAAAAACCACCATTTTTTTCCTCTTTTTTTAGTTTTGCGTCAAAAAACCGACATTGGGAGGCTCTGAAGACAATGGCCACAACGACTTTTTTAAAGTGTACAAAATTTCTGACAGTTTGAGCCCTAATTCAATTGTCTAGGCCCTAATTCAATTGTCTAAGTCACATGATACAGGTTTCCCAATGTTCACTATTTTCCCTAAAATGTTGAAAAATTGGAAATGTCTAATTTTCGACCAAAATATCAGGTATAATGAGGTATCTCAGGGGAAATTATGGAAAGGTGAAGTCATAGCAAATTTAATTACCTTCATTTTGAGACTACAGGTGCGTCCGTAGGTGTGATAGTTTCTTCAATGACGACCATAAACCAAAGAAACCTAAAAATCGAGTGTTATACTAAAATTACTCGAATTCTTTTCTATGTGTTTATTATATAGTAACAAAATAATTATGCTAATCTAAATTAAATTTAAGTGAGAAAAGAGAGACAGTATACAAAAATATTCTTAAAAACTATCATTTAAAAAAACCTTGTTATTATTAACTGTAACTAGGCTCATCAACACTTTTGGGCTTAAGTTAACCTACGCGTCTTCTTTGAGGGCCCAGGAGTATCGTTGGAGAGGTTGATGCCCATTTGAAGTGCAGTAGAGACATCAAACTTTTCTCCAATAGCATCATCGGGGTCATCACACACGTGTTCAATAGCATCATCGCGGTCGTCTCCACCTTCTTCTACATCCTCGATTGGTGGGACATTCGTGCACTCACTCCCCTTACAGTATTTTCACAGTGTACTTCATTCCAGCTTTCATGCAAGAGCAAGACCCAGTACAACCTTTCTTGCACTTGCAGGAGAGACTTTTCAGAAGTAGTTCAGGGGCTAGGTGTAAAGATATCGCAAACCTTAGTCTGTTTGATGCCATCCCCAATCAGTTGGGGTCTTGTGCACCCCTAACCACTCCTGAATTCGGTGGTAGGTCTTGAACGAGTGGAACTTAGCCGCGAGGGCCTCACAAATAGTATATAGCGCAGAGTCTTGAGAGTTTCTTGGCCATTTCCACCATACAGAGCAATTAAAAATGCCTCACCTGCTCTCTCGATCTCCTCTGGAAGGGAATCTGGCTGCAAGAACACTTCCAGCTGATGAACTAGGTCGTGGTTTTGTTTGAGGACACGAATAAATTTCAATTTTCCCTGTCCAAAAAGGGCAGAGGTGGTATCACACCCACTGAATGTATGTAGGAGAAGCACCATATCTGGTGGAAGGCAATCAATACCGCTATTGAATGAGGTGGAGGAAAACTGGCTTATAGTCCTAAATGTTATAACTTCACCTTCCATTAATATCCCCTGAGATACTGAGATACATTGGGAACTCTGTATCATGTGACCTCTTAGACCTAGAGAATTGAATTAGTACTCAAACTGTCAGGAATTTTATACACTTGAAAAAAGTAGTAGTGACCATTGTCGTCAGAGCCTTCCAATGTCGGTTTTTTGGCACAAAACTAAAAAAACAAAATGGTGGTTTTTCAGGAACTACTCAGCGCGCGAAAATTTCAGACTGTTGCAAATCTGGATAAATACTATCTAGGTGAACCCAAACAACATACCAAAAGAGCAAGTTTACCGCAATTATTGTAATTTCGAATGTAACATATGACTGGCCTATAAGAATTGCTATAGAAAAATTAACTGAACAAAAAACTAGAAACTTTATTCTAATAAAATCCAGACAGTGATAAAATATATTTCTTAAACAAAATTATTAAAAAAATGAAATTGATAAAACCAAAAATACTTATATATTTATGTTCTTTATTGATTGTAGAAATTTTCCTGCTGAAACATGCAGGAGCGGTTACAGTGACGACAAGATGTCAACCAGGCGCGTTCTTTATAAGTATCCTTGAACAGTGAAAGACATTTCTAGCAAAGAATACCTGAAAGAACGGAAAGAAAATTACACTTCACATATCGCAGTGTCTCTAATGTCAAGTGTTCTAGTAGAATGTTTTTTTTTTATAATTAGTTTGTGTTTAAAAATTAACTCTTGTTTTTAATTTATTTAATGTACTTCTTTTAAGCACATACCTAATTTCTGTATACCATTAATATGTTTAGGGAAAGAAGAAATAATTTGTTGATATAGATCTTGATTTGAGTGTTCGGCTAATGTCGTTAGAATTGTTTTGGTAAGCGGTATAATAATAAAAGAAAGTTCAGAAAAGCAAAGTATCTATTAAATAAGAAAATATCTTATAAATTGTCTTATAAAAGTAAAAACACAAAAAAATAAACATAGATTATCGGTTTTAGATATTTATTATATAAACCCTAATCTGAAATATAAGTTTCTTGGTTCACTTTTTTGAAAATCAATAATATAACCCCAAGGTTTTAAAACTTTTCTTATGCTGTTTCATTCAAAATTCAGACCGTTATAGAAAAATTTTCAAAACATATTGTTACTCGAACGAAAATAGTGGACTACAATAAGCTTAATGAATTTCTTGCAAACGAAAACTGGACACAACTGTTAGAATCGGATAATGTAGACTATAAATGGCAAACTTTTCAAGACACCATCGCTAAACTAATCGATGACTGCACCTCTTTTCGAACAAGACGAACAAACAGAATTAAACTCTACATTACAGAAGATATAATCCATAAATCAAAATTGAAGAAAAAGCTATGGCATAGGTTCAAACGCATTGGTGACAACAATGATTACATAACAAAAGCGTTCCTCCTATGAAAACTCATTACCTGATAAAGGTACTAAAGCTCTCTACAGATACACACGTTTGCAACTCTCTCCACCCCCCCTTGTCGAAAATCCAGATGGTTTAATTTCTACCACCAATAAAGAAGCTGCTGACATCTTCGCCACAACTTTCTCATCCACATTTGTAGTCGAACCAAAGGGAGAGCTTCCTAAGATGCCAAATGCAAGTCTAGACTTCGCAATTGACTCCCCTCAATTTAGCGAGTCCGATGTACTTTCAGTACTCCAAACCCTCCCTGTTAACAAGTCACCTGGTCCTGACAAGATAACAGTAAGTTTCTTGTTAAATGTGCCTCCATCATATCTCGACCTCTAGCTAATATCATGGAACATTCCTTTTCGATTAGTAAACTTCCCAGCTCCTGGTTAATTGCACAGGTTACCCATATCTTCAAAAAGGGTAACAAGTTAGACCCAAATAACTACCGTCCCATTAGTCAGGTTTCCATTTGTGCGAAGGTCATGGAAAGAATTCTAGCCAACAAACTAATTCATTTTATTATGACATACAATATGACATATAACACAGCATGGTTTTCTACCAGGAAGATCCACACTTACCAACTTACTGTCATCAATAAACTCGGACACTTTCTCTAGACAACGGCTCGCCTGTTGATGTCATCTATCTTGATTTTTCAAGAGCTTTCGACCGCGTACCTAAAAAAAGGCTCTTATTAAAACTTAACCATTAAGGTATTAGAAGACTCTGGTTACACTGGATCAGTTCTTTTCTAACTAACAGATAGTTTTATGTAAGGGTTGGAGATTCTCAATCTGATGTTCATCCTGTAACTTCCGGAGTACCCCAGGGATCCGTTTTGGGTCCCATTTTATTTTTGTTGTATACAGGTGATATCGGTTTCTTATTGGATTCCTGTCACGCCGATTACGCCGATGATAGCAAACTGTTTGGCAATCCTCTTGCATATAATAATCTTTTAACCGACCTTGCAAAATTTGAAAATCGGAGTTCCGAATGGCTGATACCTTTGAATCCTACTAAATGCGCGGTTCTACATCGTGGCAAAAACAATCCAGTCCTAAGATACCACATCAACAACACAGAGCTGAAGTCGGTTCTTAGTCAAAACGACCTAGGTATAATGATTAATCAGAGCTTGGAGTGGTCAGAGCATATTGCTAACCAAAAATTTTACTTATTGCTACGTAAGTCCTTTCAATCTCCCGACCCCGTACTTTTAAATAAACTTTACAAAGCCCTTGTACGCCCCCTTTTGGAGTACAACGTTTCTTGTTTGTTTCCACACCTAGTTAGAGACCAAAATTTACTAGAAAGAGTTCAGAGGAGGTTCATTAAATGTCCTGCCCTTTACCACTTGGAATATCCTGAAAGATTATCTATTTTAACGCTCCGAACATTTACCGACAGAAGGAACAGAGGTGACCTAAAACAATGTTACAGAGTTTTAAATAATCAATTCTCTCTGGTCTTAAGTAGCATTTTTCAGCTTAACGCTGATGTAAGATCCAGAGGTTATCAGCTCAAACTGAAGAAAGAAAGATTTAGAACAACCCTAAGGCAACACTTCTTCTCAAACCGAGTTTTCGAACAATGGAATTCACTTCCGGATACAGTTGTTACCGCTCCATCAATCAACTCCTTCCAGAATAGACTCGACAGTTTTTTACTTGGCTGCTTGGCTGTTTGACATGGTGATCTATTGTCTGCGAAAATTTCTTTCTATGTTGAACTGGACACATTTTCCGATGGCGTATATTTCAGCTTGGAAAATGCTCGGAGATTTGCCTAAACTTTCAGCATATTTGGTTCAAGGCCCATATACTCCTATTCCTGTTCCTTCTGTTGTTCTAGAATCATCTGTGTACCATTTAATGGCACTTCTCTTGAGTTTTGGGATGGCATCTTTGTCCCATTCGCTTTTGTTACTTAGCTTTGTGTTGGATTCTTTCACAAAGCTAAACTTCTTTGTCATCTCATGTCCCAGGTTTGATGATTTCCAGGAAGGAGTCGAAACCTGCGTTTGGTTGATCCTTCTCTGGTCATTCTGTAGGTTGTTCTTATCGCACTACTATATAGAGGGGTGTAAGGCTTAGGATTACCTCCACGGCGGCCGTGGGGCACGTTCTCATTGCACCTGTAATGCATACGCAGGCTAGTCTTTGGATTTTCGCTAGATTTGCCTTTGTACTGGCCAGCTTAGTTCTGCTGCCCCAGGCCACTGCTCTTCCTGTAAATTAATAATAATAATAATAATAATGCTAAGCCAGAATATTGTGGAGACGTATTGTTATTAATTAATAATTTAATATTCTTGTAACAGAATTTTATTGAATAAATTTATAATAAACGTATGCTAGAGGTTCTCTAAACTAAATAAACAATGTAACGTTGCAGCTTATTGTGTTTTATTCTATTTTATATTAATCCAGTAACCCCATATTTGGCAATAAGCAAAACATTTCTCACCGTTGCATTGAGTACAGAATCAGGAAAAGCAGAGTCTTCAGCTGGGGATTTAAAGTGAATAAGTCGTTATTTTCATAACTTCAGCATACGTTAGCGTTCTCTTTCAACCTATCTTTATTTTCTAGTGAATTATTTATGTACTTCCTCATACCGTATAAACGTGGAAGAATAATAAATATAAAGGTACAAGCAACACGGGTTCAGCCCTTCTTTCAACTTTCATAGTGATGTTTACTTGATTGAAATATATTGGAGGTAAGAAAATATGTGTGCGGACTCGCAGAAGTGCGTTTACGTGGCCAGAAAGTAATAATGTCAAATATTGTGGTTATGATAAAATATGTTTTATGCTATAAAGTAGTAGATATGTAACATTAAGCTCCTTTATCTCTAGATATTCACGAGTGTTATTTGATCTGAAATCAAATCAAACTCAAATCAAGACTAGCAGTGTTGTGAGTCAAATGAAATCAAACTATAAAATATTAAAGTTTGAAATATCAAATATTTTGATTAAAGTTTTTTCACTATTTTGGACCAAATATTGTCTTCAATTGATAGCCACTTTTCCAAATATTTCAATTGCTGCTAGACTTACATTGCCCGTGTCAGTGACGTCAGGAGAAAGGTCATTTTCTAATCTTAAAATTATAAATTTTATTACCTTCTTTACTTCTTCGATCAGATCTTCATTATTAAGGTTTATATTTTACGATACTTTTTCTAAATATCTCACCGCGTTGTTATCAGTTACGAAATTATACTTTACATTTTGGTTTGTCCGGATTTTCGTTTCGTTCTTCTGCAATTAATATTGTTTGTAAAATTCTGTATGTATTTGTTGTGGTTTCTTTTTGCAAGATATTTTGGGGTTTTCCAGCTCTACATTCTTCGTCAAACAAGTCCTTATCTTTATCTCGTTTTACTATTAAGTTGAAACACTATCGTCCACAACTGTTTTGGAGTTGATGATAGACTAAACAATTAACTATTTCTAACAGCTATTTATACTAAATGACCAACACCCCCCCCCCCCCGGCGGTGCCGAGTACCGTCATCCCCGGTCACCTAATCAGCCAAGGGTGACTAATCAGCCACCTAGTTTTACTTTTACCTATTTCTATACTTTCAAATGCGTCCAACAATTTATTATTGGAGACATTTTTAAGTAATTTTACATTGTCTATACTTATTCAATGATTTTGATTGAAAGCATGTTCGGCTATTGTTACAACTCAATTTTGAGTTTTGGTTATAAATTTATTTTGATAATGTTTTATAACATATTTAACTTTTAAGTATAATAATTCTCAGTCAATGTTTAATTATTTTGCTCACGGTGTAATTTAAAATTCATATTGTTGGTTGTATAGAATTTTAGTTCGAAATATTAGAATCGATTATTTAGATTCTTCTTCTTTTTCTATTTTGAAATTATCGATTATTAGTTTCTTCTTGCTTGTCATCATCTATTCAGAATTAATCTTGCTTGTCATCATAAAACACGGTTTTGAGTTTTGACGTATAAGTTTTTTCTTTGCAGAATTTTCTAAAAGTATAAATAACGGTGCAGAAGTGATTAGTTCTCTTCTTTTGTTTTTAACTGCCTTTGACTGGTAAAAGTTCTTATAGGTACATAGTGATTTCGTAGTAGTTTTCCACAAAAGGCAATTTGAAGTTTTTAAGTTTTTGATGCCGTGGGATAGATATCACTTTGTTAAGTTTAACAGTTTTTGAATCCTGGATATTTGCCTTGTTTTGCTTACATGGCTTTGGAGCGTTTTCATCATTGTTATTTTTCCACGTGTTGAGCTATCGTTGATGATTTTGCTTGCTCGTTGGTTAGTTTTGTTTCCACTGCAACCAGTTCTACCTGATTTACTCAGGAAAACTTCGGACGATTTTACCGAATATACTGAAGTTCCATTCATTGAAGAGGTAACTGGAATTTAACTCTACCCTTGCCGAGAATATTTCATTATATCAGCATCATTTTGAGAGTCCTTGAAGTACCTTGTCACCAGGAACTTACAAGTTTACAATTTTCTGGTGAGGGAACATTTTTTCATTAAGATAAGTATTTTTTGTCACTCATTAAACTTATTTTTTGCTAGAGTACTGATTGATAGACCATTTTATATGTATTGAATTTCCTGGTAAATAATCATTATAGCCTGTGTATAAGCTCTGAATTTGTATATAGTAGATTAGCTTATTGTAGGTATATTTTTTTTAATTGTAGTTATTACAACTTGATATTTTTGGAATAATTTGATAATAATTTATTTTGTTAGCAAAGATTATTTTGGATTTTCCTTTTCCTTCATTTCGCTCATATGTTTTTTTATTTAAATGGTTCTATATTATATTTAGATGTTAAGAATTTGACTTGAAAAATTTGATCATTGTAACTTCAGTTTATGATTAATTTAACATCATTCAAGAGTACACTTATTTTCAATTGATGATTGAATAGTTGAAATATTTAAAAAAATTGTCTTCAATTTTATTTTGGTTATAATCATAAATAACTTTGTTCATTCTATTTGGGGATAACTTGTTTTTATAGTATCTCATTTTACTCATTTATCTATAGATTGTTTAAATGATTTTCCTTTTAAAATAAACTTGTAAAACATTTGGATCTTAATATATTTTCCATTAATTTTTCATATAATAAGATTAATTTTGATTAGATGAAATTGTGACAAAGTTTAAGAGATTTTTAAATTGTATACAGGACTTTTTTATAGAGATTGCTACTTGATTGTAATAAATAACTACAATTGAATTGATTTATTGTTTTATTGGGTTTAGGCATACAGTGGGAACTCACCTTCCTTACTGTATAGAATCCATGGAGTCTCATATATAAAACAAAACAGGATAGGCTTCTTTACAAAAATTAGATATATATGTTTTTTATTTTTTTTTTGAATCGGTTTTAATGAACTATTTGTAATAGGTTAAAGAAGCATCCTAAACACCTGTTTCACTATACTAGATTTTTCCGTACGCCATGTGCTCTTTAAATCTAACCTGTACAGATCGTCTAGTCTGCCCAACATACTTTCTATCACAATCCCTACAACTAATTTCGTATATACCAATTTTTTTCAAATTACTGTTTTTATCCTTGGGATTACCTAATAACTGTTTCAAGGTGTTGTTAGACTGAAAAACTAAACTTAAACCCGCTTTTTTGAACACACTGGTAAGTCCTTTAGTGTAAGTGGGATTATACGGTATTGAAACGAATTTTTCAGTCTGTTTTTCGTGTTGGAAAAACGTGGTGTCACGTAGGTTTTTCTTAAATTTATGTTTGTTGATTAGTTTGTCGACTAAGTCTTCGTCATAACCGTTTATTGCAGCTATATATTCTTAAACAAATTCTTTTCCTTATTAAATCTTTCTTTACTTAGTGGTCCAGGACTGAAAAGATCGAAAGCTGGGAATAAGTCGGGCATGAGTTCCCACATAGCGCAATTTGTAGGTCATCGCAGGTGTTTTAACATGAGAAAATCCTTAACGCGTTGTGGTCAAGGGGAGGGGCTGAAAATGGACCCCAAAACCTGGAAAATTGGTTACCCTCTAATATCTGGCTAAATATGCTAATTAGAGAATTTTTGTTCAGACAAAAAATGGAGATCAGCTCATTCTCTACAAAAATGATCCCTACCAATTTTTTCGCAATGCCAATATTTTTTGCACAATCAGACTTCGAAAAATCCATAATTTTCATATTGAATAGATATGGTAGTTTCTTGCCGAATTTCCACTCGATGGGGTTGGAAATGCACTGATCTTCATCTTTTGAACTTTAGAGACCAATTGCAGATGGCGCCAGCACCTTTTCACTTCTCGCTAAATTACGGAGCCCGTAAATGAAAATCTCGGAAATATTCGATTATTCGACAATTACTGGCGGATTTCACCTGTTTTTTTTCCTGCAAAGTAGCGCTTGGGCTCTCTCAATTGTATTAGCGAATGTTCTGTGCAATTTAAGTTGCAAATTTACCAGAAAATTGCAAAAATTTATTTTTCCTTGTGCCAAGGTCTTGAATCCCGTTGTTTTGGCTAAAAGCAAATGCCAACTTTTAGAGCGTGGTGAATATTCACCATACAACCATTCTAAACAATTTTCGCATTTTTGCGATTTTTTTGCAAACTTTTTTCGGAATAATATGGGTGCAGGATTTAGAAAAAATACGCAAGTCTGAAAAATTACATTTATTTGGAAAAATTGGTTGAATATAAAACATACATAACAACCTTTAGGGTGTGGTCAACCACTCCAACTCATCAGAATCATATACATATTCTTCATCGTCAACACGGTATTCTCGTCCCTCTTGCTCCATTTCTACCCTTCCCCCTGTCGTCATTTCTCTCTCTTCCTCTAGCTGTATTTCTACCTCCTCGCTTTGTAACCCTTCTGTCTCTTCTTCCACCTCTATTTCTACTTCCACCTCTAATTCTTCCGGGAATATACCTTCATTCATACCTATATACAATATCATGGATCTCAGAGGGAGAGCGTAAAAATGAGCTTATATAATTATATAACAACCATTTTAGAACACAAAACGAATATGGGGATTGACTTATATCAATGGAAAGGTCAGAATATAAGCTTTACTTTCATCTAATTATTAATCCTCAAGAAATAAAGAGCGGGGAACAAGAAATGGATAAACAAAAAAAGGCCGGTTTTGACTCGTGTGACCAATTTTCCTCATTTCTCGAAAATTATTAGACTCGATTAAAAATAAAAAAATATATTCGAAAAGTAGACCATCTAAGCTTTAACCCTTTCAGTGTCGATTTAATTTTGTAGCTGTAAAAAATTTTTTACTGACTGTAATGTTTTATTTTAGTGTAGATAAACATGATTTTGAGGTTTTTAATTTTTTTTTATTACAGTAAAGAAAAAAAATTATGGGTTCATTTATACCCATCAGCACTTAAAGGAAAATGAAGTTAAAAAATTATAAAACTTAAAACGTTTATTTTTAATCAAAATATATTCTGTCCTAAAAGTTATAACTACATAAAAATAGGTAATATTATTTTTGATGGAAATTCATACGCACTTTCCATAACCTGTCTTCGTTGTTTCTAGGTGCCAAATTGTCTACACAATGTACGTGCGTGCGTAACTTGAAAAATCGCTTTACAGTCATTGTTTCCGTAAATAAATTTACTTTCAGCTTCCTGTCCCAATACATACTAAGTCTAGGAAACCTTAAAGTTCCTGCTATTATGGTCAATCCAAAAAAGGCCTTCATTTCTGATAAATTTGTTGGCTGAAAGCTAGTGGTCCCATTCTGAAGAGCGTACATATTTGTATATTGGACTATATCTTCCAAAAAACTATTGGGAACATATTTTAGAAAGTAATTAATTGGATAATTTTCAGTTATGTCGTTATTAGATAAGCGAGAAGTTTGACAATACAAATCTTTTGTTATGTATTCCACATTCTCTAACCATTTCACATTTTTTTTTGGAGTGACCCATTCATAAACGTTTCCTAATATCTCATCCCCCTCATCATCTGAGCTGTCCTCGTTTTCTCCACTATTAGCTTCAGGTTCTTCTTCGTCCTGTATCCTTTCTAGAATTTCCACATCCTCATCACCATCATCTGCGTCGTCACTCAAACACTCTATATCAGATATGCCTGTTTCCAGTTCCTGCAGGAGCTCCTCTTCAGTTAAAAAAGGTATTTTCCATCGCTTTGAAGCCATAGTGAACTAAATAAAAAACTAATACTTTTTTACCAAAAAAAAATAAAACCCTACTCTAGTGTTTTTGGGTACAGATGTAGACACGAATTAATGTACTTAAGTGTTTATGGGTACAAATGTACCCCTCAATTTTTATGACACTTATAGTCAGTCACACAAATAATATACAAACAAAATATATTTTCCATCGGTAAAATACAACTTTCTTCTTTATATTATAACAATAAAAAATAAACGATGACCATTAAAACGAACAATAATATAAGATTAAACATAAACTTACTTAGAAAACGAGTAAGGAATTTAATTTATCAGATTCGACATCCTAAGACCGGTTTCTGCCTTGTATATTGGACTATATCTTCCAAAAAACCGAAAGAAGAGAGTGACATTTTGACTAGATTCAGTCAAATAAAAGCTTTGCAACACACAATGCAAATTGTGTATACACCGGGAATTTTTTGCTTTTAGTAATTGTCAATACTCTCTTCTAATCATAGATGGCAGCACATCTAAAAATAAACTTACTTACTTCGACTGTCACTCATATAAATACACTGACACTTAAATGGTTTGAACGTCAAAATGATGACACTGTTGTTGTCATCTATGTAGAGAAAGTCAAATTAGATATACCAGGATTACAGTTTCCATTAATACGACTACATCAATTAAATATTTAAAGCGTATATAGATTCCTAATTTCAACGGGTACAATTGTACCCATGGCCACTGAAAGGGTTAAAATGATGTGCATTGGAAATCAATATAACGAATCATAAGATTATAATTCGCGCTTGTTCCGAAGATTCTCTGGAACTCCGAAATCGGCTAAAATATGCAAATAAACAAATCAATTGTATATTAGAACGCCAGAAAAGTATTGCAAAAAAATTTCTGAGATCATTCAAGACCCCCTCAGGTCCTATTATCAAGGCAAAATTAGAATAAATGACTATTTTTAAAGAAAATATGAATAAATTAATGAAGCAGCCTCTAAATATTGTTGAAAAAAACTTTGACCGCTTTTTTAAATATTTTTGGTAAATACGAACTGACTTCAAGTCACATGGAATTGTACCTACGGGTTTTCCCATTCCGATGAACTTTGAATCATCGAAAAATATTAATTTTTTCCCGAGATATTGAACAATTCGTCCGCCCGGTTACGCGTTAATTCATAGAAAGCGGAATTCCTGAAGGTAGAGCAGCAGCTGAAATGAGGGGACTTTTGAGTGCCCTTATCTCGAAAACTATTGAATTTTTGAAGAAAGTGATAAGGGCCATTTTTGTAGAGAATGAGCTGATCTCCATTTTTTGTCTGAACAAAAATTCTCTAATTGGCATATTTAGCCAGATATTAGCGGGAAACCCATTTTCCAGGTTTCCAGGTGGGAATTCATGCCAGACTTATTCCCAGGTTTGACCCTTCAGTTACTGGACTATAGTGGGGAGTTAAATAAACGATGTACTAGGAAATGTAACCTAGCCATCTTGTGTTGATTACAATGAAAAGAATCTGATGGGATATACCTACTTATGGCGGTATCTTTCCTAAAAATGTCAAATTCTAACTTATTCTCGTTCCTGATAACCAAAGTGTCTAAAAATGGTAGTTGTCCATTGTTTTCTATTTAATAGGTAAACTTTATGGATGGGAATTGAGAGTTTAATTTTGTCACGAAGTCAACAAAGTTAGTTTTCTTAGTATCTGCAAAAATATATTTGATGTTTGTATCTTTTGATTCCACTTATTTATAATTCTTTCTGTTGTCGTTTTTTTTTTTCTAATCGGTATTTCTTGAAAATTCTGCTTCCTCGTATTTAGTTTTTCTTGTGAAAGCCTAATCTGTATTTGCATCAGCACCTGTAAAACTTCTAACATCTTTCACAACTTTCGAGTGTTTACTTTCCATCAATATATGATGTATCTGGTTATATGTCCTGCCAAGTAAGTTAGTATAAGAAAATGATTAAATTTACAGTGGCGCTTTTGAGTGAATAGCTAAAAATTTAAATATTATACAGTGTGTAAACCAGTAAAGAATTTTAATTTATTAGATTCCACATCCTAAGACCGGTTTCTGCCTTTCGGCTTCATCAGTTAGGCTTTTTGAATCCAATAAATAAAATTCCAAACTCGTACAAGTCAATAGCTATATCTGCTATAAGATAACATTTTTAGATGTGCTACCATCTATGGTATGAAGCCGAAAGGCAGAAACCGGTCTTAGGATGTCGAATCTAATAAATTAAAATTCCTTACTGGTTTACTCACTTTGTATTAATCTCTGAAAGGGATAAAATAGAAGAGAGTGACATCTTGACTAGATTCAGTCAAAATTTAATGTCAATACTCTCTTCTTACCAGAGATGGTAGCACATCTAAAAATGTTATCTTATAGCAGATATAGCTATTGACTTGTACGAGTTTGGAATTTTATTTATTGGATTCGAAAAGCCTAACTGATGAAGCCGAAAGGCCGAAACCGGTCTTAGGATGACGAATCTAATAAATTAAAATTCCTTACTGGTTTACTCACTTTGTATTAATCTCTGAAAGGGATAAAAAAGAAGAGAGTGACATCTTGACTAGATTCAGTCAAAATTTAATGTCAATACTCTCTTCTTACCATAGATGGTAGCACATCTAAAAATTATTCAGTGTGTTGGAACCGTATGGAAAACTTGTTTATTATTAATTTTAGGAATAAAAGTTATTCTTCATAAAAAGTTTTGCAGGATTTAAAACCTAAAATACAATCATCAGATATCAAAATTTTTCAGTCGTATACGAGGTTCCTCAAAAAATATAAATTTTGCTTAAGAGTTTTGTTTATACTCTAAATAGAGTTAATATTAATATTAAATTATCTGTTAAATTAACAATACTTTAAACATTTTATTGTAAATATTGTTATGGTTTTGGAAAATAATAAGAGATATTATCAAAAATAATAAAAATATCCAAATATTGGAAGAAAATTTAAATGAAGAAATAAAAATGAATTTTGAAATAGCAGATGAAGAGAATTTAAGATTACGAAAAGAAAACAAACAAAAATACAAGATATTAGTGGAAAAAATAGAAATTAAAATTTGGTTTTCTTATTTCTTTTCAAGGTAAAAATAAATTAAGAAAACAAATTTTGGGAATGTTGTTATGGTTTAAAAAATAAGTTATGGGAAGCTTGTTTTAAGGCAATTAAAGGGAAAATTATGTAAATTATCTGAACTTTACCGAGACATCAAAACTAAAGATCAAAATTTAAACCCCCCAATAATTCTTTCAAATATAGTAAAAATCCCTTATATTCCAAAATTATCCGAAAAAATTAGAAGGATTGGCAATAAATTTAATTTAAAAACAGTTTTTCAAACTAATAATACATTAAAATCTTTAATAGTAAATACAAAACCTTTTAATGAAATTCAAAACACAAAAAATTATATTTACAAAATTCCATGCGAATGTAACAAATTTTATATAGGAGGAACATTTAGACCTTTTCATATTAGACTTAATGAACACCAATCGTACATCAAAAATAAACAATTCGAAAAATCCAAAATATGTGAACACGCATGGGATTCTGGTCATAAAATACAATGGAATTTTTCAACTAGATTATTAAAAGAACCGAATAATTATAACCGCAAAGTTAAAGAAGCAGCATTGATATGCTTAAATAATAACGAATGTGTTTCTAATTGTTCGGTTGATATTTCAAAAATTTGGATACCTATTTTACAAAAAGAGTTAATTGCAAAAAGGATACCCTCTATATCGGGATAGTATCATAAGTTTTTATCTGGTTTTTTCTTATGATAATATTAATAAGAAAACTTCATTTATGACGAAGTATAAATTCTCTTATAATATGCAAATGCGCTATCCTTTAAAAATTCGTTCCCAGAAACGTCACAAAAATATGATTGAAATAGATTTTGACATCTTCAATCTCAAAATCTTATTCTATGTATACTATGTTGATGTCATATTTTTGCAAGATTATCAAGTGTTCTGTTTCTAGTAAATTTATTTATTTTATGTTATTTTGATAACGGCTTTCGATATAGAAAGCCGAACCGTCAATAAAAAAACTTTTTTTAACAACTAAGTGGTTTTAATCCAGTGGAAAGAGAGAGAGATATGTAAATGAGTCTTAAACAAAAAGAGAAGTGGTTTTTGGGAGATTAAAAAGATGTCAGATGTGACAAAAATAAAGAATATCTAAAAAGTAAAAAATCTTAGAATGTTCATTACTTTTTCAATATATCTAAAAACATTTTAAATTTAACCCTGTATTAGGTTAAAACAAGTACATTAATTGTAAGACTTTGCAGCTAAATAGGTCAGCCAAAGCAAAACAGAAAAAGAAGTGCAAGCGCTACTCTATAATAAAAGCCCTTTCAACGTTACAGAATCAGATATTTTTTGTACTACTTTATCTAGTAAATTTTACTTTTCCTCGAAGTGGTCAGATAATTTAAGTAAAAAAACAACTGTTCGTCCTCGTAACCGAATAAACTCGGTAAAATTCTAAATCGATTCAATTCTTAATCTTTTTTTATCGCTCGTTCTGGTCGTATTTGGTCTTGGTCGACTCATAAAACCAGAAAGTTGCTGCATCATTGAAACAATTTTCTTTTCCATCAATAGTGTAGTTTCTCATTTGGAAAATTAATGATGTTCTTTTCCGCAAATGGAAAAGTCTCATCTTCGAAAAAGGAGAGAAATGACATCGGAACTTGTATAATGAGTGTTTGTTTTTCATTACGTTGCTCTCGACAAGAAGTAACTTGGTTAGAGACTAACTCTATAGAATGAACTTAATACTTATCCATGCTATCAAGCTTTAATCAATGAGTCTTAAATAGCCATTACAAAAATTCAGTCTACCATGAGTTGAGGAATAGCACAGTGTAGTTATTTTAAAAGCAAGTAAGTATATCTTTGTTAAATAAAACTTTTTCTTCTATTCCATAATGAACTATAAAAATACTAATATTGTTAGGTAGTTTAGTAATTTAACCGAGATTATTTCCCGCATCTGTCAAAATTTATTCGCTGATAAACTCACCTTCCTACCTTTTCGAATAAACTACATCGTCCTCCTTAAAATATAGGCAACACATCATACATGCACCGCTTATTTTACATTTAATAAATAAAAATACATGAGTTGAAATATTTATTTTTGGCTTATTAAACTATATGAGAAATAATCTGATCAAATATAACTCGACCATCGTTTATGAGCGAATAATTTTTTTTTCGATTTTTCCTTAAATAGTTTTATTTTAGAAAATTCAACTTGTTAAATTCGAAGATTGATGTTCAAAGAACATCAATCTCCGAATTAAACTCGTTAAGTTTTCAAACAAAACTATTTTTGGAAAAATCGAAAAAAATTATTCGCTCATAAACGAGGTCTTGTTATATTACTGTCGATTAAAATTTTTGTAAAGCATCATTGACACATATTGCTACTCATTATGCTGTCTCTATTCATATTTGAGGAACGGCACAGTGTAGTTATTTTAAAAGCAAGTAAGTATATCTTTGTCGAATAAAACTAACTTTTTCTTCTATTCCATAACGAACTATAAAAATACTAATATTGTTAGGTAGTTTAGTAATTTAACCGAGATTATTTCCCGCATCTGTCAAAATTTATTCAAAGGTAATACCACGAGTCCTCCAAATTTTATCGATTAAATTTTTGGTTTTCACGAAAACGGCTTTATTTGGAAAAACCACGAAAACAAACTGATTGATAAAATCACGAGTCCGCAGGACAAGTGATTTTATCTTAAATCAGTTTGTTTAAGTAGTTTTGCCTAAAATAAAGGCGTTTGAGTATGAAGATCAAAAATTTAATCTATAAAATTTCAGAGGACGAGTCGTATTTGAAAGGATTATTTTTTGAATCATTTTGTATTAAAAACAGAGAACATAGTCATTTATGCAAAAGACACTTTACACACAAATATTGAAAATTTTCTTTACCAATTTAAATTGAAACCTGAGCTGTTATAGTTTTACATACAGGGCCACCAAGGCGATTTTTTGACTGGCTACCCCGCGAAACGGCGCCTTAAATAAAAGCGAAGAAGAAGAATGAAATGATGTCTTTCTTAATTTAATTAATTTTAAGTTTAGTGTTAAAGTGAGGTATCTAAAAATGTTAAAGGCGTTTTTGAAATAAACTAATAAAAACAGGTTAGTTTACAAATACATTTTGAAATTTGGTTATTAACATAGATTTGCAATACATTTTAGTATAATAATAATTGATAAATGTTTACATTTGACATCTCAAAAAAGGTAAACACAGTTTAATCAAGAAACAAATACGAAGAAGCGGTTTTATCAGTATAAAACACAATGATTGGTTAGGATCCTGAGCTGTTATTGGCTGAAACCACAAAATCTGACTGTATTGACAGATGAAAAAAATAATCGCTGATAAACTCACCTTCCTACCTTTTCGAATAAACTACATCGTCCTCCTTAACAGCTCCTAAAATATAGGCAACACATCATACATGCACTGCTTATTTTACGTTTAATAAATAAAAATACATGAGTTGAAATATTTATTTTTGGCTTATTAAACTATTTGAGAAATAATCTGATCAAATATAACTCGACCATCGTTTATGAGCGAATAATTTTTTTTTCGATTTTTCCTTAAATAGTTTTATTTTAGAACATTCATCTCGTTAAATTCGAAGATTGATGTTCAAAGAACATCAATCTCCGAATTAAACTCGTTAAGTTTTCAAACAAAACTATTTTTGGAAAAATCTAAAAAAATTATTCGCTCGTAAACGAGGTCTTGTTATATTACTGTCGATTAAAATTTTTGAAAAGCATCATTGACATATAGTGATACTCATTATGCTGTCTCTATGCATATTTTCCTTAAGGCGGGTTTTCCTAAACCGCGTATAATGTATTACGTATTACTGCACATACTAATCCAACACCATTGCAGAAACATAATCAGGACTACCACATCCTTCATTAAAATTTGGAAAACAAATGTACCTGTAATTATTTTTAGATGTGCTACCATCTATGGTTAGAAGAGAGTATTGACACTAAATTTTGACTGAATCTAGTCCCTTTAAGAGATTAGTACAAAGTTAGTAAATCAGTAAGGAATATTAATTTATCAGATTCGACATCCTAAGACCGGTTTCTGCCTTTCGGCTTCATCAGTTAGGCTTTTCGAATCCAATAAATAAAATTTCAAACTCGTACAAGTCAATAGCTATATCCGCTATAAGATAACATTTTTAGATGTCGAATCTGATAAATTAAAATTCCTTACTGGTTTACTTACCTGTAATTATCACATTCTTCATGAAGGCTTCCTCAAACTACGATTGCACCAAACATCTACATTGAAATGCAAAATAGTTCTAACAGCGTTCCTAGAATTATAGTCATTTTTAATTGAATGAAAGTTTTGGTTATCACAGTGAAACACCGCAATATTTTTTCGATTTTGCACAAAAAAAGTGCGTGTAATTAATAAAAAAAGTACTGTGGTGCTCGTGTCTGATTTTTACGAGCACACGATATCTTTAAATGTTTACACTTTTTGTTTTAAGTTTGACGGTTTGTCATGGTTTTATTTTTTTTTGGTTATATGCAATTCTTTTTAAGTAGCGATCATTTGGTTTCTTCTTTTCCAGTGATATTAATATCATTGATCAAGATTCTCTTCTTTTTGGAAAGCTCCATAGGACTATACGTATGGATAAGAAGATCGTCGTCGTGGCAACGCGTCGCTAAGAAAAGAGTTATTATTTTTAGAATTTTTTTGTCAATACATTTTTGGTTTTCATTCAGAAAGACTTAAAAAAATATACAATTTAATTTTATATTTTTATTTTAATTCATGTAATAATCCATCCGTTACACTAAATATATATCCATATATCCATATCCATATCCATATCCATATATATATTGTCCTGTTTTAAATAACATAAGAAATTTAAAAATTTATTTATTTATAATTTTGAAACTCTTGGATTTCCAATAATAATATATAATTTTTTTTAACACAATATAATTTTTTTTTAAATTAAACTTTATTTTTAAAAAGAAAACAAATGGAAACAATTAAATTTATACTCTAAAAAAAATAAACAAAATTTATAATTTAAAATGACCCTATTTAAAAAATTCAAAAATATGTCACCCTGTTTTATAGAAATAATCTGAAGTTGTTTATTAAAAATTTTGTCCCTATATCCAAATAAATCAGACAATCACTACTACAAAAAAAATTTACAAAAAAAAACTATTATTACTTATCTTCTTGTCCTTCCCACTTTTTTAATCTCCCCTCTTATTTCCTGACTGGAATTCCGACCTTGATTCCCTCGACTACTTCCAACTTTCTACCTTTCACGCCTTTTTTTTCAAATCTCTACTCAACTTCTATCTCCTGACTAGAATTGTGACTTTGACTCCCTCGACTTCTTCCAACTCTCCACCTTTTACGCTTTTTTTTTTAAATCTCCACTCAACCTCTATTACTTCGTAAATAATTTATTATTTACTAATAAACTTCAATTCTCTTTTTTCTATTTCCAGAAAAAAATTTCTTTTTACTTTTTAAAAAATATCTGACTTTTTTTTTTTCTTTGACAACCACCCTTTTTTATTCTGCCCTCCAACAACCAACCCTCTTTTTTTTTTCTTACTCGATTTCTAATTTTTTTTATATCTTTCAAAATTGACATTTCTAATTTTTTTTGGTTACAGTCTGATTCTTTTCCCTTATCTTTAACTGTCTAACCTAACTATAATTTATTTTTATGTTTTATTATTAAAATAGGATCATTTTACTACACTATTATAAACTAATTGCTATACATCTACAATTAAACAACCTCAGATTATATTACAATACAGTACAATATATATATATATATATATATATATATATATGGGCTATGGGCGCGGCGCGAAGAGTTAAACATCTACGCTAGTTGTTCGTAATATTAATGTTCGTAGGGATTGATTTACTATTAGGTAGCACTATTTTGGCGCGCTTTTAAGCAGTCACTTCATAGATTTAACGTTTATTGTTCATCAAAACAATGAAAACCGTTAATTAATTTTCAAAGTTTGCAGTTCTTGGATTTATAAAAAGTTTTTATGGTTTTAATGGTAAAGTACATAGGATTATAATCGCAAAACATTGATTTGATTGATATTTGTATTATATTAAGGATACAGTTAATTAGTTTTTAATGTTTTGCGTTTATTGCTTAACGATTTTTCGGTTATTGTTTTAATGCACTAGTTAACTGTTTTATGACGTGAAATTATTCTCCCAATCACCGAATCATAGCATTAATGTCCAAAAAATTGACGACGATACTTTATTAATTTTACGTACAAATATTTTTTCAGTGTTGAAAATCACAACCTCTTGTTTTCCTGTTGCAACCTTTGAACATAAAATATCATAATTAGACACCCTAAAATATTTTCCCATAAATTTTAGGAAAATCTACGCCACTGAAGGATTCGGGAAGGTATATGCAGGGTCCTCGGATGAGGTCATAAAAACTCTCGGATTGAAACTTAAGATTTAGGTCTCATTTCGATAGGATTTTTTATATTATCATAAAAATAGTCTAAAAGTTGCTTCCTTTCGTATTTTTTATATCTGATTTTTTTTTATAACTCAATACCAAAAATTTATTTTGAGATCTTTCAAAAATTCTCTTACACTGTAAAACAAAAATTGTTTCATAGAATATTTTATCTAAAATGTTTGCACCTTTATACCAATTAAACTTTTTTTATCTGAAAACTTGTTATGAAGAGCATTTTTATATTTGGATTAATTATTATTGTCTGTACATTTTTCGTAATACAATGTTGTAAAATGTACAGAAATGACGTTTAATTTTAATGAGTTTTAAAAATATTCCCGAATGAGTTTGTATATTGACATAAAAATTTGTTTTATGATGAAATTCTCAATTTACAATATGTGAAAATATTTGGAATAGTTATTTTTCCAGCTTTTTTGATGATGATACGAAACGCGAAAATATTGCATTCCTATATTATTTCATAAAAACAATAGTTAGAAAAACAACGAATTTGATGAACTGGTGAAATGCGAATACTTTTTTTTACCATAATCAAAGTTGGATTCCATTAAAATTAAATAATTTAATTGAATACTAGATAGTTTTCAAGTAATATTTAACTAGGATGTGTTTTTTAATATATTTATATTGACAAAATTGTAGCAAATATAAGGTGGGTACAAACGATTCCTTTAGGGATGAACATCGAAGAGATAATTAAAACCCTAATTAATAATCACATTGCCCGATCTCAAGTACTTGATAGTATGTTTACCATCAAAGAGCTAATTAAAACAATAATTACACTGTTGGATTTGTAGTGTTATACAGGGTGCGCCAATTATTTCCACTCGATCTCTAGCACCGAAACTAAAAGAGATATCAACAAGACTTTTTGTAGGGTTAGACAGTGTCACTCGGACTATAATTTTAAAAATTTTGATGTATACAGGGTGGCTAATTTTTGTGGAATGAAAATTAATTTGGTTTTTTTAAATTGAACACCCTGTATACGATTATGTCTTCTGATTCTACTTAATATTAAATTTACGGTAGTTTTTTGTATTTGTAAATCCGACGCGGCGTTGACAAGTTATTCCTATTTTTAGCAGATTTAATGAAAAAACAGCACTTCAGAAATATTAGCACAAAAACCACATTTTTTAAAAAATTCCTCAAAAAAGCTACTATGATGTAAATGAAACATGCACCTATCACAATAATCACACAACATCTTCATCTATTGCACAGGGTGTTTGCCGATGGCGTGCCAATAGTCTAGTTTTCAAATGGCAATAACTTAATTTTTTCAAATGGGACACCCTGTATATTTTTCTTCAGTTAGAAGCTCTCCCTAATACGCATTAAAAAAATATAGAGTATTGCACATCTAACTTTACTATTTACTTTAATAATTGACGTTTAGTGACAAACAACATATTTTACACAATTTTTAATAAGTACAAAATTTTACAAAGTTTAATCGTAAGAAAACTACAATAATGAAAGTTAAAATTTATAGTAATTGAAGCCACATTCCGTTGCGATAATTTTGAGGCACATTTTGCAATAAGTTGCGAAAATCATGTTTCATCAAAGAAATAGGGACCAATTACATAATCGCCTATTATTCCCGCCCACACATTCAAAGACCATCGATATTGTGATGTGGTTCTAAATCCGAATAATAATGGAAGTTGTGTCTATTTACACAACCGTTCTTATGAAACGTGGCTTCGTCGGAGAATAAAACTTTGTTTAAAAAGTTACCCTTTGTATTTATCTTGTTTATTAACCATCTACAGTATTCCACTCTACGCGCGAAATCACGTGGTAACAATTCTTGGTGAAGCTGGATATGATAGGGGTGATATTTATTCTTTTTTATTATGCGTCTAATTGTGGTATTGGAAATATCTAACTGATTGCTTAATTGCCTTGTGCTTATATTGGGATCTTCAACTATACTGATCATTACCTTATATTCGTTGTCAATAGTAACAGCTGTAGTTTCACGTGAATGTTTTTCATACTTGACGGTTCCTGTTCTATCAAATCTATTCTTTAAATTCTCAGAAGTATCCTTTTGTGGATGACGTCTTTCTGGGTATCTTTGACGATAGACCCTACTAGCAAGAAACGCATTTTTTTGACATTCACCCAGTATCCATATCATATCAATATTTTCTTGAACACTATAATTCTTATTAAAATCCATTTTTTATACACAATACCGATTAAATATAGTAGACGTGATACAATACAAAATTTTATGTTGACAATTAATGCCATAACAAAATATACCTACTGTCATTTTCATAGGCAACTTGATTTCTTATTAAAAATTGTGTAAAATATGTTGTTTATCACTTAACGTTAATTATTAAAGTAAATAGTAAAGTTAGATGTGCAAAACCCTATATTTTTTTAATGCGTATTAGGGAGAGCTTCTAACTGAAGAAAAATATACAGGGTGTCCTATTTGAAAAAATTAAGTTATTGCCATTTGAAAACTAGACTATTGGAACGCCATCGGCAAACACCCTGTGCAACAGGTGAAGATGTTGTGTGATTATTGTGATAGGTGTATGTTTCATTTACATCATAGTAGCTTTTTTGAGGAATTTTTTAAAAAATGTGGTTTTTGTGCTAATATTTCTGAAGTGCTGTTTTTTCATTAAATTTGCTTAAAATAGGAATAACTTGTCAACGCCGCGTCGGATTTACAAATACAAAAAACTACCGTAAATCTAATATTAAGTAGAATCAGAAGACATAATCGTATACAGGGTGTTAAATTTAAAAAAACCAAATTAATTTTCATTCCACAAAAATTAGCCACCCTGTATACATCAAAATATTTTAAAATTGTAGTTGTTGATATCTCTTTTAGTTTCGGTGCTAGAGATCGAGTGGAAATAATTTGCGCACCCTGTAGATGTTCAAGGTACCTAGTCAATTTCAGTCACATTTATTTAAAGAATCTAGCAAAAAAAATTGGTTTTAAAAATGAGATGGTAGAAGGTTTCCATAGAGAATTAGAGGGATGTATCTTTTTTTTAACGGATACTGCTATCAAGCCCTCACGAGTTTGAAATGTATTTATAAGATTTGTGCCCAACACGTTATAAGTCAATAAAATCAAAATTATATTGTCACGCGGTCCAATTATTGGCCTACGTGTTGCTGCTACGTATCCAGGGCGAAACGCCTTTTCGACCTTTACGAAGTTATGGAGATCCCTCCCCGAATACTCCCCGAATCAAACATAGATTACTCTTCCCTTTTCGTCTTTTTCCCATTAAAGACCTGACTTTGACTTTGGCTCGGACTCTTATACTTCCCCAAAGGAAATTAACTTTTAATCAATCCTTGATTGACTCTTCAGCCAATTACTGACTCTGAGACCAACACTCGACTTGCCCTGCGGCTAACTCGCGACTGCCTAATTTTCTCGCCGCGAATAGTTTTTAGGCGAAAATCGCTGACCTGACAGAATCCGCAATTTCGATAGATTGCCCTACATTTTAGGCAATTCAACATCGATTTTCGGGTTTCTGCACATCAGCGAAATTTTGCAACGACCTGGTTTAATTAGATGTTTATATTTTTTGTTCTCTGTTGAGTAAATAATAATAATAAATTTAAACTAAAATAATTTTGACAAATAAAATTCCTAAACGTTTTTTCGGAAATTAATATTTTATCTATATTTGGGATTCGTGACAATATTTATAATTATTAATATATATTCACTCTTAGTAATAATAATAATAATATACGCCCTGCAATTCACTCACTTACGTTATTTTTTGAATGCGGTCCTGGATTCCGTCGATGATATAAAATGTTTTTCAATACCTTTCCTCTCAAACCCAACAACAACCTAATACAATGTATACGCGGATTCGCTGCATGTATATTTGATATATCCAATGCTAAGCAAGTGCCCTGTTTGAATTCTTCCTGAGTATACCCAGACGTATTAAATTTTTAGTATTCGTACAAAGAACATTCCTTACTCCAAGAAGCCATTTAAGAAAGGGCTTTTGAATTATTTATACAGCTTGTCTAGGTACCACACATATATCAGGAATAGAGGCTTGTTTATGCTCAAATGGAAAGAGACTCATAGACTGCATATCAAACACTATTAAACGAGCAATGTTTGTATGTGTGTGTGTATGTGTGTCCAGAGGATCTCGAAATCCACTCGTCAGAATTCAATGAAACTTTTAGGGTAGACTAATTCCTATCTAAATCGACAGAAAATATAGGTCTCATGTCTGTGAAAATTCGATCTTCCGAGATATTTACAAGAAAAGTTAAGCTTTTAGTTTTATTTCCTAGCAACGGCAACTTGTTTCTATAGTAATATACTATAAAGGAGAGAGGATATAACGTCACATTCCATAGGCGTACTTTGCAAAATAAGTTTCTATAATATAAATAAGGTCACAGCATATAAAATATATATACCCACTTCGTAGATTAAATTTTGAAGTTATATTATTTACAAAAAATAGAAATAAACCTTATGCATCTGACACTTTAACATTGAACGAATTAAATTTAACCAATAAATAACAAGAAGGATTATATGTTGGGATTAAACTGTTTTTAATCTCTTGGCATTAAAAATAACGCTTCAGTACTTACCTAAACTCAAAGATTAAAAAAAAAGTTAGTTCAAGAACTATCTGAAAAAGTTACTGTAATAATTGTCTTTTCTGAGGTTTATTATTATAGGTTCTATTAAATTATCCATTGATAGTGGATATACTTTCCTAAATGAATTTTCCACCTTTTTAACATGATCAATGCATTTTCCCCAATGTTCTCTATTTACATCTGAAAATGCCTTCAAAAACAAATTTCGCACATCAGGAAATTTAAATGTTTTAGTGGTTTGAGAAACATAACCTTTTAATAATTGTGACCAGATCAGTTCAATGGGATTTAACTCTGCGTGGTACGGAGGCAATCTGAGAATTTTAATTAGTTTTTCTCTGGCCATCTCATCTATAATATATTTTTTGAATTTTGAATTTGAATTACTAATAATTCTTCCTTCAAGGATTTAGGAGGACTGATAATATTTTTAGAATGAAGCCATTTTGAAATATATATTATTACAAAATTCCGAATCAATTAAAATACATACTTAATAGTATTTGAATACGATACGGCTATGCATAAATAAAGTCTGACTTATCTGTCAAAATAACAGGTTAATTACAGTAAAAACCATGGAAACAAGATTAAATCTAGACAAAAACTATATTAGGCCGATCAGATGTATTAAAATTTAAATTTTAACTAAAAATAAGCATTGAAGGATGAGGTAAAAATAAAATTTCTACCTCTTGAACCTGTACTACGTTCTGCAAATTAAATACTGCACTTCTTTCTTCTGTATAGTATAGTAGTAAAAAGGTTTGACTTTATTTAATTTCTGGCGTTTAAATCTGAAAGAATTCAATTTTAAATTTGCCGCTTTTTATCCATAATGACCTACAAATTTTGACAACTACTGACACGCACATCTCTGGTTAATTGTTAAGAAAATGGGACCGGCTGGGATTTTCATGAAATTTTCGCAGATGCTATAAAACATGATAAAATCAATATACTTAGCAATAGAAATTTTTGCGCACATTTTTTTATTCTACAAATGCCCAAGTAGCAATTTATAACCAGAATAAACCTGAAAAGTATAAAAAAGAAAAGGTTCATTTGACGGACATAAATAATTTGCTTGTCAAATGACAGCCATCTCATAAATTCTAAGTTGAAAATACAACGTTGCCAATTCAATTTCAGAAGTCATGGGTTTAGGTAAATATTTATAGGAACGTTAAGTAACACTGTTAAAATGGACACTTGTCAAAATGTGACACCTGTCAAAACGTGACAACTGTTAAAATGTGATACGTGTCAGAATGTTACAACTGTCAAAATGAACAAATGTCAAAATATGACACCTGTCAGAATGTAACAAATGTCAAAATGTCACACGTATCGTACTTTTCTTTATTAATTACACAGATCTAACCTAACCTAAAGCTAATCTTTTTTTTTTGGCGGGTGGTAATGCTTTATGCACATCGGGTAAAGGTTCTTCCCTTCCCCGATAGTGTGAGACTACCCCTTACGGTTACTCACTAAAACCACCCCACTGAAATCACTATGCCCTACACGCTGCTGTTGCCCGTCCCGGAAACAGGGCCTGTCCGCCGTGACTATTCGCGAAGACCAAGCGTCAGTAGATGTTGCCCTAAAAGGGTGAAATCTCCAGAAACTAGGCAACTTTTAATGCATTTAACTAACCTCTGTGACAAGCAGTTGATAAACGTCAACAACACCTGCAGCAAATTGAAAATTAACACTGACAGCTTTTTTTAATTTTCCCGCCTACTTTCAAGCCAATCGCCAATCAACTTTCTATTTATCTACCTTTCTGTAGTTCAAGTAGATGTCGCCCACTCCGTGATTTTCACGAATTAATTAATAATTTGTCAGGTTATAAATATACTTAAATTATATACTCATTGGACTGCTTAAAAATGTAGATTTGAATATTAAGAGCGAAGCTCGGTGACCAGATATTATATTTTTATCAGCTCAATCAACAGCAACTATAAGAAGTTGTTGAAAATAACAATTTTTTTTTTATTTATTTATTTCTACATAGCATAACGTTTTAGCAAAGATTTACAGTTTTATAAATTAACACAAAATTACAAAAAATGTAAAGCAAATACCTACACAACAATACACAATTGATACAAATATTATTATATACAGGATGATATATTTAACTAAGCGTGTTAATAAGAATATACAGGGTGTTTCATTGGGAGATGGAAACATTTTAACAGTGGATAGGTGTCACTGGGGTGATTCCAAATAACCCATATTTTATGGGTTTAAAGTCCCTTATAGCTGAGATACAGAGTGTTTTGTACATTTTGGTCATTTCTTCATTGCCTCCTGTGCATTTAACCACTCTGTATAATTTAACAAATTAATTGAGATATTATTAATATTGAAAATCCAGGCCCGGCTTCACTAAAAGTTGACAAATTCGTTCCGCTCATAAACAACACCCTGTATGTTAAATTTTCAAAAATATTTTACCATAGCTAAAAAGGGGACAAAAAATTGAATTTAACGATATACTTTTTATTTTTGCACATATGATTTTACTACTCATAAATAGTTAAGTTTTCTATTAAGTTGTAAACAATATTATTTGACCTAATTACCTATTTGGTTTAACATTATGTTATTCCAAAATTATTAATAGTCTTGTAGGCACATGAAAACTGATTTATAGGACCGTACTAGGAACTAAATGTCACATTAGATTTACCTATGCAACACCCATTATATTTATTTTTTTCAACCTTCCTTATATGGAAAAATTGTGTAGTTTGGAGTAGAAAAGTAAAAAAAAACTAAAATTAAATTTTTGTAAAGAATAAAAATACATAAAAGCACATTTTTAGTTCAATAATATTTAATTAAATTATAAACAAAATTCAAAAATTACACAACCCTTAAAAGACTAGAAAAAACACTGAAGTTTAAAAAATTATAATAATTGTTCGAAATGACCCCCATTCTGTTGAATGCATATTGTTTCTCGCTTAATAATTTGGTTTACAGATTTTCGAATGATGTTTTCGTTATTTTTATGCTCTTGACATATCCTGTTGACATTTATTTGAGCTGAATAAACTTTGGACTTTAAATGTCCCCAAATATGGTAATCGACAGGACTACAGTCCGGTGATCTTGAAGGCCAATGTATAGGACCACCTCTACTTATCCACCTTGTTGAGGGTTCTGGAATAAACCCTATGTTGTGCCAGTTTCCCAGGACGGCCAACAATGTGTTACCGCCTTTTTAAACTGCATCGTTGTATTCTAAGTGGACTGTAACATTTTGCCTCCTCAACTCCATTTGACAAAAAACAACTAACACCTTTATTTAACGATTTATTTTAAGTTAAATAAATAAATAAATAAACAACAACGTAACAAGTGATTACATTAACTGGTAATCAATGAACAAAGTATTAGGACCGCATCAGTCAGAAAATATTTTGTGTGTTCTGGATGAGTGATGAAATAACACTGGAGGGTCCTAGCCTGATTCGCAGCTAGAGACACACTGTTTAAATTCTCGAAGCACTGAGTTTTGATTTTGAAAATATAAAGTGAACAATAAAGTGTACCGCCTGATTGCAGCTAAGTACCACTGTGATAAACAAAATATTTTTACGTTGAGCTGGTGTCAACGGAGGGTCTAACCTGATTCGCAGTTAGAGACGCACTGTTTAAACTCTACGAAGTTTTGTCGGTTTCAGATTTATCCCTTCCGGATTGCGCAATTGTTCTAGAAAGTTCGTTAGCGTGGGTTTTTTATATTGTCTAGACGAAACGGTTAGAATTGCGTTTGTAGATTATGGCGTGATATTTTATTGTGAAATAGATGATGATACCGCTTCCTGGTTTGAACGCCGTTCGCAAATGTATCTTGGTGCGGCGTTGCCGGTTGAACGAATATTAGTTTACATGTTTAATTATCTGAAAATTAAACACACCTATTAGGAAAATTTTCATTTGAAAAATCCAGTACAATTAGCCTACAATAAGGAGAAGTGCCATCGTGTTGGAAATAAATTCCAGCTGATGTCTACACCTTTATCCTCTAACAAAATTGGTAAAATATTTTGAAGAAGATATAAGTTAACCCCTCCAGTTAATCTTTGAGGGAGTATATGGGGTCCAATTGACTTATTGTTAAAAACACTAGACCACAGATTTACCGAAAATTTATATTGCTAATGAGCTTCCCTGATGGTAGCAAATGGATTATGTGTTTTTTCTAGTCTTTTAATTTTTTTGTAATTTTTTAATTTTGTTTGTAATTTAATAAGGAGATATTATTTAACTAAAAATGATTTTTATTTATTTGACTCATGTGTTGTTGACGTATCTATTTAATTTCACAAATAGTACAGCGTATTACCAACTTAAAATAAATAACGCGTTACATTCACAATGCTTTTTATTTACTTTTATCATTTACGAAAATTTGATTTTAGTTTTTTTACTCTTCTACTCCAAACTACATAATTTGTCATAAGGAAAGTTAAAAAAATAAATAAAATCGGTGTTGTATAGGTAAATATCATGAGACATTTAGTTGCTAGTACGGTCCTGTAAATCTGTTTTCATAGGCCTAGATGATTATAAAAGTTTTTGGTATAACATACTTTTAAACCAAATAGTTAATTAGGTCAAATAATATTGATTACAACTTAATAGGATTAATTAAGCTTAATTAAGTTAGTGCCCCAAAAATGTAAGAAAACTTAACTTATTTATGAGTAGTAAAATCATATGTGCAAAAATAAAAAGTATATCGTTAAATTCAATTTTTTGTGCTCTTTTTAGCTATGGTAAATTATTTTTGAAAATTTAACATACAGGGTGTTGTTTATGAGCGGAACGAATTTGTCAACTTTTAGTGAAGCCAGGCCTGGATTTTCAATATTAATAATATCTCAATTAATTTGTTAAGATACAGAGAGTATGTGTACCAAATATTATAAAATTATACAGAGTGGTTAAAAGCACAGGAGGCAATGAAGAAATGACAAAAATGTACAAAACACTCTGTATCTCAGCCATAAGGGACTTTAGACCCATAAAATATGGGTTATTTGGAATCACCCCAGTGACACCTATCCACTGTTAAAATGTTTCCCTCTCCCAACGAAACACCCTGTAGAACATTGGTGTTAAAAATTATCCTCTAATTGTTATGCCATATAGTAAATGTTGTTTAAAAAAAATAAGATAAAAACAAAATGTGTTTGATTCACACCCTGTAAATCACAATCTCTTCCTTATCATTATTGTTGTTTAAATTAAAATTGAAGATATACAAATGAATTGTTCCTTGAAAAACTAAGATATTAAAATGACATGTTATTAGTAGAAGAAGAAGGAAGCACCTAGATGCAGAGACATCTGTAAGTGCTTAGTAACAATTTAATTGAATATTGTAGAGTTTCTATGTTGGCAAGTACAAGGGTTCTATTCTATTTTATAGGGCTTTAACTTTTTCCATTTGGTATTCTGCAATTTGTGCCATGGATTTTCATTCATGTTTAAATCAATTTAATCATCATCGTTCTCTAATAATATTGGTTATTATTTAACGACTATTTCCAACGACTGCATTATAAAAATATTGCTACTTGAACATTTTCAGAATTATTTTGTTGTGGCTAAATTCATACCTTCGTTGACTGGATTACGTGTTATAAAACGAGAAAAGGATGCTATTCTCGTACAACTTCTTTACTGCTTATATTTTTTGAGCGTTTTAAATGAAAGTTTATCTCGGTGATAACATTTTATACCGACTTTTTAGCTAGTGCTATATTTTGAAGAAATGTTCAGTTGGAATCCCCTAACTGTTTTCTATCCACGAGAAAGCGCATAGTTTATTGTATAAAAAATGGAAACATTTAAATTCAGGGGATGATTTTTGTAAACTATTTTTTTATGACAATTTGCACCTTAGATAAAGTCCATTTACTACAAAACATTTTGCATCGGAATTTGAAATGAATCATACTATTAAACGCTAGTTTTTTTTCATGGCAAATGTCTGAAAGTTGGACACTGTATACTGCATTATATTTTTTAAAAGCAGAGTGTTTGATATTAGTTTTTTTTAGTATTCGTCTTCTTTGGTCCCTGTATATTTTTTAACAGATAACAAGCTCATTGTTTCTTCGTTCTGACAGTGTCATATTATTTGCTACAGTTATTATACAAGGTGATGGTTTTATAAGCTCTTAAAATGATTACTGCATGAAAATTAAAAGACAACATTTTCAATTATAAAAAAACAACTTTCGCCTCTAATTGTATCGTTAAAGCTCACCTTATTTTTCTCCGCACAACCGTGCTTATAGATCCCATTACATTGTAACTGTTTTCATTCCATCAAATTTAATTGTTCCTAGATTTTTAACATAGTTTCAAGGGGCAACCATTAATTTTTGTAAGTTTAAACTTCTCATCTTCTAGCTACTTATCTCTCGCGATGCAAAAAATTAGAAGACTGTAAATATATTTTTTTTAAATTAATTAAAATTATTTTATTATATTTGTACCTCCCTAAATATACTGTAAGGGTTTTTATTGCCACTAAGAAAATTATTGCCTTACAAGATGACGCTTTAGTACGGAGATTGCTCGAGCGCCAGTTTTTTTATGTGGTATGCTCCACAACCCTTAGATACGGCCTCTTAGGGGCACAGGTAACTTCAGATGGAGATACGGTATTCTCCAGGGTTCTTGTTGACTTCAGACTTAATTATTTTTAACTTATTATATACCTTTAATATCCCTGAAAAGAGGTAAGGTTGGTGAATATAAACCAGGAAATAAACGTGACACTTATATTGTTTTAGCTACGTAAAAATTTGTTTTATTTCAAAGCCCACCCACTTTAACCCTGAACAAAAATAATAATTCTTTAAAAGAAAGCGTTCGATTCGGCTCTATTAAATACGGTAATGACGGAGTGACTCAATCAGACTTTATTGAAATTTATTTAAATTTTGAAATTCACCGGAAGAGTTATTAAATGAATTAAATGATTAAATTAATCTGAATGAATTTTATTAACCCCTCGTGAATATTCGAAACTAACCGGCAGCGTTAATTAGTTCTATTAATTCCAATAATTAATCAGGAGAGTTACTTAATACTATTATTCGGGAAACTGACTGATAGATTAAATAATCCTAATTAACCGGAAGTGTTAATTAATACTATTAAATTATTTAATTTAAATCGGGTGAGTTAGTTAGCTTTCTTATCTTATTAAAATAAACAGGGTAATGGGGAGCTGATATTGGACAAGGGTTCTGCCGAAGCAACCAACAAGGGCAAGATCAGTCCCAGAATGACGGATTTCACGGACCTAAGCTTGCAGAAGCTGATATTGGACAAGGGTTCTTCCGTAGCAACCAACAAGGCCAAGATCAGTCCGGAAGCTGTAAACACTAAAACAACCCGCTCGGAACTCTCAGGTAGATATTGGACAAGGGTTCAGCCGTAGCAACCAACAAGGACAAGATCTGGTCCCAAGATTCCGAATAACGCGTCGACCTAAACTTGCAATTGGGGAGATATTGGACAAGGGTTCTGCCGAAGCAACCAACAAGGGCAAGATCAGTCCCAAAATGACGGATTTCACGGACCTAAGCTTGCAGAAGCTGATATTGGACAAGGGTTCTGCCGTAGCAACCAACAAGGCCAAGATCAGTCCGGAAGCTGTAAACACTAAAACAACCCGCTCGGAACTCTCAGGTAGATATTGGACAAGGGTTCAGCCGTAGCAACCAACAAGGACAAGATCTGGTCCCAAGATTCCGAATAACGCGTCGACCTAAACTTGCAATTGGGGAGATATTGGACAAGGGTTCTGCCGAAGCAACCAACAAGGCCAAGATCTGATCCCAAAAGCGGCGTTTTTTTAAATTAATTAAAATTATTTTATTATATTTGTACCTCCCTAAATATACTGTAAGGGTTTTTATTGCCACTAAGAAAATTATTGCCTTACAAGATGACGCTTTAGTACGGAGATTGCTCGAGCGCCAGTTTTTTTATGTGGTATGCTCCACAACCCTTAGATACGGCCTCTTAGGGGCACAGGTAACTTCAGATGGAGATACGGTATTCTCCAGGGTTCTTGTTGACTTCAGACTTAATTATTTTTAACTTATTATATACCTTTAATATCCCTGAAAAGAGGTAAGGTTGGTGAATATAAACCAGGAAATAAACGTGACACTTATATTGTTTTAGCTACGTAAAAATTTGTTTTATTTCAAAGCCCACCCACTTTAACCCTGAACAAAAATAATAATTCTTTAAAAGAAAGCGTTCGATTCGGCTCTATTAAATACGGTAATGACGGAGTGACTCAATCAGACTTTATTGAAATTTATTTAAATTTTGAAATTCACCGGAAGAGTTATTAAATGAATTAAATGATTAAATTAATCTGAATGAATTTTATTAACCCCTCGTGAATATTCGAAACTAACCGGCAGCGTTAATTAGTTCTATTAATTCCAATAATTAATCAGGAGAGTTACTTAATACTATTATTCGGGAAACTGACTGATAGATTAAATAATCCTAATTAACCGGAAGTGTTAATTAATACTATTAAATTATTTAATTTAAATCGGGTGAGTTAGTTAGCTTTCTTATCTTATTAAAATAAACAGGGTAATGGGGAGCTGATATTGGACAAGGGTTCTGCCGAAGCAACCAGCAAGGGCAAGATCAGTCCCAGAATGACGGATTTCACGGACCTAAGCTTGCAGAAGCTGATATTGGACAAGGGTTCTTCCGTAGCAACCAACAAGGCCAAGATCAGTCCGGAAGCTGTAAACACTAAAACAACCCGCTCGGAACTCTCAGGTAGATATTGGACAAGGGTTCAGCCGTAGCAACCAACAAGGACAAGATCTGGTCCCAAGATTCCGAATAACGCGTCGACCTAAACTTGCAATTGGGGAGATATTGGACAAGGGTTCTGCCGAAGCAACCAACAAGGGCAAGATCAGTCCCAAAATGACGGATTTCACGGACCTAAGCTTGCAGAAGCTGATATTGGACAAGGGTTCTGCCGTAGCAACCAACAAGGCCAAGATCAGTCCGGAAGCTGTAAACACTAAAACAACCCGCTCGGAACTCTCAGGTAGATATTGGACAAGGGTTCAGCCGTAGCAACCAACAAGGACAAGATCTGGTCCCAAGATTCCGAATAACGCGTCGACCTAAACTTGCAATTGGGGAGATATTGGACAAGGGTTCTGCCGAAGCAACCAACAAGGCCAAGATCTGATCCCAAAAGCGGCGTAAACTACTAAACGGTGCCCTAACTTTGCAATCAGGGAGATATTGGACAAGGGTTCTGCCGAAGCAACCAACAAGGGCAAGATCAGTCCCAGAATGACGGATTTCACGGACCTAAGCTTGCAGAAGCTGATATTGGACAAGGGTTCTTCCGTAGCAACCAACAAGGCCAAGATCAGTCCGGAAGCTGTAAACACTAAAACAACCCGCTCGGAACTCTCAGGTAGATATTGGACAAGGGTTCAGCCGTAGCAACCAACAAGGACAAGATCTGGTCCCAAGATTCCGAATAACGCGTCGACCTAAACTTGCAATTGGGGAGATATTGGACAAGGGTTCTGCCGAAGCAACCAACAAGGGCAAGATCAGTCCCAAAATGACGGATTTCACGGACCTAAGCTTGCAGAAGCTGATATTGGACAAGGGTTCTGCCGTAGCAACCAACAAGGCCAAGATCAGTCCGGAAGCTGTAAACACTAAAACAACCCGCTCGGAACTCTCAGGTAGATATTGGACAAGGGTTCAGCCGTAGCAACCAACAAGGACAAGATCTGGTCCCAAGATTCCGAATAACGCGTCGACCTAAACTTGCAATTGGGGAGATATTGGACAAGGGTTCTGCCGAAGCAACCAACAAGGCCAAGATCTGATCCCAAAAGCGGCGTAAACTACTAAACGGTGCCCTAACTTTGCAATCAGGGAGATATTGGACAAGGGTTCTGCCGAAGCAACCAACAAGGCCAAGATCTGATCCCAAAAGCGGTGCAAACTATTAAACGTATTATAATCAGGATTTAATTGCGGACGTGAAAAGAAATAAAAGCTAAATTGGGATTTAATCAAAAGCAAACTAACTCAAGAAAACCATAAATAAATGAATTACTTTCGGTTAATTTTTCGGAAAAGATAATTAACAAAATTATAAATTAAATCGTAAATAAAATTCTAAACTGAGAACTTAAATAACTCTCCTAAAATTCGGCCATGAAAAGAAATCAAAATTAAATGAATCGCGTTCAATTAATTTTTCGGAAAAACGAATTAATAAAATAAAAATAAAATCGGAATGAAAATTCTAAATAACTCTCCTTTTAAAATAAAACAATTACGAATACCCAAAAAATGAATAAACTGTTCTCAAATTACTAATTGATAAACCGGATAAAAAAAATATATCAGAAAAACCAAACGTAAATAAATAGTTCGTTTCGCTGTCTTAAAACGTTACAAAATTAAACGCGCTTTCGGACAAAAATACGACGATTCTAATAACACGGCAACTACGGCTATAATTAAATACGAAAATTACGGAAAATTAAAGTTGTACCTCGGCTGGTCTTACTATTCGGAATTTAAACGGCTACTCGATTTTTACTCAACTGGAAATTTCGGATTTCAGTTAGTTAATTTAAAACGGCTAGTTAAATTTTGATTCGACTGTAAATTTCGGATTTCTGTCAGTGAATGAATTCTTCAATTTCAAAATGTTAAAATCTCACCTTCGTGAGCTCCTACCTCGCAAAATCCCTTCCAAAGCGACTTAATTTACGGCGCGCGCAATACTACCTTCGAACGGCGTTTTGTGACTTTGAAAATTTAAATGTACCCGGTGAGCCAAATAAAAATCGAACGTTTTATTTAATTTTAAATAAATTTTCATTTAATCCCGAAATTATTCCAATTATTTAATCTGCGAAAAATAGATTCATTACAATACCAAAAATATTCTCTTTATACCATAGAATAAAAACTCTTGCTGTAGGTCCCGTCCAGTTTAGGCCATTAGGTCAGAAAAGAGACGTTAAAATTAACAAACAAACAAACAAATATTTAGGTTTTTCGACAAGAATATAGAAATTTAATTTAATTCCTTTCTTACTTATCCTTTATAATATATAAAATTTAATTTTTCAAAATTATTCCATTACTTAACGAGAGGGTGTAAAGACAAATAAAAGAATTATATATAGTGAAGGGATGCTTCTAAGATTATTTCCACTCCGAATTCGATAGTCGCCCACTTTCCATTAAAAAGAATTTACTGGAGTACCTCAAACGGCGAATCTCCGATTGGAAAATAAAATAATTACCATTCTCTTTGTACAACCGAAGCAAAGTGCTTACCGCTGTCCCACTGTTAAAATACGTTACGGTAACTGACTCCGCCATCTTCAGTTTATCAAAGCTGCATATACAATTAGCATTAGGGTTTGTGTCGTGTTACATTAAATGTTAATGACTGAAATTCACATCGTACACTGTTTGTTGTACAAAATGTATTACTGGAAGTGCTGAAACACTGAGAACATTTCAGATATATCATATCTAGTGCACTATCTGACTTAGGAGTACCTGATTGAAGTGTACTGAGTATTTAAAGTATTTGCAACTGTAGAAAAGGGAAATGGAGAAACACATTCCACAATAATATTCCTCCTGGATAATCAAACGAGCAAGCCAATACGAACTACAGAAATTAATTGCATTAATAGTAATTGTTACAATGAAATGTAATTGTTTGTTACATGTCGAGATTTAACAAAAGTATTTAAAGTGGTTTTACTTGTTATTTCTTGACTAGTATTTACTACAATTTTCCATTTATTCAGACTGATTTGGAGTAGTTTAATATAATATTTTTGTTGATTAGATGCAATGATATTGTTTGGATTGGGTGAGACTATTGCAGTAACAGCTAAAGTGGAGATTAGAATATTGTTTGTAGTTGGGATATCTGATGTTAACAAGACACTCACTTGTGGTACTCATAATAATAAGGGATCGTAGTTTAAACAATTTTTGAAGTTTATCTGGAATAAGTCTGATAGTTTCATTTTCTAATTATTTGCTTTGATGCCACTTCTTTTCAAAGGCTTACTGGACATTAAAAAATACTCTTTTTTTCCATATTATTCTTATTATTATTAACTACCTCGTGGTAGTGCTGAATAGAGGAGGGTCCTTTGAATTCGAACTGTTTTATTGGAATTAGTTCTTCTTTGGGTTTAATTTCTTTTATCCTGTTGAGTATTATCTCTGATTTAGCGAGAAATTCCGGTGTTTGATTTTCTACAACATTTTTAATTTTAGCCGATTTAGAACGGTGGGTGTGCATTTATATATATATATATATATATATATATATATATATATGTAACCCTACGTTCCGGCACCAAAAACGACCTTATATAGACGTTGTGGCACCATATAAAACGTTGTGGCACCAATTTTTGGTGCCACAACGTTTTAAGTCATTTTTGGTATCTTGAGCACCCCAGGATGCCCCACAGCAATTTTCAGGAAGGTGGCACTTGGACCATTTATATGTAAAAACCCCATTTCAGTTAATCTGTATACTCCCCAGGGGTCACCCCGACTCGTCTATAGCATACGCTACGTACAAGCACCAGGACGCGACCGAAGCGTTGTGGCACCATGAACGAAAATACGTTCAAGCACCTTTTTCGTGTTTTGTGAATGCGATGTAAAAATAAACAATTTGATATTTGCGGTGTAAGCTTAAGAGGTAAATCTTGCTTTTGGATTGCGATTCATGCTTTAATAGGTAGAATTATAATTTTTCATAAATTATTTTATTAAAAATAATATAAATAATAACATCTGGGAATTATCAAGAATCACTAAAAAATTTTCTCCACGGTCACTACTGAATGTAGTTATTCTGAAACCACTTATAATAACAGAAAAGAAACATTTTCGCTCTTGAGATTGAAAGAAAATTCTGAAACATTTGTCTCTTATGTATTTTATACGTACTTCATTCTATCACTAGAGATACTCTTTATTCCATAATTGTTTAAAAAATAAGGTTTGCCATGAATGTCGAATTAGTTGACGTGGTCTTAATATTAGTTTGTAAAAACTTTTAATTTATTAAATGGAGAAGAAAATCAAACGATTCAGATGTAGAATTTGCTACCGCAAAAATCCAAGTTTGAATATAAAAATACTACCTCCACAATGTTGAGAGATTGAGGTTTCATTTTAATATATTTAATTTCTATTTACTGTGGTCGTGGAGAAAGTACAGTCTGTTACTCTGTTGGAATGAAGATCCGACACTCGTGGTTCCTCCACTTGTGTCGAATTCTCATTCCAACCTTGTTACAGAAGATACTATTATTTATACTTTATGACATAAAGTCAGTCTACAAAATATCGTGCTTCTAAAAAAATAAGATTTGCATATGAAAGTCTTAAATGATATGTTTTTAAATTAAGAAAATGTGTAAAAGAATTAAAAAGTAATAAGGATTCTGTATTATTTTGCACAAAAATTTTTAATAATCAAAAACCTTTTTTTTATTTAAATGAAACAATTACTTATAATAATATCGATGCTATATCTTTAAAATTTTATTTTTTTTTTACAAAAAAAAGCTTTAATTTTTTTTATTAACTTCCTAGAAATATACAATCTGTCTTTTACAAAACAATAAGAACTTAAGCTTTAAGTAAATAAAATATCAATTGTCGAAGGACCTCGGTCGATGACCATTTGACTTTGTCAATAAAGTACTATTATTATTATTAATTATAAAATATCTTTAAAAAATTTCTGAAAGTTTATAAAGAATTATGAATTTTAAGAGCAGAAAAATGTATGGAGATGAGAGTTTACGTAAAATAAATCAAATAGTGCAATTTTGTTTCACAAAGGCTCATTTTAAATTATAAACAATTATGCATTGTGTAAAATAATAAATAATGTTGATAATTTTAGTCATTTTATTAATTTCTTAGTTAATTAATTTGTTTTTACAAAATTTCGATAGAACGCCAATAGAAATGAATTCATTTCTCAAGAGTAATTTTTACATTTACACTTACATTTTACACTTTACATTTTTACATTTACACTTACATTTTACACTTCACATTTTTACATTTAAATAATTAAAATTTAAATAATCAATTATTTTAATAACAACCAAACCAATTATTTTTTTTATATTTATTAAAAAATATAATATCTAAGACCTTTTGCCATTTTTAATAAGAGTTTTAAATCCTTATTAGTAATATTTAATGTGCTATGATGAAAAATATTATTCAAGGTAAGTTTTTACATATTCAAAAATTCACAAATCAAAAATATTATAATATTAAAAAACAAATAATAATTCTAAATGTCAACTAGTTGGTTAATTAATAACAGTTTTAGTTTTTTGTTCGCCACTCCATTGATTATAATTATTTACTTATTTAGATCCATTGAATCTTTTGAATTTTCTGTCCTAACTTAGTAATAAAAAAATTAAATTTATGTAAATATCCGCAATTTATAAATTTATGTATAAAAATTAGGTAATAATTTTAAAAAATTAGAAGCACTTTAAAGTGAAATTAAGTTTTTAAAAAATTCTAAAATTAATAAAAAACAATTTTTGTCTAACGCCTCAACCTCCGAGGCGAATCCTTCTTGTCAAAATAAAATTGAAATAATATATGGTGCCAAAAGGATATATATTTCAAGTTATTATATTATATAAACTTTGTGGCACCACGCAGGAAGGAACGTTTAGGCACCATTTAGAAGCGTTTTGTGAATTCCGCGTAAAAAATAAAAAATTGTTGAAAAATCTTTACAAAAACTTGGTAGGTATTTTAACGGATTGCGGTGCAAGCTCTTTAAGTAAAAATTATATAGATAATAACATTTGGGCATTAAAAACCCCTCTTTTATCAAGAACCACTAAAAAAAATCTTTACTCAAAATGTTTATATAAGTAAGTTGTTGTCCAATCTACAAATTTTTACATCAAAAACCCTCAAATGGAACCTTTACTTACATCAATATCTACGGAATCTCTAAAATTTTATTTTTTTGCAAAGAAAGCAATAACAAAATGAAATAATATAATTATTGTTCACTTATACTTAGAATATATTAAATAGTGCAATTTTGTTTAAACAATGTGGCTCATTTTAAAATATTAACAATTGTGCAATTTGTGTCAATTAATAAATAATTTCGATAATTTTTCTCATTTAATTAATTTTTTAGTACATTTGTGTTTTTACAAATGAACTAAAATTTGGATTTGCCAATCTTATTTGTCAATAAGACCTTTTTTTTCATGTTTTAAAAATTGAAATTTAATTTTTAATTTGAAAATTTATATTTATATTTTATTTTAAATGATGCATACAATTTTTTCAATTCCTAAACATTTTGTGAATAATAATAAGTAATGGTAGTTTTCTATTGATACATTTTTACTTTTTAACACACCGTACAGGTATTCTAAGATTTGGATATTCTGACCTTATTTTATGAACTTTAGTAAGATTTTTCTAAAGAATAAACTAAAATAATATTTTTTTCCACTTTTCTAGAGCATTTTTCAGAATACGCCATTTTGGCAAAAATTGCAAAGACAAATTAAAATTACTTAATAGAAATTATTAATTAAAAGGACAGATTCAACAGTTTACGAACGTTTAATAATATTTTTTATTATTTAAAAGTCTCATTATAAAATTGGAATAAATATTAAAATATGCATTGCCAGAGAAGGATATTGACCAACAGCTCGCACAAAATGTGATCTCGATTAAACTTGGCATTTAAGTACTTGAATGGGTGTAGAAAACGATAAAAAAATCTTTGCTGCTCTAAAGTATATGCTAACTTCACAATTTCGAAAATAAAATCGAAAACTTGGTTTTTCTTATATCTGGAAAAAAAAATAAAAATTTCGAAAAACTAATAGCACCAAAAGAGCGGAAAATTTCGAAAAAAAATCGAAAACTTGGTTATTCTTATATCTGGAAAAAGAATAAAAATTTCGAAAAACTAATAGCACCAAAAGAGCGGAAAATTGAACTAAAAATTATATTATAAGTTATTTAAAAAAAAATTGTATTACTGCAAAAAAATTATTAAAAATAAGAAAGCAAATTCGAAAACTCTACGCGCGCCGAGCAGTTGAATACAAATATTCATGCAAGGCGTTCGGAAAAATTAAAGTATCTTTGTCTAAAATGTACGCAAAGAAAAAAAGAAAGCATTTTAAAGAGGCGACTCTAAGATTTCTCAGGAATCCATTAATTTTTAATTTTTTTTTGTTTTCTCATAGAAAATTTCACCGGTAGTTATAATTTCTAAAATTCTCACTGATTTAGATAAAAGTGAAGATATCTATTAATAGAGGCATAACAAAAAAAATCCTTGTAGATTTATCATTATTATACTTTTACTTTTGATTTAAATATAATTAAAATGATGAACATTATCTGGGTTTGGTAAAACTTATGTTTTAAAATTTTCATTTTTTTTACAATATTCATTCGACGCAATTTTTATTTTCAAAATAGTGTTTATATAAATCAGAAATTATTTTTTTTTTAATAAAGTTAAAAATAATTTAGAAATTGATTTATATAAAATAAAATTTTTTATAGTAATACAAATTCTTTTTAAAAATAACTTATAATATAATTTTTAGTAAAATTTTCCGCTGTTTCACGTGGTGCTATTAGTTTTTCTAATTTTTTTTCGAGATATAATGGAAAAACCAAATTTACGATTTTATTTTGGAAATTGTAAAGATTTTTTTATCGTTTTCTGAACCGTTTCAAGTACTTAAATGCCAAGTTTCATCGATATCACATTTTGACGAGGTCAAACTCTCTGACAACTGGGCTATTGGTTATTTGCTCGAATAAAAATGTACTGTTTGTATGCTACCTATATGTAGGATTAAAAGTTTTTTAACTTTTTGACTTTAGGTTTTTTTTATAGAAAATTTTGTCATACGCATTAATTTGTTAAAAAATATTTTCTCAGATTTTTCATTATTCTTGTCTAACGCCTCAACCTCCTTAAGCGTTCGAGTCGAATATATCTGTCCAAGATAAAATTGAAAAGTGTATTCTGAAATAATATATATGGTGCCAGACAGCATATACAGTCAAAACATATATATATATATATATATATATATATATATATATATATATATATATATATATATATATATATATATCTATGTCGTTTGCATTGTTCCGGGTCATTCTGAGGTATCTAATGTATACTTCAGGTACATTTGTATACTTTCAGGACATGTCTGGAAGTTTTATATACGTAAAGCATAGTTCCAGTACTGTCTTGGAAGTATTTTTTTATGTAAAGTATGGTTCCGGTACATGGTTTTTTGAATGGAAACTTTTACATTGAGTCTAAGGAAGACAATTTTTGAAGTTACTGTTTTTACCATAAGTTTTTGTATAATTTGTAGCTATGTGAAAAACCGTTAAAATTGTCATCAACACATTCAGAATTCAGGTAATTCATTTATAACACTTTACATATGTATCTTTTAAAGAAGCAGAAAGCTCAATGTTGACGTAGTTTAAAAAATAGACTACCTTAGCAAATTTTTGTAATTCTTAATAAAATTTAAACCGCTTGACCTAAAAAGTAGAAAATGGTGAATTTTTACACTTCTCTGTTCATACAAAAACCTTTGTTTTGGTTTTTTCGCTGAAATTCAAAGTTATTTGCACTGTCTGGCTTTGAAATGAAATAAGAAAGTATGCATGTTATAGACAATACAAAACATCAAGAGTTAATTGGAACTACTATTGGAATTTAATTTATATATTACTTTTGTACTGACTTTAAAAAATATTTAAAGAGAAGAAAAAACTAATTAGAGTCAATTTTGATCCTTAAACGATGTTTCCATATTATAAAGGATTTTATGCAGAAATTAAAATATATTTTCTGTCATCTTCTATCATAAAAGCGTTACTGTCCTGGAAATATGCTATATATCTCCCTTGCTAAAATAATGTATATTTCCAATTAATTCAAATATAACTAAGTAGTAGTAGTAATTCAGATATATTTAAGTAGTATGAGTATAAATAATTGTAATTGTTACTGGATTATCATTGTCTTTTAAAAAATATTGAAAGACTTTCGCTATATAGAAGGAGCGTCACTGTCCTGGGAGTATACTCTATATCGCAATTTAAAAAATAGCGAGTATTTCAAACAGTTCAAATATCAATGAGTAATTATTGGAGATTTTTTATACACTAATCCTGTCCGATATCAAAAGTTTATGGAAAGAAATAGTAAAACTAAAACAATGGTTTTGACCTGGAAGTATGCTATATATCGCCATTTCCAAAATATTCAATAATAAATATTTTCAAATAGTTGAAATGTAAATATGTAACTAATTGTAATTATTACTGTATTACCATTGTTATTTTAAAAAATATTGGAAGCCTTTCGCTGTATAGGAAAGGCGTCACTGTCCTGGAAATATACTCTATATCGCAATTTAAAAAATAGCAAATATTTCAAACAGTTCAAATATGAACGAGAAATTATTAGAGATTTTTTATACACTAATCCTGTCCGATATCAAAAGTTTATGGAAAGAAATGGTAAAACTAAAAAAAATGTTTTTGACCTGGAAGTATGCTATATATCGCCATTTCCAAAATATTCAATAATAAATATTTTCAAATGGTTGTATATGTAACTAATTGTAATTATTACTGGATTATCATTATTATTTCAAAAAATATTGGAAGCCTTTCGCTGTATAGGAAAGGCGTCACTGTCCTGGAAATATACTCTATATCGCAATTTAAAAAATAGCGAATATTTCAAACAGTTCAAATATCAACGGGTAATTATTAGAGATTTTTTATACACTAATCCTGTCGGAGATCAAAAGTTTATGGAAAGAAATGGTAAAACTAAAAAAAATGTTTTTGACCTGGAAGTATGCTATATATCGCCATTTCCAAAATATTCAATAATAAATATTTTCAAATGGTTGTATATGTAACTAATTGTAATTATTACTGGATTATCATTATTATTTCAAAAAATATTGGAAGCCTTTCGCTGTATAGGAAAGGCGTCACTGTCCTGGAAATATACTCTATATCGCAATTTAAAAAATAGCGAATATTTCAAACAGTTCAAATATCAACGGGTAATTATTAGAGATTTTTTATACACTAATCCTGTCGGAGATCAAAAGTTTATGGAAAGAAATGGTAAAACTAAAAAAAATGTTTTTGACCTGGAAGTATGCTATATATCGCCATTTCCAAAATATTCAATAATAAATATTTTCAAATGGTTGTATATGTAACTAATTGTAATTATTACTGGATTATCATTATTATTTCAAAAAATATTGGAAGCCTTTCGCTGTATAGGAAAGGCGTCACTGTCCTGGAAATATACTCTATATCGCAATTTAAAAAATAGCGAATATTTCAAACAGTTCAAATATCAACGGGTAATTATTAGAGATTTTTTATACACTAATCCTGTCGGAGATCAAAAGTTTATGGAAAGAAATGGTAAAACTAAAAAAAATGTTTTTGACCTGGAAGTATGCTATATATCGCCATTTCCAAAATATTCAATAATAAATATTTTCAAATGGTTGTATATGTAACTAATTGTAATTATTACTGGATTATCATTATTATTTCAAAAAATATTGGAAGCCTTTCGCTGTATAGGAAAGGCGTCACTGTCCTGGAAATATACTCTATATCGCAATTTAAAAAATAGCGAATATTTCAAACAGTTCAAATATCAACGGGTAATTATTAGAGATTTTTTATACACTAATCCTGTCGGAGATCAAAAGTTTATGGAAAGAAATGGTAAAACTAAAAAAAATGTTTTTGACCTGGAAGTATGCTATATATCGCCATTTCCAAAATATTAAATAATAAATATTTTCAAATGGTTGTATATGTACCTAATTGTAATTATTACTGTATTATCATTGTTATTTTAAAAAATATTGGAAGCATTTCGCTGTATAGGAAAGGCGTCCCTGTCCTGGAAATATACTCTATATCGCAATTTAAAAAATAGCGAATATTTCAAACAGTTCAAATATCAATGAGTAATTATTGGAGATTTTTTTATACCCTAATCCTGTCTGATATCAAAAGTTTATGGAAAGAAATGGTAAAACTAAAAAAAAATGTTTTTGACCTGGAACTATGCTATATATCGCCATTTCCAAAATATTCAATATTTTCGAAAAGTATATGTACTGTCGTGTATGCAATACTAATGTATACTATTTTTTCACATTGTATATGCCTCTTAGAAAATGTCCCTGAACTATGCGATCTACATAGATATATATATATATATATATATATTTGAAATATACGATTACTACCATGTCCCTGCGCCTCTGCGCGGCTAATCCTATCTTTATTTCGTATTTCGATTTGTGGTAAATAATCTCGGTTAGCACGGTCAGCCGAATCGGCAGGTCTCATTTCAATAGCACAAATTACCTTAAAGCCATCAAGTGAATGTCGCTGAGCCCGTGGGGTTCAGCCTCGGTCAGATAGACCTGCAACTTTCCACAAAGTATCCAATAACGCTAACGCGAGGATTCAGTCCATTCTTCATGTAACTCTTGACTGGGGATGTCAAGCCGAGAGGTGGATCTTAGGTGGGATGACAATTTACTACGGCTGGATGTGATTTTAACTCTCGCTGGGAGTGGACGTCGGATGCTGACTGAATAATACGATTTATTTCATCCTTAGAGTTTCTTTTGAAATCTCAAAAGATGCTATGCTGCAAGAATGCTGCAACAAATAAATTGAACGGAAATACATAGACGGACAGTGTGTTTTACTATATGTTTAGTTTTGACTTACTACAAATATAATTACTTCAATAGAAATACCCTCAAATGGGTTGTAGTGATGATATGCATGATATTGTAATTGTGAACAAAATTTGGGGATTTCAGGATTTATTTATTTGTTTCATCTTACACTGTCCTACAGGTTACATCAACTACAAAACAGGAATATAAGTTTTAATTGTAGTAGAATAAAGTAAAGTACAATATAAAATAAAAACCAATTAACGAAATAACAATACATACAGAATTAACTGAAGAAGTAGTATTTAATCACAGAGATCGAACAGTAAAAAATATCAAGCTCACAACTTGCAGAATTACATTTGACACACATACTATGCAGTGGAGAGTATTTCAAAATATCTGTTCGTGGTGTTGGTAAATAACACGTAAAAATTCTAGATGATGGTCTACATTGAAATTGAGTTTTTGCCGAATATGTGGGTCAATGATTGCGTTGTTAATAACAGAAAAATTGTGGAGTGACAATCACGACGACAGCTTAGGCTGTTCATAGCGTGTCCTGGGCCAACAACCAGAGAGGGGGGGGTAAAATCCCCGGGGCCCGGCCGCGGGCTCTATTTTTATGGTTATTATGCAAACAAAAAATTTCACTTTTATAAAAGAGCCTCAATGAATGAAATTAATGTAGTTTTAGGCGCACCCACTTTCAGTATATTTTTCAGTTAATCAATTTGATTGGAAAATCAAATACTATTAAACGAGCAAGGTTTGTATGTGTGTCCAGAGGATCTCGAAATCCACTCGTCAGAATTCAATGAAACTTTCAGGGTAGACTAATTCCTATCTAAATCGACAGAAAATGTCTGTGTAAATTCGATCTTTCGAGATATTTACAAGAAAAGTTAAGCTTTTAGTTTTATTTCCTAGCAACGGCACATAATAATTACTTGTTTCTATAGTAATATATACTATAAAGGATAGATGAGTACAGTAAAAGTGGGGATATAACGTCACATTCCATAGGCGTACTTTGCCAAATAAGTTTCTATAATATAAATAAGGTCACAGCATATAAAATATATATACGCACTTCGTAGATTAAATTTTGAAGTTATATTATTTACAAAAAATAAAAATAAACTTTATGCATCCGACACTTTAACATTGAACGAATTAAATTTAACCAATAAATAACAAGGAGGATTATATGTTGGGATTAAACTTTTTTTAATCTCTTGGCATTAAAAGTAACGCTTCTGTACTTACCTAAACTCAAAGATTAAAAAAAAAGTTAGTTTAAGAACTATCTTTAAAAGTCACTGTCTTCACTAAAACTACTGGTATCACTATAATTGTCTTTTCTGAGGTTTATTATTATCGGTTCTATTAAATTATCCATTGATATATCAACTTTCCCAAATGAATTTTCCACATTTTTAACATGACCAATGCATTTTCCCCAATGTTCTCTATTTATATCTGAAACTGCCTTCAAAAACAAATTTCGCAGATCAGGAAATTTAAATGTTTTATTGTTTTAAGAAACATAACCTTTTAATAATTGAGACCAGATCAGTTCAATGGAATTTAACTCTGCGTGGTTCGGAGGCAATCTGAGAATTTTAATTCCTTTTTCTCTGGCCATCTCATCCATAATATACTTTTTGAATTTGTTTTTATGTGGCCTTGCTATTACTAATAATTCTGCCTTCAAGGATTTAGGAGGACTGATAATATTTTTATAATGAAGCCATTTTGAAATATATATTAATACAAAATTCTGAATCAATTAAAATACATACGATACGGCTATGAATAAATAAAGTCTGACTTATCTGTCAAAAGAACAAATTTATTACAGTAAAAACCATGGAAACAAGAATCTAGACAAAAACTATATTAGGCCGATCAGATGTATTCAAATTTAAATTTTAACTACAAATAAGCATTGAAGGATGAGGTAAAAATAAAATTTCTACCTCTTGAACCTGTACTACGTTCTGCAAATTAAATACTGCACTCCTTTCTTCTGTATAGTATAGTAGTAAAAAGGTTTGACTTTATTTAATTTCTGGCGTTTTAATCTGAAAGAATTCAATTTTAAATTTGTCGCTTTATATAAAAAAGGAAAGGTTCATTTGACGGACATAAATAATTTGCTTGTCAAATGACAGCCATCTCATAAATTCAAAGTTGAAAATACAACGTTGCCAATTCAATTTCAGAAATCATGGGTTTAGGTAAATATTTATAGGAACGTTGAGTAACACTGTTAAAATGGATACTTGTCAAAATGTGACACCTGTAAAAACGTGACAACTGTTAAAATGTGATACGTGTCAGAATGTAACAACTGTCAAAAGAGAGAGAGAGAGAGAGAGAGAGAAAAAGAATGAATGCTTGTACACGTGTACTATTAACATAGATTTCAATTTTTTATTTTACAAGAAACTTTAAAGAGACATTTAAAATTCTCTATTCTCATAGTACATTTTAAGGTTGATTGTGACTTTGTATTTTCCAAGAACAAATTGTAATGTAATGTACGAATGAACTATTTTTGTAACTGAAAATTTTTGAAAAAATATGATATCAATATCTGCCACACGTCGAGAGTCTGGTCACAGGTTTTTGTGGAGGTTTTTACAAAAACTATATTAGGCCGATCAGATGTATTCAAATTTAAATTTTAACTACAAATAAGCATTGAAGGATGAGGTAAAAATAAAATTTCTACCTCTTGAACCTGTACTACGTTCTGCAAATTAAATACTGCACTCCTTTCTTCTGTATAGTATAGTAGTAAAAAGGTTTGACTTTATTTAATTTCTGGCGTTTTAATCTGAAAGAATTCAATTTTAAATTTGTCGCTTTATATAAAAAAGGAAAGGTTCATTTGACGGACATAAATAATTTGCTTGTCAAATGACAGCCATCTCATAAATTCAAAGTTGAAAATATAACGTTGCCAATTCAATTTCAGAAATCATGGGTTTAGGTAAATATTTATAGGAACGTTGAGTAACACTGTTAAAATGGACACTTGTCAAAATGTGACACCTGTAAAAACGTGACAACTGTTAAAATGTGATACGTGTCAGAATGTAACAACTGTCAAAAGAGAGAGAGAGAGAGAGAGAGAGAGAGAGAGAGAGAGAGAGAGAGAGAGAGAGAGAGAGAGAGAGAGAGAGAGAGAGAGAGAGAGAGAGAGAGAGAGAGAGAGAGAGAGAGAGAGAGAGAGAGAGAGAGAGAAAGAATGAATGCTTGTACACGTGTACTATTAACATAGATTTCAATTTTTTATTTTACAAGAAACTTTAAAGAGACATTTAAAATTCTCTATTCTCATAGTACATTTTAAGGTTGATTGTGACTTTGTATTTTCCAAGAACAAATTGTAATGTAATGTACGAATGAACTATTTTTGTAACTGAAAATTTTTGAAAAAATATGATATCAATATCTGCCACACGTCGAGAGTCTGGTCACAGGTTTTTGTGGAGGTTTTTATCCAAGTATGAATATCAGACCTATAATTTTCCTTCACTGCAGATCAATAAATAGTAAAATCAATTGAACATAAAGTTTTTCTTATATAGTGATAAATAGAGTGAGCTGAGCGATCTTCTGTTGACGGGACGTGTGCCCTACACGCTGCTGTTGCCCGTCCCGGAAACGGGGCCTGTCCACCGTGACAATTCGCGAAGATCAAGCGTCAGTAGATGTTGCCCTAAAAGGGTGAAATCCCCAGAAACTAGGCAACTTTAATGTATTTAACTAACCTCTGTGACAAGCAGTTGATAAACGTCAACAATAGCTGCAGCCAATTAAAAATTAACACTGACAGCTTTTTTAATTTTCCCGCCTACTTTCAAGCCAATCGCCAATCAACCTTTTATTTATCTCCCTATCAGTAGTTCAAGTAGATGTCGCCCACTCCGTGATTTTCGCGAATTAATTAATAATTTGTCATGTTATAAATATATTTAAATTATATACTCATTGGGCTGCTTAAAAATGTAGATTTGAATATTAAGAGCGAAGCTCGGTGACCAGATATTATATTGTAAATCTCATAAAAAGAGTTCTTAAAAATTACGACATTTCCTTGGATGATTGTAGTGGCCAGGGATTCGACAATGGTGGCAATATGAGTGGCAAGTATAAGGGTGTGCAGGCTATTATTTTAAAATCGAACCCTTTGGCTATCTACTCACCCTGTGGATGCCACAATTTGAACCTTTGTGGAGTATGTGCTGCTGAGTGTTGCACTGAAGCACAGATTTTCTTTGGAATTGTTCAGAATTTGTTCAGGTGTAGCCCAAAAGATAGGAGATTTTAAAAGAAATATTAGGATCTTCACTACATTCATTATCAGACACGAGGTGAAGTGCTCGAGTTGAATGTGTCAGACCAATAGCTGCACACATAGGCAAGATTACAGAAGCCGTTTCATCTTTGTTAAATCATAACATAACAGTGGAAACAAGATCAACAATCAATGGAGTATTAGAATATCTACTTTAAGTGTAACGTTATGGCATCGATTTGGGTAAAGGTTTTAATACCTATAAATTACAGAAGTCAACTGCTCTAGTGACGATTTAAGTGTATTAAGAAATAACTTATACAAAATATTGTCTGAATCTAAACTTGTTGCGTGTACATATGGCATTGACCCATATTTTCCCACTTCTCGTGTAAGAAAAAGTTTTCACGATGAAACATCAACAGCAGATCAGGTCAGGTCAATATGTCCCCTGAAGAATGTTTTAGAATTGGTTTCTAACTAAAGATCAAGATTTATAGCTCTAAGAGAAATTCAAATGAAATTTTCATTTTTATGGAAGTATCATGAAATGGATGAGAGCAGTATCACAGAGAACTGTATAAGATTTGCTGCTGAAGAGTACGATCAGATGTAAGCCATGATTTAGTCCAGGAAATGAAGTACCTAAAAAGTATCAGCAAAACAAACATCGCAGAAACCCCACTAAAACCTATAGAATTTTTAAACAAGCTCGTGAAACTAAACTTGACTAACCTTTTCTTCGTTCACAGTTGATAGGCGGTGTTTTTGTGCGCAGTACAATATTCGACGCGTGGGCGATGTTAGTTCACGCGTGGGTGAAAAAATTTAGAGAACAAATGTCAAAACATCCAGGTCAACTGAAAACCACTCGAAATTCTCCAAATATTGAGAGAGTCCGGCAGGCTGTAAATCGTAATCCTCAACCCTATAAATATTGGGAGGAGTTCGAATGGTTTTCAGCTGATTTGGATGTTTTGACATTGGTAACAACTCCTTGTTCCCTAAATTTTTTTACCCACCCTTGAACTAACATTGCCGATGGCGCATCACAGAAACGCCGCTGAGCAACTGTGTACGAATCGTTGACTTTAAAATAAGCCTCAACCATGTAAGCACGCTGCGAAGTCGTCCACTGTTCCATGGATAATTGTGTGTCCGCTATACGCTCGACGTAATATTTTCATGGAGTTTCTAACAGGGTCAGCGTAAGGTAAGTTTAAAACCTAAAATCTACTCTGGGGCTTTATATATTGTAAATGTATTTGAAAATTAAATTAAAATGTTTACTTGCTAAAACGGGTTTTAATTTTGTTCCTTCCTTAGTAAAAAACGGTATAACAGTACGTCCAGTACTCCTGTTTATAAATTATAAAAATTTTTCCAATTTTCTGTTGAATTGGTGTGGGGAGGGGCCCGATGAGACTTTATCCCCGGGGCACTGCTTAGCTCTGGGCGGCCCTGAGCGTGTCTAGCCAATAATGCGTCATCGGGGAAACCAATTGGTGGATATATGTTGTCCGTTCTTTAGGAGAAAAGTTTGAGGAAGCGTCGCTGATTCAACCTTTTCTATGTATAACTGATTCCACAGACTAGCCTGCGTATGCATAACAGGTGCAATGAAAACGTGCCCAAAGGTCGCCATGGAGGTAATCCTAAACCTTACACTCTTCCATATAGTAGTGGAGAGTATTATAGCGATAAGGACAACCTACAGAATGGCCAGAGAAAGATCAACCAAATGCAAGTTTCGACTCCTTCCTGGAAATCACCAAACCTGGGACATGCCCCTAGATGAGATGACAAAGAAGTTTAGCTTTAGCTTTAGCTAAGTAACAAAAGCGAAAGGGACAAAGATACCATTCCAAAACTCAAGAGAAGTGCCATGAAATGGTACACAGGTGGTTCTAGAACAACAGAAGGAACAGGAATAGGAGTATATGGGCCTGGAACCAAATATTCCGAAAGTTTAGGCAAATCTCCGAGCATTTTCCAAGCTGAAATATACGCCATCGGAAAATGTGTCCAGTTCAACATAGAAAGAAATTTTGGCAGACAAGAGATCATCATCATGTCAGATAGCCAAGCAGCCATTAATGCGTTGAACTCCCACGTAATCAACTCCAAGATAGTTTGGGAGTGCCTAGAGAATCTAAACGAACTAGGCAAGAACAACACTGTTACCCTACTATGGGTTCCGGGACATACTGGAGTGCAGGATAATGAAATAGCAGACGTAGTCGCAAAAAAAGAGACTGAAACACAATTTCTGGGACCTGAACCCTTCTGCGGAATAAGCACCAGTACAATACTTGATGAACTTGGAAAAGAAGTAAATAAGAAAAGATCCCAATACTGGATAGAACTACAAGGAATGAGGCAGGCCAAGACACTACTGGGGAACTATAACCAGAAGAGATCTGACGACTGCATCAGTAAAAGTAAAAATAAGCTCAGAATGCTAACGGGTATCCTAACAGGGCACTGCCGTCTGAGAGGCCACCTAAACTCTGATTAGTAGACAAAGAAGAATGCAGACTCTGCGAGGAAGAGGAGGAAACCTCTATCCACATTCTCTCAGAATGCATTACCCTGCAAAATCCAAGGGTACGATACCTCGGAGAATATCAAATAGAAGAGAAAGATCTACCTAACCTGAAGCCTACCGACATCCTGAACTTTTTGAAAGCAATAGGACTGGAGGAACTGCTCTAATCGTTGAGACATCCTCAACGATTGGGCAGCAGCAGGGGGCACAATAGATCTTATAGGTCGCAGTGTACCGACACCCCCATCACAGATAGATAGATGTATAACTGATGAGATGGGATCCAAATTATAGATGCATATTCTAATTTTGATCTGACGAAGCCATGGTATAACGTTTTCGATGAAGATGGGTCGGAGAAATCTTTCGAGATGCGCGCAATGAATCCATACATTCTGTTTGCAACTGACAGAGTGGCTTCAATATGAAGGACAAAAGACAATTTTGAGGCGAAAATAACACCTAGATCGGTGTATGTGACAGGCCGTTAGAGTAGAATATCGTTGATTAAATATTAAAATAAAATTTATTTATTATTATTGGGATTAGCAACTTATTATTATCTTAATCTATTTCTTTAAATATTGAACGTGTTTAATGTCGAGTTCGGCATAATATTTTAAGCCAATGAGTGTTACCTGTTTGCCTCGTATACAATTAATTGTACGAAGCATGACATTAGGGGTGAATGAATTAGGGACATGTCTATAATATAAATAAATGATTAGAATTTGTATATATATTGATGTATATCATCTTTGAAAGAGTATCAAGATTAGCACATTGATCTGCTTTTTCAGTGAGAGACGTGAGTTTGTGAGTAGTGTTTTTTCTAATTTGGATACTCGTCTATCTCAAATTGGAAAACCTTTTTTGTTAGTAATATTATTATAATTTCCCAGTGGTATTTTCAATTATATATTTTTTTAACGCTTGAAATAATTTCTCTTTGTATCGCTTCAACCGTGAAGCTGCTTACTAATTTTATAATGACAAATGATATAATGCAAGATAATCCTGTTACACATAAATAAATGAACTTGTTTTTTGTCCTAATTATTTCAACTCTGTTAGATACAGATAATAAATCAAAATATATTTAATTATTGGAAAATATTAACTTCATTAATCATCAGATGGATAATCATTCATTTTCATTTCTGAAGAAATTAATTAATTTTGTTCTTTTAATAACTGCTGAGGTTCTGACAAATTACGAGGTAGCTCATATACTTTCAGTTTTAATTTTTTTCTATTACTGTTATAATAGATATTTCCCTCAATAATAACATCAAAAGTTTTAATCTAAAAGATTGAAATTCTAAATAAAAAGACCAAAAATATATTCAAATCAAAATTAGTTGTTATAGTTATAAATTTTATGACTAAATGACCTTATCTATCTCTCCAATCTAAGAGTTAAAAACTAGGCAACCCCCTTTACCTACCCAACTGTCTACTATCTTATATTTATGCTCCAAAACTGATCTATATTTTGGGAAAAAAGTTTAGTTTCAATATTTCGTCATTTTGTGAGAGGGTCTCGTTATAGAAAAGTCTGGAAAACGCTGCCTTGTATATTATATTGCTGGTTACTGTTTCTATTATCTGCTTATTCCTAGGGATTTCCAACTGAGTAATTATTCAACATTATTGTAAGTTACCTATTTAAGGGTCCACATATGAAATAATTCGGTGACATTCGATGAATCATATATGCTTCGCTAGATACGGCATCCTATAGTGTTTGTTTGGCGCTAGAGGGGTAAAGACGAGAGGGGGTGAAGGGGCAATAGCGTACCATGATACAGTGGCGTACCATTCGGAATATTTTGGTACAGTGTAATATATTGTCATATTTATACAACACATATTTCATTTTCTAAGGATTGAGTGACTGTAGGTTACAGTAAAATGGGAATTAATATGAATCGAAAATAAATAAAATAGCATGCATACGAAAATTGTTTGGCATAGGAATAATCTGAGAGGTTGAATACCATCATCTTGCGCTTCTGTAAATATTTTTTTATAGCAAATTAAAAATCCCATTGATTATAAACTCGTTAATATAGAAAAAACAAAATGAAAAGTTGATAGGTATATTAATACAAAAGATACGTACGTCAATAATGAACCTTCATATAGATTAGGTTGAGTAATAAATGAAAAATTTACTGATGAACATGGTTTATTTTAATAAAACATAAATTGACATACAATAGATAGATATTTAAACAATTCATTTACAATTCAAATAAAGTTTACATAATTTACGTTTAGTTCTTATTTTCACTTCCTGTCCTATCCAACAACACGCCTATGGAATACATACCGATGACAGCACCTTTCTCAAATTTGATGTTGTACACTTAACAAGGCTGTGGCATTTTGTTGAGAAATGCGACTACTGTTCTCTAAACTAATTGTACCTAGCAAAAACTTTCAAAAAACTATAAAAATACACAAGATTGGCACAATAATTCCCAGAAAACAGAATATCTGACATCTGTCAAAATTTACGATATGAGCGGGTATCGTCGAAATTTGAAATCGACCAATCAGTGGGATGGTACTCTAACTCCCTCCTGTACACCACAACAAATAACCTGAATACCGTATCTAGCGTAGCATATAAAATATGATCTAAGGTGGTCACAGTTGCGAAATAGACCTAGTTCTTTGGTACCAATTTTATTTTTATTTCAGAAAAAGCATTGATGCGCAATATAAAAGCTTGTGTCTGCTATGGCATTGTTAAAGTATGTACAGGGTGTCCCAAATTGGTGTGTTTTGCAGGGTATCTCGTAAACTAGAAGAGATAGAAGAAAAGCAGTTAAGATGTTATGACTTCTTTTTTGTTAAAGTAAGGATAGCCTAATTAAATCTTTAGTAACTCCCTGCAGTTGGAAGATACAGGGCGATTATTGAAAACTGTCGAAAACCTCTAGGTACTATAACTTCTTAATTAAGAAAAATATAAAAAAACTTTATAAAAACTTTTGATAGATGTCACAAATTCTAACGAATAATTTTCCAAATTCCATTTAATAACAATTTTCAATATTCAATATATAATTATTTAAAATTTCATATAAAAATCGTCTACAATATAATTGCAAGTACATTTACCTTTATTTCTATCATGAGAATTTTTTAATAAAACATATCATATTCTAATTAATTATAAACAATTTTCAGTTTTTATTTCATACTTTTATTTCATATACTTCCGTTCATTCTGCATAATATTAAATATGGTTAATTCAGCTGAACTAGCAATTTGCTAAAGGTACAAAAATCATGACGTTGAATCAACCTAAAATATTATGCAGATCTCAGCAAATGAGTTGTAAAGGTAACTGTACGAACAAATTGATTTCATTCAGATTCTGAATTCGGGACTCTCCTGATATTCAAGTGCCAAGAGCTCCGCGCCTTTAAAAATAAAATAAAATAAAATAAAAAGAATTTTTGAAGTGCCCCAGCAGATAAATGTGGTAAGAATTAACTTTAATTATATATTTTCATTTTTTATTTTAAGAACTATAGAATCGTTACTTTTGTAATAATTCATTTTTGCTTGTATTGGTTTTTGTTTGGTTGGCAAACAGACAAATTTTAAGTTTTCCATTTTTTTATATTTTGGCATAAAAAGTTTTTAGTTTTCTGAAATAAATTATTTTTCATTTGTTTTGTTTCCCTTGTAAATAATTTTGTGTAAATAAATGTATATAATTTTTAAATGTGATTTTATTTCCGGTTCTAATCAGTAATTAAAATAAAGCGTTTTTCTTGACAAACCACTCCAGGTTGTATTTTGGGTCGGGCGGACTTTACTCAAACCCTGAAGAAGTCCGAGCTACCCTGAATACAGCGTGGTGAGCTAGAGCTCGTCGTGGCGTCAGATAAAAATCTGAGCTACAAAACCCCAAAAAACGAACTGAACGTCACGACGTGACAATATTAAAGAGTTCAGTGGCGCACAGATTTTTTTTAGGGGGCTCACTAAGGAAATATAATGCAAACTTATGTTTTTTTAAGTGGGACACCCTGTATATTTTGACGTTTTTCGTTTCCTTTTTTAATTCTCATTCACCTGATATAACATATTATATATCTATTTTCAATGGTTGGAGCTACAGTGCAAATAAACCATTTATGGATGTTATCACCCTTAAAAAATTGAACACTCAGTAACGAAATTTAACATTTTATTATAACGATACTGATGTGTGACAATTTTATTTATCAAAATTATAATTAATAAAAAATAAAACCAGATTAAAAAACTACAAACAATAAACTTATGAAACAACAAGAAACATTGTAACGACTAATCTACTTATAACTAATTTTATTAGAATGTAAAAATTACATTAAATGTTCAAAATGTCCTCCGTTTTGTTGTAATAATAATTGACACCTTTTTCTTACTGATCTTACACAATTGAGTATGTCCCCTGGCTTTATTTTTCTAAATGCGGCATGAATATTTTGTAATAAATCTTCCCTACTCTCGAAGTTAGTCTTGTAAATATTATTTTTTAAAAATCCCCAAATAAGTTAGTTGTTACAATGTTTCTTGTTTCATAAGTTTATTGTTTTTATTTTTTTAATCTGGTTTTATTTTTTATTAATTATAATTTTATTATTATAATAAAATGTTAAATTTCGTTACTGAGTGTTCAATTTTTTAAGGGTGTTTCACCTGATAACATCCATAAATGGTTTATTTGCACTGTAGCTCCAACCATTGAAAATAGATATATAATATGTCATATCAGGTGAATGAGAATTAAAAAAGGAAACGAAAAACGTCAAAATATACAGGGTGTCCCATTTAAAAAAACATAAGTTTGCATTATATTTCCTTAGTGAGCCCCCTAAAAAAAATCTTTGCGCCACTGAACTCTTTAATATTATATCTATCAAAAGTTTTTATAACGTTTTTTTATATTTTTCTTAATTAAGAAGTTATAAGATAAAAGATAAAGAAACTTTATTTATCAAAGATAATACATACAATAATTCAAAATAAACATAAATATAAACTTCATAATTAATTCAAAAAATAAATAAATAATAAATATAAACAAAAAAATTCTACAATTGACCCTCGTATATATAATTTCTGTCGAAAACTGTACATAAAGAGCAAAAAAAAAATAAAAAAAAATATAACAAAACACAATTTATTTAATAACAAATTTTAAAATTTAAATAAAAATAACAGCTCAATTAAATAAAAATTAATAAGTAAAGTAAAGACTAACTTTATACTTTTTAATTCATAATTTATTTATTTTTAACATACTTAATAAGCTCTTTTTTAAAATGACTAGACTTAGGAGTTGTTTTAATATTTTGAGGCAGATGATTGAATTGATCTATCCCTTTATGAAATAAGCTTTTCATGGAACTACTTTTATTAGTTGTTTGAATGTAAAATTTGTTGGAGTTTGCTGCTCTTGTATTCCTTTGATGTACCTCTGTGAGTGGTATTAGTTGACAATTAAGATATTCAGGCAACATATTGTTTACTATTTTGAATATGAAAACCATTGTTTGCACATACAGCAATTGTTCAACATTTAACCAATTTAATGCATCTAACATAAACTGAATAGGCGTATATCTGTTACAACCTAGTATAACTCGCATCGCCTTATTTTGTAAAATCTGTAATCTGTCAAAATTGGAACATCCTGTGTATACTAAAGAACAGCAATAGTAAAAATGGGGCAGAATAAGTGTATTATATACAGTCAGTTTAGTTGAAATTGATAAGTATGGTGACACTCTCCGTAAAAACCCAATTTTTTTCCCTACTTTTTTACTGATATAATCAATATGTTTATTAAATTTAAGTTCTCTATCCAACATGACTCCTAAATACTTTATTTCATGTACCATTTCCACTTTTTCATTTTTTATTTTGATATCTAGCTCTAAATTTACAAATCTATTATATAAAAAGTTGTTACCAATAAACATAAATTTTGATTTCATCTCATTAACTTTTAATTTATTTTGTTTAAATTTAGTTGTTAATAATCCCAATTCGCTGTTGACAGTTTCAGCAACTTCAACAAAATCTTCCCCAAAATAGTAGATGAACGTGTCATCAGCAAAAAGTTTTATTTTACATTTCTTAAGAACCTTTCCTAAGTCGTTTATATAAATTATGAACAGTAATGGCCCTAACACGCTCCCCTGTGGTACCCCACACGTATTTAATTCTGGATTCGACACCTCACTATTGATTTTAGTTACCTGATACCTATTTACTAAGTAATTGTACAACCAATCGTAGACAGCTCCCTTAAATCCATTTTTTTTAACTTTTGAAGTAAAATGTTACGGTCAATTGTTTCAAATTCACGTTTTAGATCAATGAAAACTGCACAGATACCAACTCCTGGCTTATCAAGAATATTTTTCATATCTGAAACAACGAATTGTAAAGCCGACTCACAAGAATGAGCTTTTCTAAAGCCAGGGCCCCGATGTTTGAAATATGTGAGTACAACTCGTCTGCGAGAATGTACCACGTGACCATCTCGAAATCGGTCAACGTTGCCAAATTTAAAGTTAGACAGTTCAACAAAAAGTAGAGCAAAACATATATTTTAGTTCACTTGAAACCTTCGTACAAGAAGAAATAGAAAAAGTGATTAAGACAGACAGCCAAATTATTGGATTCAGACCAATTATAAGCTCTTTAGATCCGTTATGGAAATATTAATTCTTTTATTAAAAATACAAAACATTTTTTAGAAAAATTATAAAAAATTAAAATGACAATTTTTCAAAGCAAAATATCTATTTTTCAGTTATACGAAGAAAAAGCCTAATTTTCAATCGAAAAAAAAGTTAGTTTATAATAATTAATAATTTAATTAAATAATAATTAATAATTAACAATATATATTGTTTAAAAAAGTATAATAATTATATTTTTTTATATGTTTTGTCTTGGCAAAATTACAGGTTATTTAAAACACAAAAAAGACATTTCCAAATATTGCTGTCGATAAATAAGTCTCTTAATCTTATGAGAAAAAGTAGACAAGTTATAACATTGAAATTGAAAATATAAAAAAATTACCGTTTCTTGATGTACTAATAAACATCATTAACAATTTGTTTTAAAACATCAGCCTTTAGAAGATAAAATACAAATACGATAAAACCATGTTTTTCGTTTTTAATTTTTATCTCTTGCAAAAATAATTTTTTTATGAAACCTCTGGTGAAAACGTTCTTTTTTGTGCATTAAAGTAGTAATTTTTTCAAAGCAAAATATTTAATTTTCAAATTTATACGAATTTAAATTAAGAACAAGCCTAATTTTCAATCGAAAAAGTTAGTTTATAAATTTTCAATTCGTGTGCGAGAATGTACCACGTGATCACTCCTCACTCTCTCAGCGTCACAAAATCGGTATGTTTGAAACCAAGAGAAATCATCTACAAGTTCGCATAGAAGTGCTCTACTGGGTTGTACCAGTAGAGTTGAGTTTAGTAAGAGAGGAAACATGCGCAATAGTGCCGTGAAGGCGTTAAGTGCAGTGTTGCCGATGCCAATTTATCATATTCCCCAATATCCCAAGTCAAATTCCCAAAATTTGGGGACAAAAATCTGCTGATTCCCCAAAAATTCCCCTCAATAGGTTAAGTACCTTACCTTAGGATTATCTTCTTTGTTTTGACCTTTTATTAACCATTTATCCATATTTGCACAAAATCGTATCGTTATTTCGCGACAGAATACAAAATTAACTTATCTAAAGCAAATTAGAAGCGTCTAAAACTAAGGGAATCACAGAAAGGTTTTCTCTGTGTTCGCGTTCGCACCGCGCGGAGATAAACGAACTTACCCGATTATAATATGATTTATTATAACAAAAGTAGGTACAATGGACAAATGATTTGCTGCTGTGCAAATGGTCTTGAGTTCTATGCCCAATCTGAACTGTTTTTTATTTTAATTCCTGCTGATTATTTATTATATTGTTTAACGATGAGATTTCAAAATCCCCGCATTTTCCCCGCATAATTCCAATCCCCAATAAATCCCCAATAATCTTGAGATTCCCCGCAGTTTGGCAACGCTCGTTAAGTGTCGAAACTGTCAAGTCAAATTTAATTTAATTATAACCTATATCTTTGATATTAATAGTTTGGTATGTGATTTATAGTATTCTGTTTAGAGTGTTTGTGTATATTTCGTTAGGACTCGTTTCAATCATTAGCTGTTTATTGTGCAAAAGGTCCTATTTATTATAATCCTAAACAGATTTGAATGTACTTTATTGCCAACATATTCAAAGATTTCCTGTAATATACTTTTATGATCAATTCTGATGAAACTTCAGATATCAAAACAGGTAAAACCGAAAGTTCATACAAAAAAATACTCTTATATTATTGTTGAATATATTTTATTGTTTTTTAATGTGTATTTTTTTGTAATACCCTGTATTTGTTTAGTTGAAAAAAAAAGAATGTAACGTCAGAAATTTAGTAGAATTATCAATTAATTTGTATTAGTAAAAGAATAAAGTTTAGTGCTTTTCAAGGCGTTATTCTGAACAATTATCATTATATTAAAAAGACTTTTATAACAGTTTTTTATTTAAAAATCGAAAATGCAACTATCTCATATCAAATTTTTTCAGTCGTATACGAGATTTGCCAAAAAATATGAAATTTACTCAGGAATAAATTACCTTTATTTTTGAAATACCGGGTGTCCCAGAAGTTTCTGACCCATTTTAACTGCAAATATCTCGGAACTCAGAAACGATAGGTAGGAAGGTGCGGTTTTCACTGAACAGTTTCTTTTTTTATATAAAGTTTTTTCAGTATAAATGTTTATTTAGTAAAATCTTATATAGGGTGTTTTAAAAAAGCGGTCTTTTTAAAATGCAAATAACGTCGATTTTATTAACGACACACCCTATATATTTTTATACTATCTGAAAGGTGAACTCTTTCCCTTTACGAAAATGTATAATGTTGAAGTTTAGATGAAAAATAAGTGAGTTATTTGATTTTTAAGGATAGGCAGTTACGTAGACATATACCATTAGATAATTAACAAATGAGCTCTGGATAAAATTATAAATTGAAAATGTATAAACTAATTTTTCTGAAAAATGTTTTATATTTTGAATTAATATTTCCATAACGGATCTAAAGAGCTTATAATTGGTCTGAATCCAATAATTTGACTGCCTGTCCTAATCACTTCTTCTATTTCTTCTTGTACGAAGGTTTCAAGTGAACTAAAATATATGTTTTGCTCTACTTTTTGTTGAACTGTCTAAATTTAAATTTGGCAACGTTGACCGATTTCGAGATGGTCACGTGGTACATTCTCGCAGACGAGTTGTACTCACACATTTCAAACATCGGGGCCCAGATTGATAACTGCACAGTATATTATTTGTAGTAATAAACTCCATGATTTGATTGTACACAACTACTTCTAAAAGCTTTTCACAAAAAGGTAACATATTTATGGGTCGCAACTGATCTGCCCTGTTTGTGTTAGTTACTTTTGGGATTGGAATTATTGTGGATGTTTTAAATCGCAGTGGAACAATACCCTTCTCTAAGCTAGTATTTATTAAATTAAGTAAAGGATAACCAATTACATGAAAAAGATTCTTAATAATATCGAGCCCTATCTCATCTGTACTAGATTTCTTTTTTTGAGTTTTAACTATGTCATACAAGTTACTTAAGGTAACTGGTCTAAACTTTGTCATTGATGATTCGTTATAGGGTACTGTTTCCAAGCAAGCTTCAAAGTCATCATCGTCTATATCAATAGTTAACATAATGTTTTGTATGCTACCCACGTAATATTGATTTAAAACATCCGCAAAACTATCATTATATTCTATCCCTTCACATACCAAACTATGAATGTTGCTTGTCGAATTTTTGGTGCCAACTATTTGTTTGAGATGTTTCCACATTAACTTTGGATTTCCCTTGTTTTATCTATATTTAGTTCATAAAAATTACGTTTGGCTTCCATCAAGATCCTAACACATTCGTTTCTTTTTAGTTTATAGTTGTCCCAATCATCTGCCTCATTTGTAAATGCAAAAGTTTTATAAGCTACATTTTTATCTTTCACAACTTTTCTACAATTATTATCAAACCATTCATTATTTACATTATGTATTTCAATACATTTTGTAGTGTTTGTAGTACCTTGTAGTTTTCGACAGTTTTCAATAATCGCCCTGTATCTTCCAACTGCAGGGAGTTACTAAAGATTTAATTAGGCTATCGTTACTTTAACAAAAAAAGAAGTCATAACATCTTAACTGCTTTTCTTCTATCTCTTCTAGTTTACGAGATACCCTGCAAAACACACCAATTTAGGACACCCTGTACTATAAATCAAAAGAGGAAGGGGAAGGGACAAGTGCACCGTTGCGAATACTCATAGTGAGTTGTTATAAAGTCACTATCATTTCTAATAGTTTTCTTTTTCACTTTTCAAATATTGTATCAAGGAAATTATTAAACATTTTGACCGTGTGATACCTGGAGGTAAAGTTTTTCCTTTGGGAACGGATCTGCATTCTATATTATGCGCTTAATCCTACATACTAAAACATTAAAGTGTGTTACTGAAGCATAATCTGGTTGTTAACATACACTTTCCCAAGAAGTGCAATATTTTTCAATCATGCTAAATTGAGAGTGTTTGCTTAGTGCTCTCGAGCGAGTTTTGCAATATCAAGAAAGCCACCGAATCATTTTCTTTAGTTAAAAACACTTAAAAAGATTTAAGGACTTACATAAAAGTTAGTAAAAGTCGTTATAAGGAGACTGCAGTTTTTAATAGCGTCTAGTTTATAATGGCTGATGATGTGCAGTTAACGCTATAAATATTACATGAATATCTTCAATACTCCCAGATATAGATAGTTAGGATGAATTTACGTTTAGTAACACGTATTTATCGGATAACTTCAAAAATGCAGATATTCCAATATAGAAGGCTGTGCTCCGAGGAATCAGCTGTAACCAACAAATTGATTAAGAGTAGCTGGACAATTGTTATCACGTTTTTGCTTGCACTAAAGAAGATACGAGTTGCTTGTATCAACTTTCCAATTGCTTTGAAATTTTTAGATACGTGGTGAAAGAAATACCACTATTTAATTAGTTTGCCTTTTTACAATATGTTTGTTCTTAAAATAACAATTTTTTTTATAACCAAACACTAAAAAATCAGTACGCCAAGGGATGATGTCGAACAAATACGCCATAGATGACGAGATAATAACCTCTTATAGCGTACAAATTTTCATTCGGATAACGTTTTGTTTAAATGTCTATTTTAGAAACTTCTTAACTATATTTCACAGCTTTGCAGTATTTCCTTAATGGGAAATACAATACGCTTTCTTCATTTACTACTCCAATTATCTCAAGAAGTAAACTTCTTACTTTCTTACATTTTCATCCAAAAATATCGTTTCAGTAGCCTAGTTTTCCTTAAGTGAGTTCTATATTTTTAACAAAATTGAGGAGTGAATCAGATTTAGTTTGTATTCTATAATGGATTGAATTATCAATATTCTCCACATCCTCAACAAACTCAAAATTATCCTTTCAAGGAATAAGCAGGAGTATTGCTTTAGATTTAATGTTTTTAATCTCGAATTTACTATGGAAATAGTCAAACCCAAATTAATTTTTACAGAATTTTGTTTAAATCGTAATTTTCAAATCAAAATCCTAAAAGTCGTCACTACGTATAAAAGATATAGCCAATCTTTTTCTAAACGCATAGCTGTTAATATTTGTTGTGAAATATCCTATATTGAATTAGGTTTAAAATCTGTCCACAGCAACCAAATTTGATCACTTCAACATGGTTTCATGAAAGGTCGCTCGACAACCACCAACCTTTACAACATCACTCAATATAGCGCAGAGACAACTGATAGGAGATCCCAAACCGATGCCTTATATACGGACTTCTCGAAAGCGTTCGACAAACTTGATCATGGAATACTACTATCGAAACTATACAGGTATGGCTTTTCACAGACACTCATCGAACTCTTTGTGTCGTACTTCACTGACAGGCGTCAGTATGTCATATTCAATGGTTTCAAATCTATTGAATATGCAGCTACCTCAGGTGTCCTTCAAGGCAGCAACCTTGATCCACTTCTCTTCATCGCTTTCATAAACGATATAGTTGATGTGATTGACCTCAACTGCTTAATTTACGCGGATGACTTAAAATTATTTTCTGAGATTAACGGAATCGAAGACTGTCTTCAACTGTCTCTTAACCTAAAGCGCATTGAGCAGTGGTGTTTCCTTAATAAGCTTCCTCTTAATGCAAGTAAATGTAATGTAATGACATTCACGTTGAAAAATCGGCCACTTTTATTTTCGACTCAAAATTGTCTTTTGTCCCTCATATTGAAGCCACTCTGTCAGCTGCAAACAGAATGTACGGATTCATTGCGCGTATCTCGAAAGATTTCTCCGACCCATCTACATCGAAAACGTTATATTCTACCTTCGTCATATCAAAATTAGAATATGCATCTATAATTTGGAACCCATCTCATCAGTTATACATAGAAAAGGTTGAATCGGTTCAGCGACACTTCCTCAAACTTCTCTCCTATAGAACGGACAACATATATCCACCAATTGGTTTCCCCGATGACGCATTATTGACTAGACACGCTATGAACAGCCTAAGCTGTCGTCGTGATTGTCACTCCACAATTTTTCTGTTCAAACTTAGTAACAACGTAATCATTGACCCACATATTCTGTAAAAACTTAATTTCAATGTACCTAGACCATCGTCTAGAGTAGACAATACGTCTTATTTACCAACACCACGAACAGATTGAAATACTCTCCAGTGCATAACATGTGTGTCAAATGTAATTCTGCAAGTTGTGATTAAATCCTACTTCTTCAGTTAATTCTGTATGTATTGTTGTTAATTTCTTTTTATTTTATATTGTACTTTACTTTATTGTACTATAATTGAAACTTATATTCCTGCTCTGTAGTTGGGCGTAACCTGTAGGACAGAGTAAGATGAAATAAATAAATAAATAAACTAATACCTTTGCTGGTTTTTTCTCATCCATTCCATCTAGTCTATGAAAAGATCATTTTAAACCTTTAGGAATCCTCTTCCTTTAAAGTTTGCCTACTACTATCTGGTACAATCCCGTTTCGAGCATTGAAGGCATCTTCAACACAAATTGCTTAAATACTTAGCATTTAAGATATATAATGGTTATGGAACAACTCACTCTGAGCTTCAGTCTCAGTTAAAGTAGTTTTACTTGACACAAACAACATAGTTTAAATTTGCTTTACAATACATTATGTGTGCGACTGTCCGGATCTTGTACCCAAAATTTCCATCCAAGTTTTCCCTAGGGCAGCCCGTCCTCAATTTGCATTCCATCAATATTTTAACCCTACAAACTATGGTTTAAACTCTTTTAGTCAATCTACCGGGTGGGCTAACTCATATGCTAATGAACTGGAATTTTTTTTTCCGTTACATGAATTTCATAGAGTTTTAATGTAAGCGGTTGTCTGTCTATTCTTTTTGTGTGTTTTCTGAATACATTTGTAACCTCAACAAATAAATATTTTATTCCTGACCGGGCTTATATCATCATGGTTACGCTATTAATAAACAAGGTCATAACTCCCTTGGGATATTAGAGGTGCCTTAATTTCCCGTTGTCAGGATATTTTGACGTTTGTTGAATATTGCTGTCAGTGTTTCATTATATTCAGTGAATGTCACTGCTGCTTATTATATTAAAATCGATCAGAAATAAAATAATGTATGTACCTCGGGAATTAATGAGCCTTAATTAACTCAGGCAATTGCAGTTCCTCCGGCCCTTATAATTCCCTTAATACATAAATTACTATTGAATTGTCTACGATAGTTTGGGTTGGCAACAGTTTATATGATACACAAGAGTTCTTCAGTTAAGAAAAGTTATCTGGTGTGTAGTTTACAAGATTTCTAAAAATAAAATTTATTTTGTCATCTTGGATTCATTCACGTTTTCTCTGTACCCCGTTTTACTACTTCTTGTACTCTTATTTATAAGATAAATATTACTCAAAAAGATTTAATCCAAACCTGCACGTGAGTATTCCATTCAGCCATAATTCAGTTTATTTAACCCAATTAATCAACAAATCCAATCGAAATCCTGTTGTGGAATGCATATGGAATAATATTGCCTGCATTTTCTAATTGCGAAAATGTAATTATGTTAAAATAATGAACTGTGTTCATTTATTATTAACTGATATTTATACCCCGCGATTATTTACAAATGAAGCCGTTTTTCGTAACCAGGGTGCAACTGGCATGTTGAAAGTGGTAGTTTTATAATTTCCCAAAATTAAAAAAAATATTGTGGTGCATTTGTTATACAATCATTTCGATTTTTTATGTGTTTGAAAAACTTTTGAAATAATATTTATTGCGATTAAATAATCGAATGAACTTTCTGATTGACGTTGTAGATAAAATAAAAAAATTTTATGAGGAAATAAATCTGTAGAAAAGCAGCGTTTACTAAATGTAATTTTTTTCTGCAGGGCTTAAAGACGTCTCTTTAATTTTGTATTTATTAAATGATACAGACAACTGGTTAAAAGTGCGAGGGCAGTAATAAAAAGCCCCCCAGACAGCTTAAAATTATTTTAAATTGTGTACAAATCAATTTACAACCACAATAGAATATTGTAGGTATCAATAACTGGGAATCAAACTATCAATGAACTGGATAAAGACATGGTTGGAATTATTTGATTTGGGTGAATTCCACAGACTTATTTGCTCGTTCTTGATCTTTAAGAGAGTTAGAAATAAGTGGATTGTATTTTTTTTATATTTGTAATAATGTATTTAACCATTTATAAATTGGAAACTACATTTTTTGAAACATAATTTTTTTGTACTTGCGCAACGTTTTTGTTAATATTAAACCAAAAACAGCCTATTATAATTAAAATTACATAATTCAGAACTAAAGAACATACATAAATACATCCCTCCGTATACAAGTTTGAGGAGTATTTTAGAAAATTTAACTTGAAAATAAAATATTTAATATTTTTTTGTAAAACACTTTTAAAGAGGTTAATAAGATAGACATGTTTTACAAATTTTAATAGATTGCAGTAAATTATTTTCTTAGTTCGTTAACAAAAATAACCTTTTTGAAATTATATTAAGTGGTTTTAATAAAAAATGTAAATTGAATAACATGTCACCAGTAGAAACAAACGCGTAATTACAAAAACATTTTTTAATTAATAGTTTTGTGTTCTTTCAAAATATTAAAACGGATTTTAAAAATTTTAATGTATTGTATTGTTTAATAAAATTGCAAATTTGCAATATGTACCTAGATGCATTTCAATCGCACCCTCTATATAGACAAAAAATAATTTTGTTTTCTGTATAATTTTAACCCAATTTTATTGTCACCTAATAGACCTTTACTAAAAAAAAATAAAAGACATGACAAGCAGTAAATATTAATATAATATCAATACTTTTCGGAAACATTCTCTTTGTTCCCACAATAATGTCGGTATTTAGAGTAATTTATTCATAAAAGCTGTAAATAAAACGTATTGATACAACTATATAAGTAAGAAAACATTTTTGTTTCATTTGTTTGCGTTTCTGTCATCGTTGTTTGCCCAACTTTGTCGTGATATTTTTGGAAATGTACTTACTACCTAAGTAAAACATATTCTTTGATAAAATCTACTTGGTAGGTTGGGTAACAAAATTATATTTCCGATCGCAGATATCTTTAGTAAACTGTCCCTCCATTTAAAATAACTGAAATTTCATAGTAGTTTAATTAATTACAGTTAGCGATATAAGGAAGAGATATCGGCCAACCAGTTTCATTACTATTTAAGCATATCAGTGCCGCTTCTTTAACTTTGCGGTTATAATTATTAGTTATTTTTAATACTATAGTTGTATTTTATGGCCAAAATCACAAACATGTTCACATATTCATTTCGGAAGCTCATAGTGGTTTGTATTTCAATTTCTCTTTTTTTCTTCTTTGGATTAAAACCACTTATTTGTTAAAAAAGTTTTTAATTGACGTAAATAAATTTACTATAGAAACAGAACACTTGATAATCTTGCAAAAATATGACATCAACATAGTACACTATGAATAAGATTTTGAGATTGAAGATGTCAAAATCTGTTTCAATCATATTTTTGTGACGTTTCTGGGAACGAATTTTTGAAAGGATAACGCATTTGCATATTATAAGAGAATTTATACTTTGTCATAAATGAAGTTTTCTTATTAATATTATCATAAGAAAAAACCAGATAAAAACTTATGATACTATCCCGATATAAAAGGGTATCCTTTTTGCAATTAACTCTTTTTGTAAAATTGCCATCCAAATTTTTGAAATATCAACCGAACAATTAGAAACACATTCGTTATTATTTAAGCATATCAATGCTGCTTCTTTAACTTTGCGGTTATAATTATTCGGTTCTTTTAATAATCTATTTGAAGAATTCCATTGTATTTTATGACCAAAATCCCATGCCTGTTCACATATTTTGGATTTTTCGAATTGTTTATTTTTAATGTACGATTGGTGTTCATTAAGTCTAATATGAAAAGGTCTAGATGTTTCTCCTATATAAAATTTATTACATTCGCATGGAATTTTGTAAATACAATTTTTTGTGATTTGAATTTCATTAAAAGGTTTTGTATTTATTATTAAAGATTTTAATGTATTATTAGTTTGAAAAACTGTTTTTAAATTAAATTTATTGCCAATCCTTCTAATTTTTTCGGATAATTTTGGAATATTAGGGATTTTTACTATATTTGAATGAATTATTGGGGGATTTAAATTTTCATCTTTAGTTTTGATATCTCGGTAAAGTTCACGATTTATAAATTTACTTGTTCTTAATCAAGACAGATTTAACAAGTGATAATTCATTATTTAAGACATTGTCATTTGAACAAATTGTTTTTGCTCTATCGGAAAGAGATTTGACAATACCTCGTTTAACACAAACTGAGTGGTTTGAATTAAAATTTAGATATCTATTTGTATTTGTTTCTTTTCTAAAAACGGATGTTTCAATACAATTGTTGTTATTGTGTCAATTGTAAATTTAATAGTAGGTTCCGGATTATTAATATTATATAAAAATGTATCAATATTTTCCCTATCTTGTTGCCAAATTGCAAAGATATCATCTACATATCTAAACCAGATAGAAGGTCTTAAATTTTGTTTGTTTACAATTTCCATTTCAAAATCCTCCATGAAAATATTACTCAATTTTGGTGATAAAGGAGAACCCAGCGGCGGCGCCACGGGGGGCAAAGGGGGACAGTATGCCCCCCCCCCCGCCCTTTACAAAATGTCGTTTTTGGCGCCCCTTCGATTTTATAACTAGTGATGTAATTGCTGAATACCAGTCTTTTAGTTTATTATTTAGAGAACTTAAAGATAATGAAATTAGTGTAACAACTGAAGAAATATTACCATATATCATTTCAAATGATCTTAAAAATGCATTTCCGAATCTATCAAATTGTACCGAATATTTATCACCATATAGTTGCGTGAAATTAGACGAAAATATTCTAAAAATGGATGTAACAACTAAGTCAAATTCGCGCTCATTTTTTTACTGAATTGGCAATAAATAACCAAAGAATCCTCGAGTTTTCTTAAAAAATGGAGAAAATATGTATTTTTAAAAAAATTTATTTGTTCAGCCAAAATCGCCATTTTTCGAAAAAAATTGAATTGGCCGCCATTTTTGGAAAAACAATAGTAGAGAAAAAAATTTTATCTTAAAAAGAAGGATTTTGTGTGTACTTTTGTCTAAGAAAATCCAACATTTTATTTATTTATTTAAAGTGGCCAATTTATGGAATAATAAAAAAATTAAAATTCGATTTTCATTTTTTTCCAATTTTTTTATCACTATATTTATGCTTGATTCTCTTAGAAAAACTGTATTTCAGCCCAAAAAATGTTTAAAAAAATAAAACAAATATTTCAGGTTCTAAAGTAAGATTTTTGTATATATAATAATATAAATCAATATAAAAAAATGAAAATCGAATTTTTTTTTATTATTCCCTAAGTTGTGCACTTTAAATAAAGAAATAAAATGTTGGGTTTTCTTAGACAAAAGTACACACAAAATCCTTCTTTTTAAGATAAAAATTTTTTCTCTACTATTGTTTTTTCAAAAATTGCGATCAATCTAATTTTTTTTTCGAAAAATGCCGATTTTGGCTGGACAAATACATTTTTTTTTAATGTTTACCATGTCTTCCCGACATAAAAATACATATTTTTTCCAATTTTTAAGAAAATTCGAGGATTCTTTGGTTATTTATTGCCAATTCAGTAAAAAAAATAAAGTGCGCGAAATCGTTTTTTGAGGTTTGACTCTTAGAGCCGGAGATATTTAAAAAATAGTGAAGCCATCCACTAGAAAAATACCAAAAATGCAAATGCAAATTTATTAAAAAAAAATTTACAAGCTTCTCTTTATGTATAAAATCGAAAAAATTAAAAAAAATTGACTTAGCTCTTACATCCATATAAAATTCTAATTTCACTTCACTAATAGGCACTAATAGTGCAACTGCTGAACGCACTTTTAGTAGATTAAAATATATAAAAACCTATCTTAGATCCACAATAGGTGAACAAATGTTGAAGGATTTGGCAATATTAAGCATAGAATCAGATCATTAAAAAAACTTCTATGTGCCCCCCCCGCCCTTAATTTCTAGAACCGCCACTGGGAGAACCCCTTGCCATGCCAAAATTTTGCTGATAAAAATCACTATTTAATTGAAAATATGTAGTTTTAATACATAATTCTAATAATTCTAGAATTGCCGAGACGCTTAATTTAGGTCTATTTATTAATGTATTATCACTTGTCAACTTTTTTCTCACAAGATTAAGAGTTTTATCGACAGGAACATTTGGAAATAAACTGATTACATCAAAACTAACCATAATATCTGAATTTGTAATTTTGTTTTTTGACAATTTTTCTAAAAAATGTTTTGAATTTTTGATAATGGAATTAGTATTTCCTAATAACAGATCTATTATTTTAAGTAGAAATCTTGCTAAATTTTGACAAGGTGAACTTATTATTGGTCTTAATGGTATTTGTTGTTTATGAATTTTGGGTAAACCATAAAAATGTGGAGGTTTACTATAATGAGAAGTAATAGATCTTCGTTCTTTATCACTTAGGAATTTTTTATTTTTATGTAAAGTTTTGTAAATTTTGTTTTCAATACTAGTAGTTGGATCTTTATTTAATTTTGAATTTTGTTCATGACAACCGTCGCGTTACCTTTATCTGTCGGTAAAATCTTAATTGTATTTTCTCTCTCTTTCCACTGGATTAAAACCACTTAGTTGTTAAAAAAGTTTTTTTATTGACGTTTCGGCTTTCCAGATCGAAAGCCGTTATCAAAATGACATAAAATAAATAAATTTACTAGAAACAGAACACTTGATAATCTTGCAAAAATATGACATCAACATAGTATACATAGAATAAGATTTTGAGATTGAAGATGTCAAAATCTGTTTCAATCATATTTTTGTGACGTTTCTGGGAACGAATTTTGAAAGGATAGCGCATTTGCATATTATTAATATTATCATAAGAAAAAACCAGATAAAAACTTATGATACTATCCCGATATAGAGGGTATCCTTTTTGCAATTAACTCTTTTTGTAAAATAGGTATCCAAATTTTTGAAATATCAACCGAACAATTAGAAACACATTCGTTATTATTTAAGCATATCAATGCTGCTTCTTTAACTTTGCGGTTATAATTATTCGGTTCTTTTAATAATCTAGTTGAAAAATTCCATTGTATTTTATTTATAAATCGTGAACTTTACCGAGACATCAAAACTAAAGATCAAAATTTAAACCCCCCAATAATTCTTTCAAATATAGTAAAAATCCCTTATATTCCAAAATTATCCGAAAAAATTAGAAGGATTGGCAATAAATTTAATTTAAAAACAGTTTTTCAAACTAATAATACATTAAAATCTTTAATAGTAAATACAAAACCTTTTAATGAAATTCAAAACACAAAAAATTGTATTTACAAAATTCCATGCGAATGTAATAAATTTTATATAGGAGAAACATCTAGACCTTTTCATATTAGACTTAATGAACACCAATCGTACATTAAAAATAAACAATTCGAAAAATCCAAAATATGTGAACACGCATGGGATTCTGGTCATAAAATACAATGGAATTTTTCAACTAGATTATTAAAAGAACCGAATAATTATAACCGCAAAGTTAAAGAAGCAGCATTGATATGCTTAAATAATAACGAATGTGTTTCTAATTGTTCGGTTGATATTTCAAAAATTTGGATACCTATTTTACAAAAAGAGTTAATTGCAAAAAGGATACCCTCTATATCGGGATAGTATCATAAGTTTTTATCTGGTTTTTTTTTTTTTTTCTTATGATAATATTAATAAGAAAACTTCATTTATGACGAAGTATAAATTCTCTTATAATATGCAAATGCGCTATCCTTTCAAAATTCGTTCCCAGAAACGTCACAAAAATATGATTGAAACAGATTTTGACATCTTCAATCTCAAAATCTTATTCTATGTATACTATGTTGATGTCATATTTTTGCAAGATTATCAAGTGTTCTGTTTCTAGTAAATTTATTTATTTTATGTCATTTTGATAACGGCTTTCGATCTGGAAAGCCGAAACGTCAATAAAAAACTTTTTTAACAACTAAGTGGTTTTAATCCAGTGGAAAGAGAGAGAAATTAAAATACAAACCACAATGAGCTTCCGAAATGAATTACTTAATTGTATTGTCATTTTTTAAATTTTTAATTGTTTTAAATTCTGCGGATGTTAAATTTTGATTAATTTTGTAAGATTTTTCTAATTCAATTTTGCAATGTACCTTGTATTCGTTGCTTAAGTCAGTTGGTAAATTTTGAGAAGCGTTTTCTTTAGAACTAATAATAACAAATTTTGGTACATATTTTGGAGTTACCGAATAATTTAAACCTTTAGCCAATAATAAATTTTCTGTATGATTAAGATCTCTAATTGAAATATTTATTACCATATTTAAATTTTGTTCTGAATTCTAAGGTTGTAAAAACTTTTTTTTTTAATTAGATTATTAAATTTTCTTAATTGTCTATTCTTTCTCATAACTATTTACTTACTAACACCAAGTCAACTTCACTGTAAAGCTGTTATAAGATTTATAAGGAAAATATTACTCATGGCTGAAACACCAGAAATGCTACCCAAAATAATGTTGCACTGCAAAACCCCAAACATACTATCTGTCAAAACCACATATATTGTCTCGGGCCAAAATCTTTAATAAACTACCACTAACATCTCAGAAGAGAACCTTACTATAAATATAAAAAAGAAATCACAAAATGGGTCGTATTGAATATTGAATGATGATTCCTACATATAGGGAATAGAATTACTAACATTAGAATTAATAACACTTGAATTACTGAAACGATAGCAATAATCTGTAGCATAAATAGTGAGATATGCTATAACATCAAAGAGGAGAGTACTATTAATGTTAAAAGATGCACACACTAAGTATTAGCAGGGATAGGTAGTGGAGAAACTATACCATAGATAGTATATAATATGAATACTGTAATCAAATAGAGAAAATGTTTTATTTACTAAATGTCATATCTTGTTTTTTTTTTTGGAATAGGCGGATTGCCATTCAGCCAGACACGGATTCGTCTATAATTAGAAATATCCCAAAATATTACCTAACAGCAGAAGTTATAGCAAGAAAAACAATATATGACAGGGACACACGCTTCTCGTCCAGGGACCGATCAGGACATTTTTTTTCTTGACAAACAGTGGTAGGCCTCGGTTAGGGGGTAAACAAATAGGTATAAAAACGGAGGAAACAAGATTAAGATTCTAATCATAGACGAATCTTAGTATCTCTCAGAAATTCCAAAAAGCAATCGATAATTTTATCAGAGAAATGGGTCAAAGCCGTTTCTACATTCAAAGGAGAAGGAATATTATATTTTATAAGGTTTATATAAAGTTTATTTGAATGTTCCGTGTATTTTTTGCATTCGAAATAAACGTGATTGAGGTCTCCAATTGAACCACAAAAATCGCAATATTCATTTTCTTTTACATTAATTTTAAACAGGTGTTTTGGATAACTGGCATGACCAAATCTAGTTCTAATTAAAGATGTAATATAATGTCTTGGAATAATATGATTTCTAAACCAGGGTGAGTTTGGGATGTTTCTCTGTATTTTTGTATATTGATTGGAGTAAGTGGAGCAAAATTGTGACCAATCAGACCTCCATCTTCTCATAGTATTAGATTTTATTAAGGCAAACACATCTGGGCTACTGATGTTATAAGTTGTGTTATTTCCATTTTCTATTGCAGATTTGGCAAGCATGTCAACATATTCGTTGTGCTTCAGACCAATATGTGCCTTTACCCATATAAAACATATATCTACACTACTATTCATTAGTTGGTACAAAATCTTTTTGATCAAGAAAATATATTGATTAGAATTAAACTTGGGCATATCCATCGCTACCGCTGATTTTAAGACAGATAGACGATCTGAAGCAATTAAAGCTTTTTTAATATTGGATTCTGAAACAAATTGTAAGGCTTCTAGTATCGCAATTGCTTGCGCAGTGTAACTAGAGAAGTTATCTGGTAATTTAAAAATATTCTTAATATTAAGGGACGGGACATAATAGGCGCAGCCAGTACCTACAATTGTCTTGGAGGCATCAGTGTATATAACAGTATAATCAGGAAAATAATTTAAATTATAAAGGAGTAGGTTTGAACAATTGTGAGGATTTTCTTCATAATTGGGTTGTTTAAGTAAAGTTTTGTTGAAAAAGCAAGGGAAGTCAGTTATGGTGAAGAGTTGGTCGAAAGAACTTAGTGTATGGGTAGTTATCTCACAACTTTGGACAGCTTTACATAAAGGCGGTGAGTTTTTATGAGTCCAGTATTTATTTGTTAGGTCATGTGTATTAAGTCGAATGATTTCAGAATATAAGGTTGGATTATATATAAGTGCCTTAATTAGGAATTTTTTACTTAGATATTCTATTCTGTATTTAATAGGTGGCTCTACCGCTTCGATATAAAGGGTTTCAGTTTTTGTAGACCTCATAGCACCCAAACATATTCGTAGTACAGAGTTTTGGAAAACTTCTAACTTTTTAAGTAAAGAATTATTGGCCGATCCATACAAAAAACACCCATAGTCCAATATAGCACGAATGTAGGATCTATAAAATAGTAAACCTACATTAACGTCGGCACCTAACCAGACTTTCATGATAGATTTAAGGAAATTTAAGCCCTTCTGGCATCTGTTTAGTGTATATTCAATATGATGTTTCCAAGTGAGCTTCTTATCGAAGAAAATTCCTAGATATTTAGCATGTGTTTGTAAAGGATATTCTTGGTTATTTAAATTAATTGTATTATTATTAGGTGTGTTGTGTCGAGTGAAAATACATACAACGCTTTTGTTGGTGGATATTTCAAAACCATTAATATGGCACCAAGACTGAAATCTAGTCAGAATTGTATTTAAGGAAATAAGAGAGGAGTCATATTTATTTTGTTCTGTGTATATACATATATCGTCTGCATATTGAATGATTTTGAAAGGAGTATTCATTAAACGAATTTTATGTATACTAGCAGTATAAATATTAAAAAGTAGGGGACTCAATACAGATCCCTGCGGTAGTCCGCTACTGGTAAATCGGGGACCCACAAGCTTATTTTCATGGTCTCTAACATATATACTTCTACAAGAATAGAATTTTATAATTATATTGGTAATCGAGAAGGGTATTTTGAACTCCTCAACCATCTTAGTTTTTAAAATTGATAAATCTACATGGTCGTAGGCATTTTCTAGATCTATGAATAGGGTGGGTAGATAGTTATTTCGAGAGAAGTTATTCTGAATGTCGGTTGTTAGTGTAGCAATAGCATCCATTGTGCTGTATCCTTTTCTATATCCAAACTGATTATTTGGGAGTAGCTTTTCTTTAGTTATCCACCATTCAAGTCTGGCCTTCAGCATGCGCTCCAAGGTTTTCAACACACAAGATAGAAGTGAGATCGGACGGTACGATTGGGAGAGATATCTTGTTAAGGAATTTAAAACATTATGAACTTGCTTTTATCGGTATAACTAAATTTATTTTTTGCACGATTGGTCATTTTTGACTGTTTACCATGTCTATTTTGATGAAAGTAAGGAGCATTTACTAATGTCAAGAAAAACTGAACGGTAAGTAATTCACTTACCGTTCAGATTTTTTACTTACCGTTCAGATTTTTTACTTACCGTTCAGAATTTTCATTTACTGTTCATAATTTTACAGGTACTCTTATACCGAAATTTTGATTTTTTGATTTGATTTTACCTGGAATAATTATTTTTGGTATAATTTGAACAGATTTCTAATAATTTTAAAAAATGTTCAATAACATCTTTTCCGAGGCCATCATCCCCGAAGTCTTAATAGGCTTCGGTAATGATGTCTTACTTCGGAAATGATTATTCGGCCGACTTATATCACAGATTTAAATGAAACATCTAAAAATTTATTCACCTATTCTAGGTAGCTATGGCAAAAGCTAATGCGGAAGAAAAACGAAGAAGAAAAACCGAATTACAAAGGTTGAGAAGAGAAAAATTGAAGAAAAATCCAGAAAGCCATGAGAAAGAAAAGGAGAGTGAAAGGTCAAGATATCGTAGAAGAAAAGAGGAAGGTAAAATAAAAAATATTACTTCCCTTACAGCAAGAGAGCAAAGAATGAAGAGGAAGTCTTGGAAGGTATGTTCCAAAAAATATAGGGATAATAAAAAAGAAAAAAAACAGCAAACACGTAGATTTATCGAAGAATACACTCCTCCCTCTACTCCAATACCCCAACTCGCGGGTCCTAGTAGCGCTTCGGTACGCGGAAGGAAAAAAGTAAGAAAAGATCGGGCAAAAGTTTACAGAACATTAAAAAAACTAAGTAAAAATTATGAAATAATGAAAGCGAAATTTCATAAATACAAAATGAAATATCACAGACTGAAGCAAACAAAAATAAGAAAAGTAAGTCCCAAAAGTAGTGTAGAAAAAGTATTAAAAGGCCATATAGTTCCGAGAGAAGTGAAAAAAAAACTAATATTTAACTGGAACAAATAAAAGTAAATTATAAAAGACGTGGGAACCACAACCGTAAGTCTATGTTTCAACAAGTGTTAACGGGAAACGTTGTGAGGAAATACAAATGCTTGAATCAATTAAATTTCGTAAGTAGCATAGTTAAACAATCCAAAACTAGAGACATGGAAAAAAACAAAAAAAATCTATCATAGAGTCAAAGACGAGATAATAGCTTTTCTGGAGAGAGACGAATACAGCAAACTTTGTCCAGGGAAGAGAGACACAATAACTCGTAATAAGTTGAAAAAACAAAAACGGTACTTAAACAAGCCGTTACGTATCATTTACAAAGCATTTATAACTCAACATAAATGTTTTGTCTCTTATTCCACATTTTGCAAACTTAGGCCATTTTGGATTGTCCACCAAAAGAGACACATGTTTATGTTTGAAATGTGAAAATGGCAACTTACTTATAAAAAAATTAAAAATATTGAATATAGTGAATGTAAATTGTATGGAAACATTATTTAAAACTATTTGCTGCAATGAAAATGATACATTAAATGAAGAATGTTTATTTAGAAAATGTGACTCTGATTCGGAGCCGGAGGTAGAAGCGTCCCCAGAGAGAACTTTTAGTGAAGATCAACCTAAAAAGAATAACTTTGTCCTAGTGAAGTTGCCAGGCAAGAAAAGTTTAAAGTATTATGTTGCTACTATTTTGGAAATGAGCCAGACTGGAATTATCATTGCGAAATTTTTAAGAAGAAAAAGCAACAGTTTTATTTTCGTATTACCTGATATTGAAGATTCATGTGCAATCGATAAATCAGATATTGAAGGCATACTTCCACAGCCTGATATCAGCCGCAATCGTTACACGTTTAATTTTAGTTTTGATAAATACTGTAAGCAATTATAATAATGCAAAAAATAATGTCAGTTACGTTTAGTTCCAAAGACTAAAATATTTTTAGTTTTAGTTCTGTTGTTCAAATACGTTCAATTTTAGTTTTGTTAAATACTGTCAGTATTTTTATAATAATGCAAGTAATGCATTACGTTCGTGCCAAAGAATAAATATTTTTAGTTTTATTTTTTGTTTTTTATTATTTTGTATTTGTATTTGCATTTCGTCAACTCCGAATAGGATTAAAATCATCTCCGAGGTTTTTGCCTAAATAGTTAAATAATAACAATAATTCTGTCTTTATAAGTATTGTTTATGGCTAATAATTGGTTAATATAAAAAATATATATTATTATTTACGAATTGTTACATAGAGATTAATATTATTCAGAAATACGTTAACTTTTATCAACTCCGTAGTAAAGAATCATCATTACCGTAACAAGTGGTTTTTTTAAAACCCAAATATTTCAAAAATCTTATCTAGTTATTCGTTGCCAACAATAACAGAGGATTCTATTAACATTAGACATACTTTAATCTACAAAATAGATCATTTTACTACTTTGTATTTTTTTTTTATTTTCACATCTCATTTTTCGCCTTTTACGGAGAATGACCCAAACAATCATTTTCTTCGATGTTATTCATGGTAATATTATATAATTCTTCCCTTCTACATGCACCAGAAATCCCCAAAATCATTGCGACCTACAAATGTGCAAACATTATCATTATTAGAGTATTTCTTGTGTAAACTAGTTTATGTTACCTTGTGAATTAGAAATTCCTCGTCTGGTGCTTCCATCAGAAATTTTGAAAAATTCTCGCGTGTAAAAATGCTAGCCTTCTTAGGCCTATAGCCAAAGTTTTTCCTTTTGAGGTACGCGATAAAAGTAGAAAACTTGGAAATATCAATGCGATCATATAAAAAAATTGTGGATTTCATCATAGAGTATTCTGCCCATAAGCTACCAGGGGCTTTTAATTGTGTATTTCTTTGAACGAAATATGCCAATACACTTTTTTCTTGAATATCGACTTTCTTATCTTGACACCACTTTTTAAAAATTTTGTAGGTATTCTCATACCGCAACTTTGACCCTAATATACTATAACTTACAATGAAATTGTCAGAAAACTAGGTGCGATTTTTCATTACCAAGCAAATATTTCGCAACAGAATTTTTAGTTACAAACTCTTTGCAACGAATATGAAAACAATTGCAACACATTTTATTATTTTATTCTAGCGGAAAATAAGTTTTATATTTCAAAAACAAACGATCGCGAAGGTACAATGTTCTCAGAATTTGCTGATTAAAGACTTATGGTAAATCGCGATTCAAATGAGAAACAGACATTTCGGCCATAATTAAAACTAAAAAAGCAGCTTTCTGATTGGATGACAAAATTAAACAAATCAAATGTAGCACATTTGAAGAAGGGTCGGAGATTTTCATAAAAACAAAATTTTTACGGAAGGGTCAGTGGTGTCCAAACCGCGTTTTAAAATTTGTAGGGGCTACCTTAAAGCCGGGCTTAAGGGCGCGTTTTTTTTGGCCAATCATTGTTTTTCGTTTAATTCTGGGTCAAAGTACATTTTTTTGTTTTGAGTTTTCTTTGTGGGTTTTCGCGGAAAACCGGGTAGTTCGTTTTCGTTACCAAAGTGTAGTTGCCGCTTTCCAAGAGAATTTCAAGGGTTGCAATCCAGCCAGCCCGTAGTACTATCTGGGATAACCGAAAGGGAGTAAGATTGGTTATTTTAATTTTATACTAACCACTGAATTTCATAAAGTGTCGATTTGTTTGGTAGTTCAGATTTTTCCAGTGTTCATTGCATTTAGCGACCCTGTCTAATTAGTAAAAGCCGTAGGCTGAAAGTTTGGGAAAGTCTTGTCTTGTGACAGACAGATTTATATAATTTTTTGTTTTGTCTTTGCAATTATTCAGAATTTAAGTGGCCTTAGTTTTACAGACAGTAGATTTGATCTGTCTTTTGATAGTTAGACAAATATTAGTCTGGGAGCTTAAAGCCGACCAATTTTTTGGTCTAAGTTACATTTAGGAAAAATTGGGTTCATTTTTGATAATTAGAGCTTATTTTATTTCCATATTTGTCGTTCATTGCAGCTATCAGTATTTTGTCTTGTTGTTAAATCTTATGACGCATGGTCAAGTTTTTGGACAGATTTGATCTTGGTAAAAAACCAGTAAGGCTTTTTAGACCGCTCGTAAATTTAGATAGACGACACGCTTTGGTAAAAAATAACCTTTAATCGCAGAGAGGGTTATTACAGGAAACATATTATAAAATATTAGAAATGAGTAATTTGAACATGTATGTCTGTTACTATCACAAGAATTGTACCGATACTCTTATTCTTCTTCTTCTACCTTTGTAATGCTAACGCTAATAATAAATAATAATATTTAAAACACAATGGATTATATTATCGAAATCAAATCTGTATACCTGATTATACAAATTTGATTTAATATCCTCTAAATTAAATTTGTTAAACCTATGTAACTGAATCCTCTATCTGACCATGGCGTGTTCTGCTCTATTTAAAATTCTCCATATCTTGTTGTTCTTTCTTGGAGTTTTAAGTCTTAGGCCTTTTGAAATTATCTTGTTTTCTCGGCATTTCATCATAAAACAGTGATGTATTTTTGTTAGCGTTAACTTTTCAGTCATACTTTTATATTTCTATTTTGGTGGATCGTGTAGGTAACAGACAACAGATGGTACTTTTTAATTTATTGCATTTTGTGATTTACTTCTACCATTTTCCTACTTTTATACATAAATAAATAACAAATCTAAATAATTCAATCTTTATCTAATTCGAGGACGTATAAAATGTACTTCACTTTAAATCGAAGGCAGCTTACACGCCAACCATAAAAGAACCATTAAAAAACTACTCAGGATAGGTCAAAATCAAATAGAAAAGTTCTAATAAAGTGTACGAATGAAAAAGTTGCTACTTCCATTCAACTGTCTGGTAGCAGTGACGTGTAAGATGAATGGTTTGAACATAAATTTCTCCGAGTTCTGTCCCTTTCAATAAAAAGACGCTCGAAAGAAAGCTCCTTCGAAACTATTTTAATTTGAAAAAAGATACAGTGCGAGATCGAGTTCAAGGAGAATACTTACTACTTTTAGGGTAAATAAGATGAAACACTATTTCAAATAAATTCTGCTTGGCGAACTCAAGGTGTTCTAAAATGTTTTCCACTGAATTTTCTATTTTGGTTAGGGAAATAAAATGGACCAATAGAATGTTTACAATATTTTTTTAACAATTCAGGCTATTCAGAAAATGAATGAAGAATTAGACAAACTACAAAACTATTTGAAAATAAATAAACTAATAAAATAAAATAAAAAACAAAGGCTATGATTATTTCCAATCCGAATAAAACTAAAAATATATATAAAAAATTGACATTGTGGAGCATTTCAAGTACCTAGGAGTCGTGTTGGATGAAAATTTAAAATTTAAAGAATACTTTAAAACAATTAAGAAAAACACATCGAAAAAGCTATTTTTTTTCTCAAGAATAGCTTAAGATTAACAGTTTACCTACGGCCACTATAGAAAACAGGTAAAAACACACGACATACAGCCTCAGTAAATAGCTCATGACGCACGGTAAACACAAAACCGTGCGATTTGTTTACCGTAAACAAAACGCACGGTTTTGGCAAACTGTGATATACCACAGGTTATTGCTATTGTATTTGTTATCAAGACATCGACTTGTGCGACAAGGTCGATCATTGGCTGCATGTGAACGACCAGGTAGGTGATCTTGATAGAGGTCAATACATGTATATATATACCAACTTATTGTAGGCCTTAGATTAGATATGTATTAGACATGTATCAGATATATACGAGGTATCAATTAGATATATATTAAATATAGATTAGATATCAGATAGATATAGAGATATAACTAGATATACCTATAAGTCTTGTATCCAGTATTAGGGGTTAATCCCCAAATTATAATTGTTGTTTCTACAAAGAGTTTTTCTTCCCTACGACATCAGTACATGGCACATGTCACCAGATGTCACAAAACAAAACGCACAGTTTATACGTAAAAGTAAGTGGTACATTTAATAATTCGCAAGTAGGTAGTGAACGCGTAATCGCCCATTATTTATTAACCACTTAACAACGCGCTCGGGTTAATTTGAGCACTCTAAACAAACGCTCGAAATAATTCGAGCTCCCCAAATAAACGCTCGAGGTAAATCTAGCGCTCTAAATAAACGCTAGAAATAATTCGAGCGCCCCAAATAAACACGAGATAATTCGAGCACCCTAAATGAATGCTCGAGAATATTCAAGCGCTCTAAATAATTCGAGCGCTATAAATAAACGCTCGAGATAATTCGAGCATCTTAAATAAACGCTCGAGATAATTCGAGCGCTATAAAGAAACGCTCGAGATAATTCGAGCACCTTAAATAAACGCTCGAGATAATTCGAGCATCCTAAATAAACGCTCGAGATAATTTGATCACCCTAAATAAACGCTCGAGATAATTCGAGCGCCTTAAATAAACGCTCGAGATAATTCGAGCGCTATATATAAACGCTCGAAATAATTCGAGCATCCTAAATAAACGCTCGAGATAATTCGAGCACCCTAAATAAACGCTCGAGATAATTCGAGCGCTATAAATAAACGCTAGAGATAATTCGAACACCTTAAATAAACGCTCGAGATAATTCGAGTGATCTAAATAAACGCTCGAGATAATTCGAGCATCCTAAATAAACGCTCGAGATAATTCAAGAAAATATCCTTTGAAGAATCCACAAAGTTGGAGGAATCACATTATTAGAAGTCTTGCCAAAATATATCACTGGTTGTACGATTTGAAAGAAGTTCAAGCATAAATAGTTGAGGTATACATTTTTCATTATACTAACCAACCTTAGTTTTAGAAAATATTTCGCCAAATTCTAATCTTTCAATTTTTGTTATATTTTATAGTAATAGGAGATCATAGAGTGAATGTGTGTGCGTGCAAGAAATTCCCATAATTAAAATTTAGTCTGATCATTGTTCATGTGTTTTCTTCTATATTCTTTATTAAATAAAATTATCTAATTGTTGAACCATTTTATTTTATTAAAAAAATACAGAAAAAATCAGTAGCGTAAATTAAAAGAGGGCTCTAAAAAACCTTTGAACTCACAATTAAATAATCCCTGAGGTCAGAAAGATTAACAAATTATAAAAAAAAAATATTAGCTAACAAAATTAATAAAAAAAGGAAAATTTCAAATTTCACAAACATTTAATTTAAATTCTTAAATTGGATTAAGTGGTTAAAGTTACGATATTAAATATCATAACAATATTTATGTGTTATTTATTGTAAATTGTAAAACAATTGTATTGTGAATATTACGATTTCCTATTATTAATAAACTACTTACTTACTTAATTTTTTTCATCAATTATCAAGTCCTGAATCTATGCAAATGTAACTGTGCTTGTACGAGTCAGAACTTGTAATTTCCACACTTTTCTTCTATTTTGTATATAAGTGGTTTTATTGAAAGAATGTAAAATTGAATATTTTATGTGAAGAGTAAAAAATGTGCCATGTACGATACAAAAATATAACTGTTTTTAAAAATAATGGAAGGGCATTTCGTAATTAGCTTCAAATTACCTTTCAACTACATTCTCCACGCTTCGATATTATAGCTTAAATATTATAAAGAAATTATTATGTAGGTCCTATTTAATACTTGAGTATTATGTAATAATAATGGAAAGAAAATTGGATCTAACTCAATTTTCTAATAACATACAATTTTTGAAAAAAAATCTGATCACTTAACATTAATGATACAGAATTTGCTGCGTTTTACTAAAAAAACTAAACTTGAAACAGGTTGTATATGGTAATTCACAAGGGGTATAAGAAGGTAGAGGATTTAAAAGTCGATTCATCTAAAATATTTAAAAAATTTATTAACTTCCTAATTAATATATTAAAATAATCAATGACTAAAGTGACCATGACAAAATAGATGGCGTAAGTAAACAGCAAAAAGTAAAGTGCTTGTAAACCAAGTTTTGCTTAAACCGAATTTTGCAAATTTGAGCTTTTTGAAAATATCGTACAGTATGTATTTTCACTACGGATTAAAATATCAATCCGCAAAAAGCTCTAGGTTTTGACTTAATTACTGGAGAAATTTTAAAACAATTACCCAAAAGAGCAATAATTAAACAAACTAACCTAATAATTGCTACCTTCAGACTGAACTATGTACCCAGCCTTTGGAAAATTGCGGAAACCAGGGAAACCACCACATGAGGCATCGTCATACAGACCGATCTCATTACTGCCTGTTATGTTGAAACTATGGCAAGAAGAAGCCCATTCCGATCTTAAAGAAATTAAGGCTGGATTACCACAAGGAAGTGTTCTAGGACCAGTCCTATACTTACTGTACATATGTGATATTCCAGAGTTAGAAAACAATACCATAGCCACCTTCGCCGACGACACTTCCATTCTAGCAGTAGGAAAGAGCAATGAAGAAGCAACCCACAAGCTACAAACATCTGTCCACCTTCTATGACTGGACGAAGAGATGGAAAATTAAACTTAATGAAACTAAACCACTCCACATTAACTTTACAAACAAAAGGATAGATCATATTCCAGTCAGAATAAACAATAACCTGATTCCATATTCAAACACAACAAAATACTTAGGTATTACCTTAGATGCCAAACTCCGATGGAAAGTGCATGTTAAAAAGAAAAGAGAAGAACTTGGACTGAAATATAGAAAAATGTACTGGCTAATTGGAAGAAACTCCACTCTGTCTCTACATAATAAGCTAATTCTTTATAAGCAGATACTTAAGCCTGTATGGACCTAGGGTATCCAACTATGGGGATGCACCAAAGCAAGCAACTTAGCAATCATCCAGAGATTTCAAAACAAAGTACTGAGGAACATAGTAGATGCCCCTTGGTACATTCGTAATAGTGACCTCCATAGGGATCTGGAAATGGACACTATTGACCATACCATCAAGAAATTAGCCAATAGTCATGTCCAATGTCAATGTCGAGGCTATCCAGCTCCTTGGCAATACTGGGTTCGAAAGAAGACTTAAGAGGATCAAGCCCTTTGAGTTAGTTTAGTGTTTTTAGAGCAAAAGCAGAGCTTGTGTGTGCACGTTAAAGTTTAGTGCAATCCATTCTACAGATCTTAAGGAACGCTGATGAGTATAATTTAGTTTTAAGTTTCAAACTCTATTAGATTAAGAATTAAATTGCTCATTGGTCAATGCTGACTAGATTGTAATATACTAAATGCCTTTATAGGTGTTTAATAATAAAAAAAAACTACGGATTAAAAAAGTATGTTAATGTTATGAATTTTTCTTTAAATATCGGTTTCTCTGGTTCCATTGGACACAATTTGACGATAAAAATAGCTTTGATTGACGTATTAATAATGATTTAAATTGTTTTAATATTAATGCTACTGTCACCTGTAGCTGGCGTTAAGGAAATTTAAATGAATAAATAAATTTCGCGATTTTAAAGAAAAACATAAGAATACTCAAATAACTGGTGGCTAGATGTTCATATGTTCAGTCAATTGAAGGACAGTTTCAATTTGAATGTCACTTCTTATTATCTCCACCAAGTCATCTCTAGTAGTGGGTCTCCTTGCAGATTTTTGTACGTTCCATTAGGCATCTGTATCTTACGAGAACAAATTTTGCGGTGGCGAAATCATTGCCAGCAACAGCAAGAAGACAGGATATACATTTGGCAATTGCAAGAAAGCTTTAGACATGCATAACAATGATTTGGTCAAAGCTACAAAACTGGAAGGTAGACAAACTACCCAGGGACTCATTGGGATGGCTGTAGAAGATAATCGAGGTGTATTAATGGAGGTAAAGAATTTCAAAATGTTGTTGAGGAAACAGCTAATGCTTGCTTGTCTTATGTTAAAAAAATTAACAAAGATTTGTTTGGACAGTGAACAGTTAAAGACTTTATCAAATATTGATGGTAAATCACTAGCAGATAGATTGGCCCTTATGATTGGAACAGTAGAAGAGAATGCCTCATTGAAGAGAGCAATTTGTATATAGGCTGTACCTGGAATATATTTAACAGGTTACGCTCATCCTTTAGGAGCTACAAATAATAAATGTCAACTTGGAAGATTAGGAGGAATTTTAGCATACAAAGCATCAGAACAATGTGAAACTACCAATGAAGTCACTAGAGGGCTTTGCTAACACATTGTGGGGATGGACTCCAAAAAAATCGTCAGTTCCATGGACAATCTAGCGACTAATAAAGACGTAGAAACGTGTTTTATCCACCAGAAGTAGCTCCTAGATGACATTTTAATTGTGAAAAACGTTTTATCAAACCATAATCTAGAAGTAGTAGATTTCAAAAGATTTGAATGTGGAGAAAGTTCAAAAGCAGTGGGTGATCAACCATTAGAATTTGTAGAAACGTGTTAGTAAAATAAGATTATTATTTTATAAAAATGTAAATTAAATTTAAATAAACAAATTATTTTATACAACCCCACAAATAAGTCTAATCGAGTCAAGTATGGGGATCTAGCTGGCTAAATAAATATTAGTAAAGTTACAATACATCAAAATTACTATATACAATTGAACAATAAAAGGGATAATCCAGAAGAATTCTTGTGCGGATTCTAGAAAAATGTACCGACGAAACAATGCCAGCTGGGGCAGAACCTCTTATCATAATCCTTTTCATAAAGGAAGCGATATCCTTTCCGATTTTATAAATCGTGCAGTGGCCATTAGTTCCATTTACAAGGACTACAAGGATTACAAGGGTCAGACATACAGCATGGTGGACAAGGATCTCTTGGTGGATATAATTTGGAAATGTTCTAACTACCTTGGTATACGTTATCTAGAAAACTTGTATGGAGAAATGCACCGGACACCCATTGTTTTGGAAAAACATGTCCCTACGAATTCTTCCAGAAGAAGTGTCAAATCATTTCTTTCAAGTTGGATAAAAGAGGGAGTCTAAAGTAAAATTTTTAGTTAAAAGGTGGTCACACTTTAAAAAGTCTGGGAACCACCAGTCTTTCTATTCCGTCCAGTGACTGATATATTAGTTTTGAAAATTCTCAAAGGAGCAGAAAATAGCAAAACATATTATAAATGAAACTCCATATTTCACGGGTCTTACCACATAGTTTATTTACGTAGTCGATTCCCCATTTTCCTTACATCGAGTTAACAAATCTTCTAAGAAGCTGGTCCCTTTTATGCAAGATAAATTATTTTTATTGTTCATATTTTATGCACGAAGGTGTTCGGAAATTTATGTCAGCCAAAAATTCTTTTTCTTAGTAGATCAAAAAATAATGTTACCGGTACCGTCCGACAATAGTATATTATCTAACAGGCTGAGAACAATAAAACAAAATATGTATGAACTAACACTTAATTTAACAAATACTTACAAAAATATATGTAAAACAAAGAAAATATGTTGAAACACTATCGTCGACCACTCAACCAAAACCCAATTTTAACACACTCTACGCGCGTTTCGCCAACTATGTTGGCATCATCAGGAGTTGATGAAACACTATCGTCGACCACTCAACCAAAACACAATTTTAACAGACTCTACGCGCGTTTCGCCAACTATGTTGGCATCATCAGGAGTTGATGAAACACTATCGTCGACCACTCAACCAAAACATAATTTTTAACACACTCTACGCGCGTTTCGCCAACTATGTTGGCATCATCATGATAAATGATAGGACATTTCCAAATTTTAGTGTCCATTCTGCATGCGATCCTTATCCACCAAGAAGAGATCGTTGTTCACCATACTGTATGCCTGGCCTTTGTAATCCTTGTAGTCCTTGTAAATGCAACTAATGGCCACTGTACGATGTATAAAATCGAAAAGGATATCGCTTTCTTTACGAAAAGGATTAGCTGGCATTATTTCGTCGGTACATTATTCTAGAATCCGCAGAAGAATGTTAGAATTCATCTGGATCATCCCTTTTACTGTTCAATTGTATATAGTAATTTCGATGTATTGTAACTTTACTAATATTTGTTTAGCCAGCTAGATCCCCATACTTGACTCGATTAGACTTATTTGTGTTTTGGTTGAGTGGTCGACGATAGTGTTTCAACTTAGTTGATAAACCAAAGGTTCCAATTTCCTAATTTAAAAGAAAATATGTATGAACTAAGGCTAAATTTAAAAAGTAGACACACAAGAGATAGCAGATACACATAAAAATATTGTTAGGCTAATGGATTCCAGAGAATTCCGCAGTCAATACTTTAAAATCCCCCCCTTTTGAGCCTAGGGTTCGCAGCCGAGGCGAATGTCCGAAGGCATTTGGGATTTTTTGGTCTTGGGAAACCACTCCTAGATTCGGACTCTTTGCTACCGAGATGGTTCTAAATATACCATAATTAGTGGGTCTTTGAATCTTTATAACCAATATTCCAGATGTTTTAATTTGTCTTGAGGCCGGTGAACAAATGGCAGTCACTCTATGTGATCTTACCAAGGCCTTCGATTGTGTGTATCATGACATTTTACTCACAAAACTTCATCATTATGGAGTAAGAGGTATAGCCCTTTCACTTATTGCTTCTTTTTTAAATAACAGATTCCAGGCCATTTACACAAATAATACTATGTCGCAATACAAAAAAAATAAATCATGGAGTGCCACAAGGATCCGTTCTGGGGCCTTTATTATTCATAATTTATATCAATGATTCACCAAAGCACATGTACCCCTTCAAAACTACTATTTTTGCTGATTACTCATCCTACATATCCTCTGGTGGTACTTTATCTAGTTTAATGAACTCCACAGATGATGCTGGTCAGCAGGCAAAAAATTGGTTTTGTGTAAATAAACTAAAACTAAATGAGGAAAAAACACAATAACTTCATTTCAGATCTGGTAACTCATCATCAATAGTAGAGAGCGTTAAATTGCTAGGTATTAAAATAGACAATAACTTATCATATTGACATGATAGCCAAAAGACTCTTCAGTATAAATATCTGGTCACCGAGCTTCGCTCTTAATATTCAAATCTACATTTTTAAGCAGCCCAATGAGTATATAATTTAAGTATATTTATAACATGACAAATTATTAATTAATTCGCGAAAATCACGGAGTGGGCGACATCTACTTGAACCACTGATAGGGAGATAAATAAAAAGTTGATTGGCGATTGGCTTGAAAGTAGGCGGGAAAATTAAAAAAGCTGTCAGTGTTAATTTTCAATTGGCTGCAGATGTTGTTGACGTTTATCAACTGCTTGTCACAGAGGTTAGTTAAATGCATTAAAGTTGCCTAGTTTCTGGGGATTTCACCCTTTTAGGGCAACTTCTACTGACGCTTGATCTTCGCGAATTGTCACGGTGGACAGGCCCCGTTTCCGGGACGTGCAACAGCAGCGTGTAGGGCACACGTCCCGTCAACAGAAGATCGCTCAGCTCACTCTATTTATCACTATATAAGAAAAACTTTATGTTCAATTGATTTTATTATTTTTTGATCTGCAGTGAAGGAAAATTATAGGTCTGATATTCATACTTGGGTAAAAACCTCCACAAATACCTGTGACCAGACTCTCGAGGTGTGGCAGATATTGATATCATATTTTTTCAAAAATTCTTTCTCTCTCTCTCTCTCTCTCTCTCTCTCTCTCTCTCTCTCTCTCTCTCTCTCTCTCTCTCTGATCATGAAAACTTAAATATTAAAACTGTCCGCATAATAAAATAGTAGCCGTAAGGGGTAGTCTCACACTATCGGGGAAGGGAAGACAGGTGTCCATTTTAACAGTGTTACTCAACGTTCCTATAAATATTTACCTAAACCCATGATTTCTGAAATTGAATTGGCAACGTTGTATTTTCAACTTTGAATTAATAAGATGGCTGTCATTTGACAAGCAAATTATTTATGTCCGTCAAATGAACCTTTCCTTTTTTATATAAAGCGACAAATTTAAAATTGAATTCTTTCTGATTAAAACGCCAGAAATTAAATAAAGTCAAACCTTTGTACTACTATACTATACAGAAGAAAGGAGTGCAGTATTTAATTTGCAGAACGTAGTACAGGATCAAGAGGTAGAAATTTTATTTTTACCTCATCCTTCAATGCTTATTTGTAGTTAAAATTTAAATTTTAATACATTTGATCGGCCTAATATAGTTTTTGTCTAGATTCTTGTTTCCATGGTTTTTACTGTAATAAATTTGTTCTTTTGACAGATAAGTCAGACTTTATTTATTCATAGCCGTATCGTATGTATTTTAATTGATTCAGAATTTTGTATTAATATATATTTCAAAATGGCTTCATTCTAAAAATATTATCAGTCCTCCTAAATCCTTGAAGGCAGAATTATTAGTAATAGCAAGGCAACATAAAAACAAATTCAAAAAATATATTATGGATGAGATGGCCAGAGAAAAAGGAATTAAAATTCTCAGATTTCCTCCGAACCACGCAGAGTTAAATTCCATTGAACTGATCTGGTCTCAATTATTAAAAGGTTATGTTTCTCAAAACAATAAAACATTTAAATTTCCTGATGTGCGAAATTTGTTTTTGAAGGCAGTTTCAGATGTAAATAGAGAACATTGGGGAAAATGCATTGATCATGTTTAAAAATGTGGAAAATTCATTTAGGAAAGTGGATATATCAATGGATAATTTAATAGAACTGATAATAATAAACATCAGAAAAGACAATTATAGTGATGCCAGTAGTTTTAGTGAAGACAGTGACTTTTAAAGATAGTTCTTGAACTAACTTTTTTTTTAATCTTTGAGTTTAGGTAAGTACTGAAGCGTTACTTTTAATGCCAAGAGATTTAATTTAATCCCAACATATAATCCTCCTTGTTATTTATTGGTTAAATTTAATTCGTTCAATGTTAAAGTGTCGGATGCATAAAGTTTATTTTTATTTTTTGTAAATAATATAACTTCAAAATTTAATCTACGAAGTGCGTATATATATTTGATATGCTGTCACCTTATTTATATTATAGAAACTTATTTTGCAAAGTACGCCTATGGAATGTGACGTTATATCCCCACTTTGACTGTACTCATCTATCCTTCATAGTATATATTACTATAGAAACAAATTATTATGTGCCGTTGCTAGGAAATAAAACTAAAAGCTTAACTTTTCTTGTAAATATCTCGGAAGATCGAATTTTCACAGACATGGGACCTACATTTTTCGCCGATTTAGATAGGAATTAGTCTACCCTGAAAGTTTCATTGAATTCTGACGAGTGGATTTCGAGATCCTCTGGACACACATACACACACACACACATACAAACCTTGCTCGTTTAATAGTATTTGATTTTCTTACTTCTTAGCTTAGCATCTATTACTAGTATGGAATGTCAAAATAATGTTTATTTCTCGCTATTTCACTCTCAGATTAATTATGGGGTTATTTTGTGGGGAAACTCATCTGAGGCTATTAGGATTTCGTTTACAGAAGAAAATTATTAGAATTATGATGAAACTAGCAATGCATGAGCACTGCCAACCTCTCTTTAAAAAATTAAAAATAATGCCACTACCAACGTTATATATTTATAATAGCCTTATTGAAATACATGAAAATCGCGCACACTTATTGAGCCAGTCTGATATTCACCATTACGGTACTAGACAGTTAGATAATTTAAGAACAAAAAAATTTCGACTATCTAAGTCACAAAAAAACTCTCTTAATCTGAACTTGTACAATGTTATACCTGCAAATTTAAAGTCACTACATATGAAATTATTTAAAAGAAGACAGAAAGTTATGTCTTGAAATGTGCTTCTACTCAGTCCTGGAGTACTATGACTACTGCAAAAATTTATAATTTTTATGATTACTTTTATAACTCACTAGAAGTGCCTATTGTAAATTAAATTTGGGTTTAATGAATGTATTCTGAATGTTTTTCTCTTTAATTTTTTATTCTTTATTATCTGTTTATACAATTTATACCTTTTATGTCACTTGCATATAGTGTTTTTTGTCTTTCTCTTTACTTTTAATTATGTCTTGTTATATTGACCTGCTACAAATGTATTTTGCATAACGTAGTCAAATAAATTCTTTCATTCTTTCTTTCTATCATAACTGGACGGTTTTGGTTTTGATTAGCAATTCGCTTTGTTCAAATTTACTCACTGGATTCACTTCCCGGTTGTCCAATGTGTGGATCATCCAAACAGAACAGCGTTCTGAAGTAAACTATAAAAGTATATTCTTGAATTATTTATATAATAATTTTATCTTAATATCTTCTCGGAAAACTTACATTGCTAATAAAATCCAAATTGTTTTAGTAATCTGGAAGGGTAAAAATTGTTTTTCCCAATTTGTTTACATTTACATTCGATCGAATCACTGCGTTCTGAACACCACATGCGTATTAATCGAACAAATAATTAATTACCCAAAAAAAACTTCCTAATTGGCTAATAGATCAATTCCAATCGTACCTTCCGTTTATTTTTAGCAAACACAAACATCAGTTAAAAAAGTTGTGACAAGGGTCGGGCCGCAGTAACCGTTCTCTCTTCCAACAAAAATACAAGACATTTCCCCGGAGGCAACAGTTTTTATCTCTGAAATAAATTATTCACGCAAAGGTTCTACCACTTATGTACGGGTTTAACTTCCGAACGCAGAGACCGATGAGAGACAAAACGTTCATCTTGAAAAATGTTCAAACAATCCTCTGATTTCTTAACTTGTCGTAATGGAACTGAAAGTACAAATGGACAGAATGGAAGGAACTAAATAAAATATGTGGTGCACGCTACGCGGAGTGAAATATGAAGGTGTATTTGTGTTGTAGTGGTTGCATTATAATGAGGTATTCACGAAGAGTACAATGTGGAAAATTAAATTTCCAGAGCATGCATGCATTTTAAAGGGACATGCATATAGATTATAAAGGGAGAAACTAAAAAATATTGAGCATTCGACCTCTTTTTTAGAATATGTACAGAAGAAATGGAGATTCTGACAGTGACGGACTAGACAGGATCACGATGTCCTGGCTGTAATACTGTAGGTTTACCTATTACCTATTATTTGTATATTGTTACGTACTATCTTTTGTGTATAAGAGAAAAATTACTTTTGTTAAATATTTAATTTTGTTAGTCAATTCAAAATGGGATGCAATATCTTCCAGGAATCAAAATCAGGAATAGGATAAATCAATACAGGATACAATTGGATCTGGATAGTTTAACAAGAACAAAGATGAAACAAATATCTGGCTTCTTCTCTTGATTTAACTATAAGTTTCTTGATTTACAAAAATATAACCTCATTTCACTTGACAGGTAGATTTCTTTTAATTTTTATCTTCAATCAGTATTGCTTTGATTTTAAATTTCTTTTGTTTTTATTACGAGCACCGAAGTGAACAGTTCAAGAGTTTTTTATCAAAAGCCTCGCTTGACAGCGAAAAGAAGTTTTTATAAACCATCATATCACGGCTCTCTAGATTAAAATTTGACAGTTTTTTACTTAAATTTTTTTATAAAATTCAAAAATTATCAATTTTTATACAATTTTTGCTTATTACCAAATGATTCTCGAGACAAAAAGAATGATTTTGATATAATTTATGGACAATTCCTACTTATATTAAATTTACACACATACTTTTTAAGTTCGTCATTATCGATTTCTAAAATTCTATACAACTTTATTATTACTGCCTTTTTTACAGTAATTCTTTGATTTTAGAAGTCCAAACACTTTATTTTTCCGAATTTAAATTAATCATATTGATACATCATGATATTGAAATTTGAGGTTAAGTTTAAAATTTATTTCTATTCAAACATTTAAAATAACAATGTTCTCATTGTTATTGTGATCGCAGACTTATCTATTACTTTTGCTATTGAAATCTTTGCTAAGTTGTTTGTAAATATCCTAAAATTGTTGATGAAAATCTCTTATGGGATTAACGTGTTAAAATCTGACATCTGGAATTTTATATTTTCTTTTACGTTAAAATTAGTTTCAAACATTATTTTCGAAATTACATTATGCTCTGTGATTTATTGAAGTAAAATAAATAGTTATTTAATGGTATCAATAAAATTATTTGTTTAATTTTTTTCTCTGCGTATTGAACATAAGTTTTGTATTCTCTTTAATTAGTTAGTCAACTTAGTCAACAATATATCAAGTTTTTTTAAACTATCGCATATTTTTTATTTATTTATTTATTGTATATTTAAGATAAGTAATTTCCTTATTATTTTATACTATTTTAAAATGTACGATTTGACACCAATTCTAACTTATTTAGCCTCGTTAGAATGAGCTATGAAAAGAAGAAAAGAGTTCAATAAATAACCTGAACAGTAAATGTGTACCTAGTTTATTTATTCTTAATTTTAAAGATATGTATAGCATATCCAATACCCAATAAATATGTAAATTTTTTTGCCCTTTTCAAATATAATTTTTTTTTCAAAATAAAATTTACAGGGTGTTATTTTGAAGGAATACAAAGTGTTTTTACTAAGCCTAACCTGGACAACAAATGTTATTTATACAATATTCATTATTATAAGTATAAAGAAATTGCTTTTAATATTAATAAACTTTTGGAAAAACTCCCTTCTAACCATTAGTCTATTTTTATGTATGAGAGAGTAATAAAACAGCATTTCTAATGCAAAACTTAGTACGGTCATTTTAAATATTTTTACGGAATAATCTAAATATTTCCTAAAATTGTCATAAATGTACCTGAGCTAATACAAGTTTTGGGTCTTTTATTGGTCTTTTATAACCATAATCTGTACAGAACAATAGAAAAAGGTTTGGACAGGCCAAAAGCCCTGTGTATTAAAGATAACATAGCCGTATCTTAAGATTATTTTCAAGTACCTATTTGCCAATTTTGTTTTATTTTAATTCCAAGAATTTCTTACAGTAATCGAATTATAAGTAGATAAATCCCTTACCAACAAATTTCACCGAAAATGCGATTGTAGGTTTTCCATTTAGTAAGGAGGTCCAGTTGTGTATTCTTGACAGCTTACTAAATGTCGTTTAGTTGCAACATGCAAGGTGCAGTGTGCAGTCTATTGTGAATTCTAGTGTGATCATGGAAAATTTGGAAGTACCGCGTAAACGACAAAAAATCGGTCCTTTAACAGTTAATGAAAAAACATTAATATTTAATTGTTTTAAATCATTTACAGACAAACATTTATGTAAAAGTGTTGATGACACAGTGGAATTAGTTAGTAGTACGCTTGGTGTTGGGAAATCTACGATTTACAGAGTTGTTAAAGAAGAGAAATGTGGCGAGTTTCAAACAGCACGTAAAGCTCCAGGAAAACCAAAATTTCAAATAGAAAATCATTTGAAAGAAAGACTTCGAAGGAAAGTGCATGCGTTCTTCTTTAGAAAAGAATTTCCGACAGTAGACAAAGTTCTTGCCACGGTTCGAGATGATAAGGATAACCCTGAAATGAGTCGAAGCACACTATGGAAACTTTTAAAAGAAATAGGTTTTCTATGGAAAAAGCATTCCAGAAAGTCTATTTTAATAGAAAGAAGCGATATTGTAGTATGGAGAAGAAATTACCTAAGGACTATAAAAGAAATGAGAAACCAAAGAAGAAATATATTTTATTTAGATGAAACATGGATCAACGAGGGACATACACCAAATAAATTTTGGCAAGATGAAACTGTTACAAGTCGAAGACAGGCTTTTTTAAATAATTTATCTACTGGTTTAAATCCACCATCAGGAAAGGGGCGCAGACTGATAATAGTACACATCGGTAGTTCAAACGGTTTTGTTAAAGGTGGTTTATTGACTTTTGAATCTACTCGTACCGGTGACTACCATGAGGACATGAATGCTGATGTCTTTAAAGAGTGGTTCGAACAAATGATAGATCTTCTTCCTCAGAACTGTATAATAGTAATGGATAATGCAAGTTATCACTCGAGACTTACAGAAAAAATGCCCACTACCAAGTGGTTAAAAAAAGATTTACAGAATTGGCTAAATTCAAAGAATATTAAGTTCCATCCCGGTTCTGTGAGAAGAGAACTGTATCATTTGTGTTCCCTTCATAAAGAGAAATTAAAAAAATATGAAATTGATGAAATTGCAAAAAATCGTGGGATGACGGTGGTTAGATCACCACCATATCATTGCGAAGTAAACCCGATTGAACTGATATGGGCACAGATAAAGGGAGAAGTTTCAAGAAAAAATAATTCTTTTAAAATGAGTGATGTTAAACAGTTGTTTTTGGAGGCTGTAAATAATGTGAAGCCTGAAAACTGGGAAAAGGCAGTAAATCATACGATTAAAGAAGAAGAGAAAATGTGGAAGTTGGACAATATTACTGATGAAATGATCGAGCCACTCATTGTAAATATTGGTTGCGACAGTTCATCTTCTGATTTCGATTCTTATTTGGATTTGTAGGTAAGAAGTAGTTTTTATATTAAAATTATTATTTATGAACGTAACGTTGTTTAAAAGTCAAAGTTTAAACCCTTATACCTACATAACCCGTTTGACACAATGTTCTTAACATACCTTGTGGAAAAATAAAATATTTTATAAAAAATTGCACTTTTTTACCTTCAGCTGTTTAGAAGTTATAAGCAGGTTAATTAGGTGAAAATATAAGTGTACACCCAATATATTTATTATATTTATACAAAGGTTATTTCATACGAAAATACTCGAGGTATAACTTCACAAAATATTTTAACTGTCTACTAAAAGAAGTGGTACGCCTATGGATTACGAACGCTTTATTATTTTAATACTCTCTCATACATAAAAATAGACTATAGACATCTTCCAAATTTCAGCAGATCCAGGTAAGAAATTCTATATACAGGAACCAAATCAGAAGTTTTCTTTTTATATGAAAAACCTAAAATTACTGCTTGAAGAAGAAAATATCTTTGGAAGGTAAATAGGTTACCAGACGAAAATGTGAACATGATTTATATTGACACAACGTGATTTAATATTAGCAATACTAATAAAATTATTTAGTAAGATACTACACTAAAAAAAAGTCATAAGATGCTTTTGCAAAAGGACTTTCTTGAGCCGAAAAGGATCATAATTTTTACGTATTCAGGCAGGATATAAGGATGGGTTCATTGAAGATGCTAACATGACGTTCGTTTCTAAAAAAGGAGGCTTTTTTGCGGAGGTGAAGAAAACCCTTTATGGGGAGGTTATGAGCCTAAAATATCAAGGTTTACTTTGAGAATCTACTTTCCAGGCATACTTTCCAGACACTTAGGCCTGTCGGCCCATTGTATCATCCCTCTCTTTATACAGGAGGCTACAATAAAGAAATGGACGGTGGCATATTTAAAAAATAAGAAAAATAATGTCTTAGTTTTAGACAAAGCTTCGCATGTTTCGAGATAATTCCCAATCCTGAGAAAAAACCTGACAAAACTTTAAATTCAAGAGACTTTATATAAAAAAGACATTTATTTCGAAGATGATTGTTTAAAACGTGAACCAACGTTTTTAAATATTTATGGCATAAATAATTTCTTGAGTGAATTGTTGAGACAATACAGAGACAATCATAAAGGAAACTTACGAGGGTTGTAAAAAAGTTTAAGAAAATATTGTGGAAAAACATCCAATCCTTGCCATTTAGACCTTTTTTATAATTTCAACATAAATATTCATAAGTTAACGATGTAGAGGAATGTTTTACTATGCAAAACGTATATCGCCTTATCTGTTTTTAGGACAATTTTTTAATCTATGTTGAGCAATACCAAAAGACTGGAATGAAAATTCAAGTAGGTGTATATACAGGAACGACTTGCCTGAATGGATATTTTTGGAAAATCAAAGGTAAAGAAAAAACCTGCTGAATTAACACATGGCGACCCGTTTGAGTCCTCGAAATTCTGAAGTAAATGCTCTGCAAAAAAGGAAATACTTTAATAGAAAGAAGATCGGTCAAGGTTCATACAGATGTCTGGTCTTTGGGTATAATTCTATTTATAATATTGATAATGATGTTTTATGATGCCTTTCATGCGAAACTAGTGCAGTAGCACTTATCGCTTATCATTCATTGTATTTATTGAATAAATAAATATAGTGTAATTCCTTAGATCAGATGGCCAAGCCGACCCTGCTGTACTTTTCTTGGTTAACTGGAGCTACAGAGTTATACTATGTTACTAGGCTGACTTCTCAATCTAGGATTTCGTATATAAATTGGTATGACTGCTTTAAACAGAATTTTATTCGACTGACTACAAACGAGAAAGGTTTGTCGTATGAATTAGTCATTAGCATACATTGTCGGATACCAGGGATGCATTCAGGATATGAATAAAAATTAACACCGCAAGTGATAACGTCACAAGTGCCATTTTGTTGTAACCAAACCATAATAAAATTAAAATAACATACTTCTTGCCCACAACTTTCTGCATTCCTCTTCCATTAGGGACTGTATACAGGGTGACACATCAACCATGGGACAGGCTACAGTATCTGTGTTTCTCAAGATAATATTATAAAATTTTAGGGCATTAAATGGGACCTCAGTGGCCTCATTTTAGTCAGTTTGTTTCACTTTTACTACTTCTTGTTTTACCGGAAGTGATACCAACTTTTGAATTTTAAACGGGACACCCTATAGATTATTACATTTTTGGAATCTACATGACATCATCGATTTATCATACTTGGTATCTCAAGTGAATAGTTCAGGAGCTACACACAAAAATACGAAAAATCAAAATTGGCTCAAATGACATACCAAAGAAATAAAGAATAAATAATATTTATTCTTCATTTGACAATTTTAATGAAAAAATACTAATCCTTAAACATACAAAACAATATTTACAAACTAAACCAAATTTTCAAAATGTTGTCCATTATTTTCGACACTCAGTCTTGTTCTACTAATAGTTGTCTCATAGGCTCGATTTATTTGATCTGCTGTTATACTGTTAATAGCATCTCGAACAGAAATTTCCAATTGTTCTCTTTTAGTGTATGTTCTTTTATAAACAATATTTTTTAAATGTCCCCAAATAAAAAAGTCCATTGGCGTAAGATCAGGTGATCTTGCTGGCCATCTGATAGGACCGTTATTTCCGATCCATCTATTTATGAGGGCCAGCCAGCCCCATCTTGTTGAAAGGTAACTCTTTCATTTACTTCATCTGGAAAATCGTCGAAAATATCCTCAATTTGATTTTGTAAAAATTCTAAATATCTTTCTCCTGTTAAAGCGCCATCAAATATAATGGGACCAAAAATTCTTCCCTCTAATATGCCCAACCGGACATTAAATCCAAATCTTACTTGTCTTATTAGTCGTGGATCTTCTGTAGCCCAATACCTTGTATTATTTTTATTAAATATTCCTAAATTCGTAAATCTAGACTCGTCAGTAAATAAAATGGAGTGAAGAAAGTTATTGTTTAAATTGTAATTATTTAAAAGCCAATTACAATATGTAATTCTTCTAGCAAAATCATTTTCATACAACTCTTGATGAATTTGATACTTGAAAGATTTATATTTATATTTTTTTTAAATTCTTCTAACAGATTCCCTGCTTACATCAAACTGTCTTTCTATTTCTCTCAAGGAAGATGTTGGGTCATAATTTACATATGCAAGTACATTTGTATCAACTTCTTCACTTATTACAGATTACAGATTCATTTTCAGCAATCGGTTCCCTTCTTAACTGAGTTTCAAGTCTCCAGAAATAATTGTTGCTAGGATGATTCCTGTTGGGAAATCTATTTCTATACAACTTAGCACTAGCCCTTGAATTTTTTCGACATTCACCAAATATTAGTAACATGTCTATTTGTTCATTATGAGTATACATTTTTATCAAAAAGATTTTAGATCATTTACTTTATTTTGCAGTTTAAATCACCAGCTCTATGATAGCTAACTGTCAAATTCACAGTCACTTAAATAAGTCAAAATAATATCATTGTCACCGCCGCCTTGATAATATTAAAAAATTATTTAATGTAATGCTTTAAAGTATGATAGTTTTCTCATTTGAGAACATTAACTAAGAAATGTACAAAAACTTTAATTTAAAATTATGCAGTTAATTAGAATAGAATGCGTTTATTGTTTTAGGAAGAAAAAAACAAGGGTTGCTATTTAAATAAGGTATGAAAACAGGGGGGAAAATGGGTTAAATTAAAAAAAAATAAAAAATCGTACAATTCAGTTATGTTGTATTAAATTTATATATTTTTTAAATTACATTAAAACCGAAAGTAGTAAAAGTGAAATAAACTGACTAAAATGAAGCCACTAAGGTCCCATTTAATGCCCTAAAATTTTATAATTTTATTTTGAGAAACACAGATACTGTAGCCTGTTACATGGTTACTGTGTCAAGAAACACAGATACTGTAGCCTGTTACATGGTTACTGTGTCACCCGGTATACCAAAATAAGTCTCCACCTTTGATCAAGCTCTTACTGAATTATAAAGTTAGAGCAAATTTTGATTTTGACCTAAATTATGGACATATTCGAAGTTTTTTCAAAACGACCAAATAATTTACCGCTCTCTTGCTAAACTAAATCAATTGTTAAAATTGTAATTCAAATTTAACTTTATAAATGACAAAATTCTGTGAAAGGACCTACCATTACTTGTTTCTTAGAGGATCAGAGTATTTTCTGAACGTCTGATTTATTAAGGATAAAAACTCCCAACATTTTGTTTGAAAGAAACATTTGGGGTTTCCGTTTCGACCCATGTCTTGTCACATCTTTTTTCAACACGAAAATTTAGTGAAAAAGAGCTTTCGCCTGATCGATTATCCTCGATTTATTTAAAAAAAAATAAACTTGATTTTAATGTCAATTCAAACTCTTTTTCTAAAATTTAGAAAATAATTTATAATTGTGAAATTAAAAGAAATTTTAAAATTAGTTCTCTCAAATTCCTCGAAATTGCAATACAAACAATTTACTCAAAGCTCTACGATCGTAGATAATTTATTATTCATAAAGCTTATTGATTTTTTTTCTTTCCTCTTGAAAAATAACTTAATAATGATGGTCACATAGAGAGGCACTGCAACAGAAATCAATGGTGATTTATATTTAATATAGCCCTTCCGTGTATGATTTATAGGAATTTCCTCTTTTCACTCCCTTATAAATGGGCTATGGGCGTCAATCTTCTTAGCTTTAAGGTCCTTTGACATGCCGCCAGAAAGTGAAACATTAAACATTAGAATTCGCTATAAAATTATTATGTCATTGAATGCAAAGTAGTTAACAATGTTTTTGACTTTTTGATACATAATGTTAAGGGTTCTCATTACATCCAATCACATCGGATACGTCTACGGGCAAGATGATCTTAGCAATGGACAAAGACGCTTCCAATGGACGGTTGAACTAAGAAATGATTTGGTCACTGCTTACGAGCACATTGAGTAGGCTAGAAGAGGCTTCATGACGACAAATCACACAAACTCAAATAAAAACATATTAAATATTAAGTAGATTATCTGCGATGTTTAGATTTCACGCATAGGTTTTGAACAAACAAAGATTCCTGAACTACAAAGTACCACAAACCCTATAACAGAACAAGTAATAGAACATAATAATGATGAAAATATTGCCACATCTAAGAACGTTGAAATAGAATTAATAGCAACTTGACATTATATAAAAACTACTTTGGAGAGACTGCTAGACAGATACATCAGAGACGAAATACTAAAAGTAAATCCTATGAGTAACCGCCAATACACATACCAACCAGGAAAATCAACAGACTCTGCGCTGAATGATTTAAAGGCTGCTTTCAAAGTCAATAGAGGACAAAGAAATAGCCATAACAACGTTCCAGGACGTAGAAGGAGCTTTTAACAATGCTACCACAGACGCATTAGTCAATGCACAAATCAAAAGAGGAGTCCGCCAAGCTTATGCAGATGGATAAGGGCCAGTCTAGAGAGAAGGACAATTATATCCACTCTAGGAGAGGCTACCTTCATGGCAAAAGCAGGCGGAGGCTACCCACAAGGAGGAGAACTGTCACCGCTTCTATGGGCAACCTTAATGGACGATCTCTTACAAAGACTTATTCAAGAAGGCTTTCATTGCCTCGGATATGCAGACGACTTAGCAATAGTCGTTGGAAGCCGGTTTTCTGGAATAATTTCAGAAAGAACACAAAGGGCCCTAAACATAGTAGACAATTGGTGCAAAACGGCTGTCAGTCAATGCTCAGAAAACACAAATTGTCGCATTCACAAAAAAACGAGCACTGCAAGGCCTGAAACCACCAGTGCTGGAGGGCACAACAATTCCTTTGGCCAAAGAAGCGAAATACCTAAGGATCGGATCAAAGGCTTACATGGAACAAAAATCGCCAAAAAAGCATCCATCTAACTAGGCAGGCGCAGGGGGATGTGTGGCAAGAACTGGGCACTCAACCCCAAAATGACCATATGGTTATACACAAGGGTAATCGGGCCTATGATATCATATGTGTCAGTGGTGTGGTGGCCAAAGACTTTTCAGTCAGGAATCATAAGGCACTTAACAGGCATACAAAGACAAGCGTGTCTCAGTGCTACAGGGGCCATGAGAACCACCCCCCCGGCCGCGATGGAGGTCATCTTGAACCTACCACCATTACACATATACATACAGGGAGAGGCTAGAGAGCGGTCACCTACAGACTTATGCAAGGGTCACGACCCATCACCAAACTCCACGGGACGGATTACCAAAGGTTAGAAGAAGAGCTAAGGGCGGATCCAATTACAGGAATACCCAGCGTCACCATGGTAACCAAATACAATTTCAACAGGAAATACGAAGTCAAAGTACTGGAGAGAGGAGCACCCATCAGTGCAGCAACAATCTGGTACACAGACGGCTCGAAGACCGAAGAAGGAGTCGGAGCCGGAATATACGGGCAAAAACCAAGGATAATGTTCCCGGTGAGCCTGTCAAAAGACACCACAGTATTTCTAACAGAAGTAGCAGCAATACACCTCTGCACAGGAGAAATAAACAGACAAGACAGCATAGGTCAGTCCGTTGTTATATTCTCCGACAGTCAGGCAACACTAAAAGCACTAAAGGCCACCCAAGTAAACTCCAAACTTGTGTGGGACTGTTCCTGTGCCTTGAATGAACTAGTTAACCGCAAGAAAGTGACCCTGGCACGGGTTCCAGGACACAAAGGGCATCGAGGAAATGAAAAAGCCGACGAATTGGCCAGACAAGGCTCGTCAATGGCATTTTATGGTCCAGAACCCTTCTGCGGTATAGCAAAAACAACAGTTAAAAAAGCAATCAGAAAATGGGTGGAAAAGCCCAAAGCTGGTGGGAACAATCCCCAGGACAGAGGCAGGCAAAAAGATTTCTCAAGAAACCATCGCCTACACTCACGGCAGGTCCGTAAAAGTAATAGTAGTCATACTTACAGGGCACTATAAACTTAACAAGCATATGAAAAACATAGGTCTGGGAGAAGAAACCACGTGCAGGTTTTGCCAGACAGAGGAAGAAACCTCAATCCATATTATATGCGAATGCGATGGAATAGCAAGGACAAGGTTTTCACAGAAGGGAACGGAATACCCAGAGGCAGAGAGCTACGTTGAAGAGCCACTGTCAGGGATCCTAACCATACTTAAAAGTACGAAGCTCGCGCAAGTCATCTAATTATCAGGGGAAACACAATAGATCTGCAAAGGTCGCAGTTGAAATAGGCCGTAGAGCCACCCCTTTTTACATCTATCTATCTATATAAAAACTAACAAGATCTAGTAAGTTTAAATGCAGAACTCTGTAAGGAAATTCTGGAAAATAAAAATGTAGGCATTCCGAAAAACAAAACGCCAATAAATCTTTCTAGTAAAACATATGTAGAACGACAGCTTGCTTGGCGTATTCAATGTGTGATGAAATATATAAACAACTAGAAGATAATTTATATTAAAAGGTCAATTTTGTGTAGCAAGAGAAATAAAAATAGTTTCTACATTGTAATGTAATTTTTACATGTTCTTGAATACCAATTTCATCCAATCTATACATATACATACCCGGAAACATATTAAAATATATAATACAATCAGTGTTATCAACAAACGAGAACAACCTTTCCAAAATACGCATAATCACCATTATCAACACAATCTAAAACGTTGTGCCCACCATTGAGGTCTTAACGACGTACACGTCAAATCCTGAAAAACCCGAAAACAACAACTTTTGTACTCTTATCGAAAGTTTCTTTTGTCGAAAATCTAGGTGCTTAATGTGTTAAACTTTATTTTTCCTTAGGGATCTTGTAATTATGCGTTAGAACATAAACTAACGATTCTTTCTTTACTTCGAAGTATTTCAGCTTTTATTATGCAAATTCGGTAAGAAATTTGTTTAGCGAAAGCTTTTTAGATAAAATGTAAATGACTTTTCACCTTTTGTTTATGCAGTTCTAGTTATTTTAGGCGAAAAAATTGGTTTAATATTCATGATCCCGGCTGAAATTAACAGATTTAATCCGGTTAGGTTCTGCATTTATAACGGCCGAGAGGTTGTGGATGACTCTGTATAATCCTCTATACGGCCAGGAAATGCAAATATTTTAAATTATACTGGGTGTCACACAGCAGCTTAAATACATAATTTAATATGATAGAAAATTTTTACGAGGCGGCACAGTGGACCAGATTATGTTTTTAGCGGGAAAAAGCCCCAAAATACTGTCTAACCAGAGCAGCAAAATATTTTTATCCAAAAGAAATAAGAGAGCTTATCACTGAAAAACGAAAACTAAGACAGAAATGGCATCAATCGAGAGCACCAATGGATGAAAGAAATTTAAACAATGCTACTCAGCAATTAAAAAGAGAAATTCAGAAATTAAAAAATGATTCAATTAGCACTTATCTGACAGTAATAGCGACTATTCGCTTTGGAAAGCAACTAAAAGATTAAAAAGACCTCCTAGCAAATTCGAAGGAGATGAACTCATAGAAGAGGAAAATCCTATTGTAGAAGAAAGGGATTACCTCACCAAAAGAAATAAGTACAGAAATAAAAGAAAACATAAACCCTAAGAAAGCGCCTGGGTTCGATCGATTATGGGAGAGATATTAAAACAACTTCCGAGGAAAGCTATAGTAAAACTTACATACATCATTTAGAATAAGATATGTTTCACGGATGTGGAAAGTATCAGAAGTTATCATGTTACCAAAACCAGGGAAACCACCACATGAAATTACGTATTACAGGCCTATATCCCTACTTCCTGTAATCTCGAAACTGTATGAAAAAAATCAAATACTATTAAACGAGCAAGGTTTGTATGTGTGTATGTGTGTGTGTCCAGAGGATCTCGAAATCCACTCGTCAGAATTCAATGAAACTTTCAGGGTAGACTAATTCCTATCTAAATCGACAGAAAATGTAGGTCTCATGTCTGTGAAAATTCGATCTTCCGAGATATTTACAAGAAAAGTTAAGCTTTTAGTTTTATTTCCTAGCAACGGCACATAATAATAACTTGTTTCTATAGTAATATATACTATAAAGGATAGATGAGTACAGTAAAACGTCACATTCCATAGGCGTACTTTGCAAAATAAGTTTCTATAATATAAATAAGGTCACAGCATATAAAATATATATACGCACTTCGTAGATTAAATTTTGAAGTTATATTATTTACAAAAAATAAAAATAAACTTTATGCATCTGACACTTTAACATTGAACCAATTAAATTTAACCAATAAATAACAAGGAGGATTATATGTTGGGATTAAACTTTTTTTAATCTCTTAAAAGTAACTCTTCAGTACTTACCTAAACTCAAAGATTAAAAAAAAAGTTAGTTCAAGAACTATCTTTAAAAGTCACTGTCTTCACTACAACTACTGGTATCACTATAATTGTCTTTTCTGAGGTTTATTATTATCGGTTCTATTAAATTATCCATTGATATATCCACTTTCCTAAATGAATTTTCCACATTTTTAACATGACCAATGCATTTTCCCCAATGTTCTCTATTTACATCTGAAACTGCCTTCAGAAACAAATTTCGCACATCAGGAAATTTAAATGTTTTATTGTTTTGAGAAACATAACCTTTTAATAATTGAGACCAGATCAGTTCAATGGAATTTAACTCTGCGTGGTTCGGAGGCAATCTGAGAATTTTAATTCCTTTTTCTCTGGCCATCTCATCTATAATATATTTTTTGAATTTGTTTTTATGTTGCCTTGCTATTACTAATAATTCTGCCTTCAAGGATTTAGGAGGACTGATAATATTTTTAGAATGAAGCCATTTTGAAATATATATTAATACAATATTCTGAATCAATTAAAATACATACGATACGGCTATGAATAAATAAAGTCTGACTTATCTGTCAAAAGAACAGGTTTATCTAGACAAAAACTATATTAGGCCGATTAGATGTATTAAAATTTAAATTTTAACTACAAATACGCATTGAAGGATGAGGTAAAAATAAAATTTCTACCTCTTGAATCTGAAAGAATTCAATTTTAAATTTGCCGCTTTATATAAAAAAGGAAAGGTTCATTTGACGGACATAAATAATTTGCTTGTCAAATGACAGCCATCTCATAAATTCAAACTTGAAAATACAACGTTGCCAATTCAATTTCAGAAATCATGGGTTTAGGTAAATATTTATAGGAACGTTAAGTAACACTGTTAAAATGGACACTTGTCAAAATGTGACACCTGTAAAACCGTGACAACTGTTAAAATGTGATACGTGTCAGAATGTAACAACTGTCAAAATGAACAAATCTCAAAATATGACACCTGTCAGAATGTAACAAATGTCAAAATGTCACATGTATCGTACTTTTCTTTATTTATTACAAAGATCTAACCTAACCTAAAGCTAATATTTTTTTTTTTTTTTTGGCGGTTGGAAATGCTTTATGCACATCGGGTAAAGGTTCTTCCCTTCCCCGATAGTGTGAGACTACCCCTTACGGCTACTATTTTATTATGCGGACAGTTTTAATATTTAAGTTTTCATTATCATAGAGAGAGAGAGAGAGAGAGAGAGAGAGAGAGAAAAAGAATGAATGCTTGTACACGTGTACTATTAACATAGATTTCAATTTTTTATTTTACAAGAAACTTTAAAGAGACATTTAAAATTCTCTTTTTTCATAGTACATTTTAAGGTTGATTGTGATTTTGTATTTTCCAAGAACAAATTGTAATGTAATGTACGAATGAACTATTTTTGTAACTGAAAATTTTTGAAAAAATATGATATCAATATCTGCCACACGTCGAGAGCCTGGTCACAGGTTTTTGTGGAGGTTTTTACCCAAGTATGAATATCGGACCTATAATTTTCCTTCACTGCAGATCAATAAATAATAAAATCAATTGAACATAGAGTTTTTCTTATATAGTGATAAATAGAGTGAGCTGAGCGATCTTCTGTTGACGGGACCTGTGCCCTACACGCTGCTGTTGTCCGTCCCGGAAACGGGGCCTGTCCGCCGTGACTATTCGCGAATATCAAGCGTCAGTAGATGTTGCCCTCTAAAAGGGTGAAATCCCCAGAAACTAGGCATCTTTAATGCATTTAACTAACCTCTGTGACAAGCAGTTGATAAACGTCAATAACAGCTGCAGCCGATTGAAAATTAACACTGACAGCTTTTTTAATTTTCCCGCCTACTTTCAAGCCAATCGCCAATCAACTTTTTATTTATCTCCCTTTAGTAGTTCAAGTAGATGTCGCCCACTCCGTGATTTTCGCGAATTAATTAATAATTTGTCATGTTATAAATATACTTAAATTATATACTCATTGGGCTGCTTAAAAATGTAGATTTGAATATTAAGAGCGAAGCTCGGTGACCAGATATTATTACTAAAAAGACTAAAACCTATTATAGAAGAAAAGAAACTAATTCCATCGCACGAGTTTGGATTTAGAGAAAACCATTCAACTATAGACCAAGTCCATACAATAACTAATATCATCGAAAAAACCTTAGAAGAAAAAAAAGCTCTACTGTCTTCCTTGATATAGCGCAAGCTTTCGATTGAGTTTGGCATGAAGGTCTCAAACACAAAATGAATCGATTATTGCCAAAACACTACTCAAAATTATTAGCATCATATATATCGGAAAGATACTTTAGGATTAAAGAGGAAGAAGCATACTCTAAAATTAAAGAAATTAAGGCATGAGTACCACAAGAAAGTGTATTAGTGATATTCCTGAATTGCCATGCACCTTTGCAGATGACACCGCTATCATGGCAGTAGGGAAAACACATGAAGAGGCTGCAAAAAAAGTACAAACATCATTAGATAGAATTAATAATTGGACCAATCGTTGGAGATTCAAATTTTTTTTTTATTTACAATGTAATCAGCAATCAGAATATACAAATTCTATAAGCTAATCTGCTAACGGTGGACTAAAGAGGATTGCTTTTAGTCCATAATGTGGCATGATGAGATCCCTTCCATTGAAAAGACCTCCAGCACTTCACTTGAAGTCTATTGGTAATTTTCTTTGGAGTTTTCTGGTTTCTGGTTGACGCAGCAATGGTTGTAAGGGTACGTTGGGATGTTCTTCCAATCTCTGGTGGTGTTTTTGGCCTCTTTCTTCTATCAGTTCTTGGAGTGTTGGGACCCGAAGGTCGTTATGTAGTGTGTCGTTTGACACATACCATGGTGCATTTGTGATTGCTCTCAGTATTTTGGATTGAGCTCTTTGTAATATTGATATGTTTGATTTGCTGGCACATCCCCATAATTCGATACAGTCTTGTAGATTAGGAGTTTGTTATCAAGCGATAAGTGAGATTTTCTACCAAGGAGCCAGTACAACTCTTTAAATCTGATATCAATTTGTCTTCTCTTTTTTGTTATGTACTCCTTCCAGGTGAGTCTTTGGTCTAGGTGAAGTCCCAGATACCTAGTAGATTTTTGTTCAGGGATTGGTATATTTTTTAGGGTAAACGTAATTTGCGTAGATTTTGACTCGTTTATAGTTATTTTCCACTTTTCTGTCCAGTCCTGGATTAGATTTAGGTGTTGCTGTAGGTGGTAAGATGCGGATATTGGACTGGCAATTATTCCTGTATCATCAGCGAAGGTACCAATTATTGTATTTGGAGTTGTTGGTAGGTCTGATGTGTACAATAGATACAGTATTGGGCCCAAAACACTACCTTGGGGGACTCCAGATTTAATTGGGAAGAAAGAGGACGCTTCACCTTTGACTCTTGTTCTAAATTGTCTATTATTTAAATAGGATTTAAGTAGGTGGAATAGAGATGGTTGTGTATGTTTGGCTTTGTAGAGAAGTCCTTCATGCCAAACCTTGTCAAAGGCTTGGCTGTCATCAAGAAATACTGTCTTCTAATGATTCGTGTATTGAGTGGATTATTCTATGACATTGCTGGGTTGTTGAGTGTGCTTGTCGCAACCCAAATTGATGGTCAGGAATTTCATTTAATATTGGACTGATTCTTTGTAAAAGTAGTTTTTCAAGGAGCTTAGAAACGTTAGATAAGAGACTAATCGGTCTATATGAGGGGTTACTTTATTAGGATTTTTACCGGGTTTGGGTACTGGTATGATTTCTGCTATTTTGAAATCTTCTGGCCAATATTGTAGCCTCAGAGCTGCATTGAATATATAAGTTAGCATAACAATCTCTTTTGTTGGCAGTACTTTCAGCATTTTAGGAGAAATTTAGTCTAGTCCTGGCGACTTTTTGTTGTTTAATTGGGAGATTACCTGTTTGACTTCTTTTGGTGTGATTAATCTTAATGGTTCAGTTGGTGGCAAGTCGCTAGCTAGAAAGTCGTTGATGTTCTGATCTATTGCGTCATCTGGTAAGGTAAATACTTTAGAGAGGTGTTCCGCGAATAGTATGGCCTTTTCTTCGTTGCTTCTTGCCCAAGGTCCTAGTGTAGGTGTTCCTTTCGAATAGGGGGATTTATTTGTTGCGGCTTAAATTTTGCTTTTACTGGTTTCCACACTGAGTTATCAAATCGATTGAGGTTGGATACATAGTCATTTAAATGTTGATTGTGCATTTCCTTGAGTTTGGCTTTAAGTTTGTTGCCATTTTTTTCTAGCTCTTCTTTTTTCTTCTATTAATTTTTTAATTTCCAGAGGGACGTTCGTTGTATTTTTTGTGTCCTTGGTTGGTGGTGTGGCTAGTTTTGCTGCTTCTTGTAGGATAGTAATTAGTTTGCTTGTAGTTTCGTCTACTGGAGAATCAATGAAAATAAATCGGTACATGTTAATTATACTAACAAAAACAATGAGTATATACCAGTCAGAATAAATAATACCCAGATCCCTTATGCTAATTCAGCACAGTATCTAAGTATTACTTTAGATGCGAGACTACGCTGGAAGGACCATGTCAATAAGAAACGTGAAGAACTCAGCATAAAATTCAGAAAAATGTATTGGCTGCTTGGAAGAAATTCTACCCGTCATTATATAACAAAATATTATTATACAAACAAATCCTGAAACCGGTATGGACATATGGTATCCAGCTTTGGGGCTGTGCCAGTCAGAGTAATTTACTCATAATACAGAGATTGCAGAACAAAGCATTAAGGAGCATAGTCAACGCTCCCTGGTATGTACTGCAGAAATAGTGACCTCCATAATAATAAAAAAATCCAAACATTAAAAAAATAAAATTAGAGTCTGAAAATCCTCCTGGGACAAAAGCTTCTACAGGTATTAAATTACATTATTCCAGACTACTGTCGAAATATCAACTCTCTGATTCTCTTATTCTTATTACAGGAGCAAGCTAATTTTACACTTGTTAATGCACCTCGTCAGTAAAAAGTAGGCCGCTCGATTATCCTTAAATCAAACTATAGTTGGAAAGACAGCTTGAAAGTTGTATCGACGTTGAAGCTCCACCCTTTGGAGAAACCTGTACTTCACTTCACTTTCAGGTACGTTGAAATTATGCCTGCCGCTTATACAATAAGCATATATAATTTCAACAAATAATAATAATTAGTTTGTCTAAAAATTGTAGGTCCAGAAATGTGGCTTTTTCTACAGAAATTCATAATATTTTTTCTCTTAAATCAATTGTAGTGGATAATCGTAAATTAGTATCCAAAAGAGAAAATCTTAAAACCCTCATCTATCTGGTTGAAAACGCCCACAGTATTTTTTTACATTTCAATGGCTCTGCCTGAAATAATAAAGAATCCGGCGCTGGAAGCAAATCGACGATTTATTCAAATGTGCATTCACTAGGAGTAAGTAAAGAGCTGTCAACTGGTTCAGACGGTCAGAGCCTTTTCTGACCACAGCTTTTCCATCCACGCCAGCTTTGTTTATTCCCAAACAAAAGGAGGAAAACAATGGAAAACCGCCATTTCCGCAATCCAGGCAGTCTTATATTCGGACGCTTCTTCCGGATCAAGCCGTCTGTGATCTTGGAAACGGAAGGGTTGGCCCTATACGTCGAAACTTCGCTACGGATCGTGACTTATTAACGTCGAAAACGGCACTGATAATGGCAGGAAGGCAAACACCCTTAAGGCAAAAGCGACTGTACAAATAGTCAAAGAGATTGGAGTTTTTATGAATCATAAAAGAGGAGAAGGAGAGATGAGGTTGAGGTTTCGTACTTTAAATGTTTATTTTTCGGCGTTTTAGGGCAAGGAACTTCCTCCGTATTTGAGGATGGGCTTTCTTTTTGATTTATTATGTATGAAAGCTTTCGCACACGAAACGTTAGCGATTTCTACACGGTTGGTAAAATATTTCAAATGTTTCTTAATAAAAATGGACTATTTTAAAGATAAATACAGACAATCAAACGAAATTAAAGACTTGTTTGATCGTAAATTGTTATCAATTTACTTAAGGAAATAATTCTTATACCAAGTAGGATAAAACATTACTGGAAAGTCGGTATTGCCACTTAGGACGAAATATAACAAGTCATCTACAACTCTGAGGGGTCGCAAATTTAAAGTATTTATCTTTCTTTCATTTTCAGCCACCAGTGAGTCTACACCAATTGTTATTTTTTCTTTCATCTAGAATTGTGCCTAATTTCAGATTTCTATATCTTACTCATACGTTTCAAACTCCCAATTTCATCATTATACCTTGCCATAAAATAGTTAAAAACAGTTTGACTGTATTCACAAACTGGATCAGTTATTTTGATTTTCTATAATTTACAGTGTTATTCCCGGGCTCATTCCTCATCAGGATGCTGTCTTCTTTTTCTACACGTGAATAATAAATAGACCTAATGTTTAATTCAGTTGAATTGACATTTAACAGATATTCCGAGGAGACTGTAAATTCGGAACAATCAATTTTGCTTTTGAGAAGACCCAATACGAATCTCAAAGGTATTATAAATAATCCAAGTGCCATGTTAACATTTCGTATTAATTTCCAATGAATCAACTACTTAAATAAGTGATTTCAGAAGTTGGAATCAAGATGTCATATAATTTATTTAAAGAAATATTTTTCCATGTTTATAAAAGATGTTCAAAAAGAGCTCCACCACTTGACACTAATAAAGTTTTTTTACAATTGCTATTAATTATTATTTTTTTGATATCCTTTATTACTGTAATCTGTTTCAACAATAAACAAGATAATTGTAGTAGAATACAATGGCAGGATATTCTAAAAATTTCTCCCGCACGGTGGCGGTGTTGTAGATGTAGACCTGTCAAAAATCATCCGTGAACTGTTTTGTGTGGATTTATTCTAGTTTCTAAAATATATTTTGAAAATGGTCGATAAATACGGTAGCTGGACCGTTAATCAGCTGAAAATTGAATTAAAGAATCGAAATGCGAAATGCGTAGGCAAGAAGGAAGCTCTAATTGAGAGGTAAGTGGTAGAATTTAACCTCATCTTCTTTAAATATAAAAATTAATGTATGTATGTATGTTTGTATCTTATGCATTCCTAAACTGTTCGACCGAGTTTGATGAAATTTTGAGGGGTTGTTATATGGACCCCAGGAAATGTTTACCACCCTTTTTTACACCATTCCCTATGGGGAAAACAGTGACACTGCGCGAGATCTCAAACAACATAAAAGATAGAGATAAACGGTCAACGGCAATGAAATCTGGGGTCGGGCGGAGGTCATAGGCGTATTATTACACCATTCCCTTCGGGGAAAATAGTGACACTACGTGAGATCTCAAACATCTTTTTCCTATTTGTATCGCTAGGAAATCGACGTCCTGTTGTTCTTGAAGAGCAATATGGTACAACACACAGCGAAAGCATGCGTTTATGGTTGATTACGTGAAGACTTATTAATTAATATCTGGTCACCGAGCTTCGCTCTTAATATTCAAATCTACATTTTTAAGCAGCCCAATGAGTATATAATTTAAGTATATTTATAACATGACAAATTATTAATTAATTCGCGAAAATCACGGAGTGGGCGACATCTACTTGAACTACTGATAGGGAGATAAATAAAAAGTTGATTGGCGATTGGCTTGAAAGTAGGCGGGAAAATTAAAAAAGCTGTCAGTGTTAATTTTCAATTGGCTGCAGATGTTGTTGACGTTTATCAACTGCTTGTCACAGAGGTTAGTTAAATGCATTAAAGTTGCCTAGTTTCTGGGGATTTCACCCTTTTAGGGCAACTTCTACTGACGCTTGATCTTCGCGAATTGTCACGGTGCACAGGCCCCGTTTCCGGGACGTGCAACAGCAGCGTGTAGGGCACACGTCCCGTCAACTGAAGATCGCTCAGCTCACTCTATTTATCACTATATAAGAAAAACTCTATGTTCAATTGATTTTATTATTTTTTGATCTGCTGTAAAGGAAAATTATAGGTCTGATATTCATCCGGGGGTAAAAACCTCCACAAATACCTGTGACCAGACTCTCGAGGTGTGGCAGATATTGATATCATATTTTTTCAAAAATTCTTTCTCTCTCTCTCTCTCTCTGATCATGAAAACTTAAATATTAAAACTGTCCGCATAATAAAATAGTAGCCGTAAGGGGTAGTCTCACATTATCGGGGAAGGGAAGACAGGTGTCCATTTTAACAGTGTTACTCAATGTTCCTATAAATATTTACCTAAACACATGATTTCTGAAATTGAATTGGCAACGTCGTATTTTCAACTTTGAATTAATAAGATGGCTGTCATTTGACAAGCAAATTATTTATGTCCGTCAAATGAACCTTTCCTTTTTTATATAAAGCGACAAATTTAAAATTGAATTCTTTCTGATTAAAACGCCAGAAATTAAATAAAGTCAAACCTTTTTACTACTATACTATACAGAAGAAAGGAGTGCAGTATTTAATTTGCAGAACGTAGTACAGGTTCAAGAGGTAGAAATTTTATTTTTACCTCATCCTTCAATGCTTATTTGTAGTTAAAATTTAAATTTTAATACATCTGATCGGCTTAATATAGTTTTTGTCTAGATTCTTGTTTCCATGGTTTTTACTGTAATAAATTTGTTCTTTTGACAGATAAGTCAGACTTTATTTATTCATAGCCGTATCGTATGTATTTTAATTGATTCAGAATTTTGTATTAATATATATTTCAAAATGGCTTCATTCTAAAAATATTATCAGTCCTCCTAAATCCTTGAAGGCAGAATTATTAGTAATAGCAAGGCAACATAAAAACAAATTCAAAAAATATATTATGGATGAGATGGCCAGAGAAAAGGGAATTAAAATTCTCAGATTTCCTCCGAACCACGCAGAGTTAAATTCCATTGAACTGATCTGGTCTCAATTATTAAAAGGTTATGTTTCTCAAAACAATAAAACATTTAAATTTCCTGATGTGCGAAATTTGTTTTTGAAGGCAGTTTCAGATGTAAGTAGAGAACATTGGGGAAAATGCATTGATCATGTTTAAAAATGTGGAAAATTCATTTAGGAAAGTGGATATATCAATGGATAATTTAATAGAACCGATAATAATAAACATCAGAAAAGACAATTATAGTGATGCCAGTAGTTTTAGTGAAGACAGTGACTTTTAAAGATAGTTCTTGAACTAACTTTTTTTTTAATCTTTGAGTTTAGGTAAGTACTGAAGCGTTACTTTTAATGCCAAGAGATTTAATTTAATCCCAACATATAATCCTCCTTGTTATTTATTGGTTAAATTTAATTCGTTCAATGTTAAAGTGTCGGATGCATAAAGTTTATTTTTATTTTTTGTAAATATAACTTCAAAATTTAATCTACGAAGTGCGTATATATATTTGATATGCTGTCACCTTATTTATATTATAGAAACTTATTTTGCAAAGTACGCCTATGGAATGTGACGTTATATCCCCACTTTGACTGTACTCATCTATCCTTTATAGTATATATTACTATAGAAACAAATTATTATTATGTGCCGTTGCTAGGAAATAAAACTAAAAGCTTAACTTTTCTTGTAAATATCTCGGAAGATCGAATTTTCACAGACATGGGACCTCCATTTTTCGCCGATTTAGATAGGAATTAGTCTACCCTGAAAGTTTCATTGAATTCTGACGAGTGGATTTCGAGATCCTCTGGACACACATACACACACACACACACACACATACAAACCTTGCTCGTTTAATAGTATTTGATAATCAGTGAACCCACGAGACTAATGTTTATTTATATTTGAAACTATGAAAACAATGATTTGACAGGTCTACATTGACTAGTGCGCCAACTGGTGTAAATTTTAAGAACTACGCAAAATATCTAGCCATTGACATAGTCGGCGTTACACCCAATGGTGTGTACCTTGGGAACTAAAGGTTTGGTCTATGAGCACTGCTTGAACTAGTCTATAAATTTATATAATTATGCATCCAGTGGGTCTCGTCTTTTCAGTCTTCTGATTTGTAGTGGAATTAGATGGTCGTTTGCTAGTGTATTGGGATGGTCTTGTAGTCTATTCTGATATTTGGTATGCAGTGAATTAATGGCATCTTAAATATAGTTTCTCTCTCTTTCCACTGGATTAAAACCACTTAGTTGTTAAAAAAGTTTTTTTATTGACGTTTCGGCTTTCCAGATCGAAAGCCGTTATCAAAATGACATAAAATAAATAAATTTACTAGAAACAGAACACTTGATAATCTTGCAAAAATATGACATCAACATAGTATACATAGAATAAGATTTTGAGATTGAAGATGTCAAAATCTGTTTCAATCATATTTTTGTGACGTTTCTGGGAACGAATTTTTTGAAAGGATAGCGCATTTGCATATTATAAGAGAATTTATACTTCGTCATAAATGAAGTTTTCTAATTCCTTTATCAAAAATTCAAAACATTTTTTAGAAAAATTATCAAAAATCAAAATTACAAATTCAGATATAATGGTTAGTTTTGATGTAGTCAGTTTATTTCCAAATGTTCCTGTCGATAAAACTCTTAATCTTGTGAGAAAAAAGTTGACAAGTGATAATACATTAATAAATAGAACTAAATTAAGCGTCTCAGCAATTCTAGAATTATTGGAACTATGTATTAAAACTACATATTTTCAATTAAATAGTGATTTTTATCAGCAAAATTTTGGCATGGCAATGGGTTCTCCTTTATCACCAAAATTGTGTGATATTTTCATGGAGAATTTTGAAATGGAAATTGTAAACAAACAAAATTTAAGACCTTCTATCTGGTTTAGATATCTAGATGATATCTTTGCAATTTGGCAACACGATAGGGAAAATATTGATACATTTTTATATACTATTAATAATTCGGAACCTACTATTAAATTTACAATTGAAATTGAAAATAATAAAAAATTACCGTTTCTTGATGTACTAATACACAATAACAACAATTGTTTTGATACATCAGTTTTTAGAAAAGAAACACATACAAATAGATATCTAAATTTTAATTCAAACCACTCAATTTGTGTTAAACGAGGTATTGTCAAATCTCTTTCCGATAGAGCAAAAACAATTTGTTCAAATGACAATATCTTAAATAATGAATTATCACTTGTTAAATCTGTCTTGATTAAGAACAACTACCCAAGTAAATTTATAAATCGTGAACTTTACCGAGACATCAAAACTAAAGATCAAAATTTAAACCCCCCAATAATTCTTTCAAATATAGTAAAAATCCCTTATATTCCAAAATTATCCGAAAAAATTAGAAGGATTGGCAATAAATTTAATTTAAAAACAGTTTTTCAAACTAATAATACATTAAAATCTTTAATAGTAAATACAAAACCTTTTAATGAAATTCAAAACACAAAAAATTGTATTTACAAAATTCCATGCGAATGTAATAAATTTTATATAGGAGAAACATCTAGACCTTTTCATATTAGACTTAATGAACACCAATCGTACATTAAAAATAAACAATTCGAAAAATCCAAAATATGTGAACACGCATGGGATTCTGGTCATAAAATACAATGGAATTTTTCAACTAGATTATTAAAAGAACCGAATAATTATAACCGCAAAGTTAAAGAAGCAGCATTGATATGCTTAAATAATAACGAATGTGTTTCTAATTGTTCGGTTGATATTTCAAAAATTTGGATACCTATTTTACAAAAAGAGTTAATTGCAAAAAGGATACCCTCTATATCGGGATAGTATCATAAGTTTTTATCTGGTTTTTTCTTATGATAATATTAATAAGAAAACTTCATTTATGACGAAGTATAAATTCTCTTATAATATGCAAATGCGCTATCCTTTCAAAAAATTCGTTCCCAGAAACGTCACAAAAATATAATTGAAACAGATTTTGACATCTTCAATCTCAAAATCTTATTCTATGTATACTATGTTGATGTCATATTTTGGCAAGATTATCAAGTGTTCTGTTTCTAGTAAATTTATTTATTTTATGTCATTTTGATAACGGCTTTCGATCTGGAAAGCCGAAACGTCACTAAAAAAACTTTTTTAACAACTAAGTGGTTTTAATCCAGTGGAAAGAGAGAGAAATTAAAATACAAACCACAATGAGCTTCCGAAATGAATTAAATATAGTTTTTTAAAATCACCATTTTAATGACAACTTCTTGACATATAATTTGGTATGAAAATATATCACTGGTTGGCTTCATCTTCAAAAGGAATGACAAAGATTTTCTTGTAGGTGTATTTCGTTTTGCATTTGTAGTTCTAGATGCAATTTTCCAATTTCTGTAGCTTTAAAATTAGTTTAAGTTAAAGCACAATTGTTTTCGGGTTTCTTCAGTGTGTGTTTCATCAGATCTCTCTTTGGTAATGTATAAAATGTACAGCTTGATTTCCTTTGGAAGTATCTGAGTAGGTAAGTTTTCCAATGCTTTTTCTTACAATAATTTGTTGGTCACTTTAATTTTTTTTAAATTAACACAAATAGAAATAAAATAATTAACACCCTATATGAACTAATGAAATATGTAATATATTTCCCTTGATTTATTTCTGTGCTTTAAATTAAAACTAATTCGTCCTCGAAATTGAAACTAAATTAGTGTAAAAAAAACAAAGCGCGATGCCATCGGGAAAATAGTGTGACCGATAAATTTTAGTTGAAGCAAAACTATCTTGAATAATTAATGTTCTTACAAAACCAAATGAAAATGTATTGAACAGTAACCGGTTGAAATGTCTAATTTAACAGGAAATAAGTTTTACTATAAAATCCTTTTATAAAGTCCTTTTTGTAGTTGTTTTGCAAAAATTATTCATCACATCTTAATAGTAAATAACTTTGTTTTTTAAATAATTTTCTGTCGTAAAGATGGCGTTGGAGTTACCCTTGGAAAAAATTAAAAAATCGATGAGGATGATAACTCCTAAAAAAATCACAGTAAACACTTGCCGTTTTAAATAAAAAATTTTAAATTTATCAAAATTAGTAAACCAGAAAAGAATTTTAATTTATTAGATTCGATATCCTAAAACCGGTTTCTGCCTTTCGGCTTCATCAGTTAGGCTTTTCGAATTCAATAAATAAAATTCCAAACTCGTACAAGTCAATAGCTATATCGCAGTACATACAGTAGTGCCACTTAGCGTCGGCACCTTTGATATTGGTGTCCAGCAGTTTCATTTTTTATATTCGCACTAATGACAGTAATGACATTTCTCCCCGCAACGATCCCTAACAATGCTCGATATATCAATTATTGATATAAACTGCTCGCTAAAATTCAGTCTATGCAAATAAGGTTGGAAACATGGAAAAGTAGTAAAAATTAATTATGCAGTTTTCAATGAGGTAAAATTCATTTAATCGGATGCACCCGAGATAAAAAAAAATGTTTGGTGATTCATACGTATTTTTGTCTCCTGAACACGAATTTGAAGTCATACAAAATTGTGGTTCAGTTGTGGGCTTATATAGTTTGATTCTGTTTAAAAAAGTTAATACAGCCATTCTATATTCGTTGTTAAAAAAAATGCAAGAGATTATTACGAAAATATTTATTTTTCCCATTTCAGTTGACATTTCACATTCCTAATATATAAGAAAGAAATTTATTGCATAGAATGTACATAGCGTACAATGCATGACACCTCATAAAAACATAGATAGGTAGATATTTATTAATATATGAATTGTTAAATTATCATAATTCGAGATGCTATTGTAGAATTGTCACAAAAATGATCACTCATCACATCACTCAATGAACATACATAGGGATTGACGCCTCATTGATAAAAATTCCTAAAACCAGAATTTGAAATAGGAGACTACTTTATGAAATGTTTATAACACTTCTAATATATTACACAGTAGATTGGATGAAACTTTTTAAATCCTACAATTATGGAAGGAGTGCCTGTCGTTCTTAAACTCGTCGTTTGCGCATAGCCAGGAGTCGCAACTCCTGGCTAATGCGCATTGAAAAATTACAACCAGAAATTGGCCGAAGTGGAATTTACTGTATGTACTGTGGCTATATCCGCTAATTTTTAGATGTGCTATCATCTATGGTTGGAAGAGGGTATTGACAATAAATTTTGACTGAATCTAGTCAAGATGTCACTTTCTTCTTTTTATCCCTTTAAGAGATTAGTACAAAGTTAGTAAACCAGCAAGGAATTTTAATTTATTAGATTTGACATCCTAAAACCGGTTTCTGCCTTTCGTCTTCATCAGTTAGGCTTTTCGAAACCAATAAATAATATTCCAAACTCGTACAAGTCAATAGCTATATCTGCTATAAGATAAAATTTTTAGATGTGCTACCATCTATGGTTAGAAGAGAGTATTGACAATAAAAATGTTGCCACATGTTATAAATTGTGGTAATGATCCAGTTTGTTAGTTTTAGTATTAATCATGAAATAAATATTTATAAATTTACAGTTTTTTGAAACATATTGATCATTGATAAAGGTATTAACAATAACAACAAAAATTATAATAATAACGGATAATTATTCCTTTTCTTTCTTAATAATTTTGTTATAAATGCGAGTTTAACGATTTTCTCTACCTGGCTATAATTTATGTAAAATATCTGTAAACTTATTTCATTTTTGGTAATTTAGGTCCTGTATAATTCCCCATTTCCACAAAAATATTAATAGCTTGGCAACCTTGCAGTATTACATTTTTAAGGGTGTTTACATCTGGTCACCGAGCTTCGCTCTTAATATTCAAATCTACATTTTTAAGCAGTCCAATGAGTATATAATTTAAGTATATTTATAACCTGACAAATTATTAATTAATTCGTAAAAATCACGGAGTGGGCGACATCTAGTTGAACTACAGAAAGGTAGATAAATAGAAAGTTGATTGGCGATTGGCTTGAAAGTAGGCGGGAGGTTAGTTAAATGCATTAAAAGTTGCCTAGTTTCTGGAGATTTCACCCTTTTAGGGCAACATCTACTGACGCTTGATCTTCGCGAATAGTCACGGCGGACAGGCCCCGTTTCCGGGACGGGCAACATCAGCGTGTAGGGCATAGTGGTTTCAGTGGGGTGGTTTTAGTGAGTAACCGTAAGGGGTAGTCTCACACTATCGGGGAAGGGAAGAACCTTTACCCGATGTGCATAAAGCATTTCCACCCGCCAAAAAAAAAAGATTAGCTTTAGGTTAGGTTAGATCTGTGTAATAAATAAATAAAAGTACGATACGTGTGACAGTTTGACATTTGTTACATTCTGACAGGTGTCATATTTTGACATTTGTTCATTTTGACAGTTGTAACATTCTGACACGTATCACATTTTAACAGTTGTCACGTTTTGACAGGTGTCACATTTTGACAAGTGTCCATTTTAACAGTGTTACTCAACGTTCCTATAAATATTTACCTAAACCCATGATTTCTGAAATTGAATTAGCAACGTTGTATTTTCAACTTAGAATTTATGAGATGGCTGTCATTTGACAAGCAAATTATTTATGTCCGTCAAATGAACCTTTTCTTTTTTATACTTTTCAGGTTTATTCTGGTTATAAATTGCTACTTGGGCATTTGTAGAATAAAAAAAAGTGAAAAATATTTTTCCGCGCAAAAATTTCTATTGCTAAGTATATTGATTTTATCATGTTTTATAGCATCTGCGAAAATTTCATGAAAATCCCAGCCGGTCCCATTTTCTTAACGTTTAACCAGAGATGTGCGTGTCAGTAGTTGTCAAAATTTGTAGGTCATTATGGATAAAAAGCGGCAAATTTAAAATTGAATTCTTTCAGATTTAAACGCCAGAAATTAAATAAAATCAAACCTTTTTACTACTATACTATACAGAAGAAAGGAGTGCAGTATTTAATTTGCAGAACGTAGTACAGGTTCAAGAGGTAGAAATTTTATTTTTACCTCATCCTTCAATGCTTATTTGTAGTTAAAATTTAAATTTTAATACATCTGATCGGCCTAATATAGTTTTTGTCTAGATTTAATCTTGTTTCCATGGTTTTTACTGTAATAAACCTGTTATTTTGACAGATAAGTCAGACTTTATTTATTCATAGTATGTATTTTAATTGATTCGGAATTTTGTAATAATATATATTTCAAAATGGCTTCATTCTAAAAATATTATCAGTCCTCCTAAATCCTTGAAGGCAGAATTATTAGTAATTCAAATTCAAAATTCAAAAAATATATTATAGATGAGATGGCCAGAGAAAAACTAATTAAAATTCTCAGATTGCCTCCGTACCACGCAGAGTTAAATCCCATTGAACTGATCTGGTCACAATTATTAAAAGGTTATGTTTCTCAAAACAATAAAACATTTAAATTTCCTGATGTGCGAAATTTGTTTTTAAAGGCAGTTTCAGATGTAAATAGAGAACATTGGGGAAAATGTTAAAAATTTGGAAAATTCATTTAGGAAAGTGGATATATCAATGGATAATTTAATAGAACCTATAATAATAAACCTCAGAAAAGACAATTATAGTGATACCAGTAGTTTTAGTGAAGACAGTGACTTTTAAAGATAGTTCTTGAACTAACTTTTTTTTTAATCTTTGAGTTTAGGTAAGTACTGAAGCGTTACTTTTAATGCCAAGAGATTAAAAATAGTTTAATCCCAACATATAATCCTCCTTGTTATTTATTGGTTAAATTTAATTCGTTCAATGTTAAAGTGTCAGATACATAAGGTTTATTTTTATTTTTTGTAAATAATATAACTTCAAAATTTAATCTACGAAGTGGGTATATATATTTTATATGCTGTGACCTTATTTATATTATAGAAACTTATTTTGCAAAGTACGCCTATGGAATGTGACGTTATATCCTCTCTCCTTTATAGTATATTACTATAGAAACAAGTTGCCGTTGCTAGGAAATAAAACTAAAAACTTAACTTTTCTTGTAAATATCTCGGAAGATCGAATTTTCACAGACATGAGACCTACATTTTTTGCCGATTTAGATAGGAATTAGTCTACCCTGAAAGTTTCATTGAATTCTGACGAGTGGATTTCGAGATCCTCTGGACACACATACATACATACATACATACAAACCTTGCTCGTTTAATAGTATTTGATTTACTTATGCATCTACATTGCGTTTCATATATGGATACATTTTTTTTTATCCACGTATTTTTGACGATTTTGATATTAAATTTACATCGACTGCTTGACTAATATAAACCCGCAGAATGAAAAATGTTTCTACTGTATTAACGAGCATACTAGAAAAGCTTGCATGTCTTCTATCAGACATATTAAATTTCATTTAATGATAAAAAATTGGTAAATATCTTTTTACAAAGGATATAGTGACACACCGTAATTATAAAAAGAATAACAAGAGTTGGCGTAAACCCACAAAGCTTCTGACACTGACGTCGGGTTCACTTCAAACTTCTAAAGGTGAAATAGGAGGATAAAATTACTATAAAGAATCAAGACTCTCGTATGTTTATGATGAATAAAAAGCATCATAAAATTTTCAGGTATTATCTACCTGTGTCTAAAGCTCTTATTAAGGATAAAGCTTGGATAAAATTTTCTAAAAAATAGAATAGATTGATCAAAATGATCGAAAATCCAAATAACTTAACAACGATTTTACATATATATAGTATTTATTTCTTTATTAAACAGATTACGGCTCAAATGAACACAAAAAAGGGTAATTTTGAATTTTGATAGCTAAAGGACGTGAATTAATTTATTAGTCTGACGGCGGCGATTGCATAAATATAATTTTGTTTATTTGTTTATCTTATTTTTTCACTGAATTTTTTATTTATTTATCGAGCAAATGTTGATTGCACCCCTGGACGAGATAGGACGCCCCTGTGATACAGCGTATAACAAAAATAGTGTATGAATTAAATTTAATCAACTTTTCAGGCTAACATGAAAAAATGGAGAAATGTGCAAATTAATTACTGAAAGAAAAAAATTCTTGGAAATAATTGCAACTGTCAACGAATCCTGAAAATAATTGAAACAGCTAAGGAATTCTGGAAATAAAAAATCTCAACAGACTCTTTCAGCAACTCAACAAGAAGTGAGACATTTGGTTCACATTTACCTGAAATAATAAGAAAACAAAGATTCTGATTTTTCGCTTAGGAGAGCAACACGGAATCTTAAAGACCAATTAGCGAAGTTCCTTTAATTAAAAAAATAACAATATGATGAAATGAAAAAACTAGATACACATGTCACTAAGGGAGAAATAAAGAAAATATTTAATTTTTTGACATCTAATCTAATTGACTACTCTAACTTATCCCGCCGTTAACATTATGAAATAATATTGTCTTTTGTCGTCTTTCTAAGTGTCCTGAAAATGAACAATTCAGCCTACCCCTTAAATTCCAGGCATAAAATAATACATTCAAACAACGAAAACATTGTTAGGAGCTGATATTAACTTGGGAAAACAATGTAAACAATGCTTGCGGAAAATTTAAGTTTAGTAGAAAATACGTTTTAACCTTGAGAGGTTTGGTACAAAATATGTAGTTAATGTTAGATCTAACTGCTAACAGAAATTTTTTCTTATACAAGGTGTCCAATAAGTAAACGGAAAGCCCACTATCGAGTAGGTTATCTAGGCAAATTTAATAGTCAAAATTTTTATTCAGACAATTTAATTCTATGATTTGAAAATTAACAAAATAAGAATTAGTTTCCATTGTGAAGCTACAAGAAATTTAGTTTCAGCTATCAAGTTATAGTACTATTCCACCCCTATTTAGGGTTTGTTTAAAAGTCTAGTACAGGGTGTCTCAAATTGTTGTGTTTTGCAGGGTTTCTCGTAAACTAGAAGAGATAGAAGAAAAGCACTTAAGATGTTATGACTTCTTTTTTTGTTAAAGTAACGATATCCTAATTAAATCTTTAGTAACTCCCTGCAGTTGGATGATACAGGGCGATTATTGAAAACTGTCGAAAACTACAAGGTACTATAACTTCTTAATTAAGAAAAATATAAAAAAACGTTATAAAAACTTTTGATAGATATAATAATAAAGATTTCAGTGGCGCACAGATATTTTTTTTGGGGGCTCACTAAGGAAATATAATGGAAACTTATGTTTTTTTAAATGGGACACCCTGTATATTTTGACGTTTTTCGTTTCCTTTTTTAATTCTCATTCACCTGATATGACATATTATATATCTATTTTCAATGGTTGGAGCTAAAGTGCAAATAAACCATTTATGGATGTTATCAGGTGAAACACCCTTAAAAAATTGAACACATATAAATTTAAGATTTTATTACTGATGTGTGACAATTTTATTTATCAAAATTATAATTAATAAAAAATAAAACCAGATTGAAAAAATAAAAACAATAAACTTATGAAACAACAAGAGGCATTGTAACAATAACTAATTTTATTAGAATGTGAAAATTACATTAAATGTTCAAAATGTCCTTCGTTTTGTTGTAATAATAATTGACACCTTTTTCTTACTGATCTTACACAATTGAGTATGTGCACTGGCTTTATTTTTCTAAATGCGGCATGAATATTTTATAATAAATCTTCCCTACTCTCGAAGTTAGTCTTGTAAATATTATTTTTTAAAAATCCCCAAATAAGTTAGTTGTTACAATGTTTCTTGTTGTTTCATAAGTTTATTGTTTTTATTTTTTTAATCTGGTTTTATTTTTTATTAATTATAATTTTGATAAATAAAATTGTCACACATCAGTATCCTTATAATAAAATGTTAAATTTCGTTACTGAGTGTTCAATTTTTTAAGGGTGTTTCACCTGATAACATCCATAAATGGTTTAGTTGCACTGTAGCTCCAACCATTGAAAATAGATATATAATATGTCATATCAGGTGAATGATAATTAAAAAAGGAAACGAAAAACGTCAAAATATACAGGGTGTCCCATTTAAAAAAACATAAGTTTGCATTATGTTTCCTTAGTGAGCCCCCTAAAAAAATATCTGTGCGCCACTGAACTCTTTAATATTATATCTATCAAAAGTTTTTATAACGTTTTTTTTTATTTTTCTTAATTAAGAAGTTATAGTACCTTGTAGTTTTCGACAATTTTCAATAATCGCCCTGTATCTTCCAACTGCAGGGAGTTACTAAAGATTTAATTAGGCTATCGTTACTTTAACAAAAAAAGAAGTCATAACATCTTAACTGCTTTTCTTCTATCTCTTCTAGTTTACGAGATACCCTGCAAAACACAACAATTTGGGACACCCTGTACATAATGCTCTTTTACTTGTTGAGATAAGATATAAAACGCCCCATAAAAAGTTAATATACCTAAAAAATAATAACCTCAAGACAGATTCTGTTTCTCTCACTACTTCATAAATGCCTCCCTGTTTTCATATTAATTTTCGTGAACAAAGGCAATATGCAAGAAACCAAAAAGGAATATAAAGTGAGCGCCAGATGAGAATAAAATGAATTTCAAAATTGAAATGGTTTTCAATGCCTCAAGGTTAAGATTCAATAAAACACCGTCTATGATATATGCGAAATTGTTTTCTACTATTGGATCTCGAACACTTTCTGGATGATTGTTATATTCTCTTAGACGAGATGCACTTAATTAAATAGGTGCTTAATTAAATGTTATATGTGTATATCAAAAAGCTAACTTAATAACCAAATGATAAAAAAGTTTTTTAACCCAATCTACAGTTAAGATATTTGATGTAAAAGTTTTTGTACATAACTCAACGAATTTCAGTTAACTTGGTAATCGAGCTAGTCATGCATATTAATCTTAACCGAATATATAGGAGAACATCTAACAATACTGATCAATGATTTTCTAAGTGCTTCGAAAATTGTGGTCTAGCACCATGAGAATTTCTGCGTTATTTCGAAGATGGAGTCTCTTGCTTTACCCCCATTAATTTTAAAACACCATTTTAGTTTTTGTTGACAGTTAAAGGTGCATTTTTAACATCCTTTTAACAGGACCATTTTGAAAGAAATTCGTTTAAATTTTGATAGAAGTTAAAAGCCGTGTAACATTTTAAATAATCTTAAAATATAAAACACTCATTACAAAACAGACCTCATTGGATTTAGAATATCCTAAAATGCAAAAAAATATATATAGGGTATTCCATATATAATAACAAACTTGACATCCACTTTCGGTATAATTCGGCAAATTTGTATTTAAATACACCATAATCTGTAATATACATCTACAAATTTCCATAATTATCGTTTAGCTAGTTTATGATATGTGGTTTAACCTCTTCGTTATAGACCCTGTTTAAAAGCAAATAATTATACATCTACATGGTAATGAAAATTCTAAGATATTTTTAGTTTTTAAATATTCAATATTTTTGTAATATCTGACATCTTTTTAATCTCCAAAACAAAACATCTCATAAACAAACATGTCAATTCTATTTTTTTAAGACTCCTTTACATAATTTTCCCTTTAATTCCCTTAAAACAAGCTTCCCATAACTTTGTCTTATTTTTTAAACCATAACAACATTCCCAAAATTTGTTTTCTTAATTTATTTTTATCTTGAAAAGAAATAAGAAAACCAAATTTTAATTTCTATTTTTCGCACTAATATCTTGTATTTTTCTTTGATTTCTTTTCGTATTCTTAAATTCTCTTCCTCTGCTATTTCAAAATTCATTTTTATTTCTTTATTTAAATTTTCTTCCAATATTTGGATATTTTTATTATTGTTCATAATGTCTCTTACTATTTTCTTTATCTCTTCTTTATTTAATTTGTTCTCAGTTTCTTTTACTTTCATTTCTTTTTTCATCATATTCTTTGTTTTTAATCATTTCATATTTATTATTTCCCAAATCTTCTTTAATATTATTTATTTTATCTTCCATATTACCAATTTTGTTTTCTATGTTCCTATGATCCCTATAAAAATATTTTTCTCTTTCCTTTTCTTGTTGTTTTATTTTATTCGTGAAATTTCATTAATTTCTTCTTTTAAGGATTTGTCTAAATTTTTAACATTTTTCTTATTCTTCATTCCATCCTCTTTTATTTGATATATTTCTTCAACGAACAAGAAACACTATTACTTTCTTATTTTTCTGCTCCTGTAATTCTTGTACCTCTATTATTCTCGCCAATCATTTCTTTTTTACTATCTTTTCTTGTTTCTTCTATTTTTTTATCTGTATCTTTTCTTAAATCTTGTCTGTTTTCTTCTAAATTATTTCATATATATAATCAAAACCCTTCTACCATATAGTATGGTGTAGGGAGGTATTCTCCACTTATCCGTGTACGAATTTCCACCATTCTTTCTTGTTTTTCGCTTTTGTTTTTGCTTCATTCCACGATAGATTTCTCTCTTTGAAGATTTTTGCAATTGTTTTGTCCCGGGTATTTTTTGGTCTTCCTCTTTTGTGTTTGTTCTCTGGTCTTGCCTGCCATACTTGTTTCACTATTCTGGTATTCTTCATTCTCTGTAAGTGACCCCACCAGCTCAGTTTCCTCTTGTTTCATACACTTCTTATTTCTTTTTTCATAGTTTCTTCTAAATACATTATAACAGTTTTCAAATCTTTCTTCAATTCTATCATATCCATTTTCCATCTTTTCTTGATTTCTTTCCATATTTTTTTATCTTTTCTTGTTTTCTGTTTATTACTTGTATATTTTGATTCATTGTAATCAACATTTGCATGACTCGTTCTTCTGATCTTCTATCTTCTCTTAGATCCATGTTATGTTGTTTTTTTTAAATTATGAATTAAAATTTAGGCAATTATTGAATTAAGTGGAATAAGTTATCATTGTCTCAAATGTGGACAAAAAGTTTTATGGGATAAAACAGCTCAAAGTCGGTGCCACATATAACTATATTTATTAACGATGAAAAATGAAATTAAAGTTTAGGCTACTAGTTTCGGCTACAAACAGCCATCTTCAGGCTCATGGGTAACGAAAAAACATCAAAAAATTAAGTGACAAACAACAAAACGGCATAAAAGGCTTCAACATTTTAGAGGCAGATAAGCACAAGAAAAGAATTCCGAACTTTTGGTTATCTTGTGTTTATCGGCATCTAAAATGTTGAGCCTTTTATGCCGTTTTGTTGTTTGTGTTAAACTCAAACCTGTGTCAGCCATGACCACCATGTGCCGGCAATTATTATTCTAAATTTTAAATTTCAATACTCTAATTACTTAATTTTTTGATTAATTTAATTGCCCCAAGTTGCGGCGCCAATTGAAAAGGTAATGAAAATTCTAAGGTCTATTACTTTTTTTAATTATTCTTTATTTTTTGTTACATCTGACATCTTTTTAACATCTCAAAACAAAACATCTCATAAACAAACATGTCACTTCTCTTTTTTAAGACTCCTTTACATAATGTTCCCTTTAATTCCCTTAAATTTAATTTGAATCTGAAATAAGGTGAACGTGTTTTATGTGCTCCGTAAATAAATCATTAAAAGTAGTGGAAATATTCCATCAAAAAAGTTGTAAATTGGCAGGCAAGTGTAATTTAATAAAACAATCAAAAACATATAAGTTGAAATAGTTTTCAATTATAATTAATAGAAATATTTGATTTAAACCAAATATCCCATAATTATCTCAAACAGAAATAGTGCGGATGATAAACTATATCAAGTACACTGGCAATGTCTGAGAAAATAACCTTAGAAACTATTCTAGCGGAAATCGTTAAAACTAGGGAAGATTTATATGGTCAAATAACACAATCAAAATCAGAACTTAAACAATCGTTGGATGCTAGTGAGGCACGGGTTCTATTGGAAGTTCAAAATCTTAAACAACGAATCAACGATTTAGAACAAGAAAATCAAACACTACAAAACCACATTGAGGTACTACAAAGAAATGAGAAGAAAAACAATTTTCTGATATTTGGAATCAACAAATCCACGAATGAACGATCAATTAAACTTGTCTGTGACGAAATTAAACGTCTTTTGAGCATAACTATCTGCGAATCCGATATCAAGGATCTTTACTCTTTGGGAAAATCATCAAATAGTCCTCTTAAAGTGGAACTACTTTGGTATACAAAGAAAAAATTGATTTTACAAAACTGTAATAAATTAAAAAAATCGGGCTGGATTATTGCAAACGATTTGACGGAATCACAAAGAGAAGAGAATAAGTACCTAATAGGGCAACTACATCACTACAGAAATACAACAAGTGAGAAGTGTTACATCAAAGCAAATAAACTTTTCATCGGAAACAAAAGTTATACAATTAATGATCTACAAGCCTTAGAAAACCCTACAAACGCACAATCAAACAGTGCTCCGGCTACACCGACACCACCACATAAAAATATCCCAGAACTAGAAGAAGTTGCAATAAAAACCCAAGCCGATTTACAGTCTTCAGGAACAAAGACACCGACCAAGCTGAAAGACAACAAGGACGCTGCTAAAATAAATCCCAAAAAGGCAAACAATTCGATTGCCTATGGTCAAGACTCCAAATTCAAGAACAATACTTCAAATCTAACTGATGTCAAAGATAGACTGAGACAAAGAACTGGATCTACCACAAAATAAAAACTTTATATTCGCGATTAGCTTCCGAACTAAAAATAAAAATCTTTAATACCACATTTACAAACTGTCTAAGTGATTACAAACTTTTTATTAACTTTATCGCTTAAATACTTTTCTGTCTGTGTATGCTCGTTTCTATTCTACTCGTATTATACAGGTTTTTGTTTTATATTTTAATTGTATTTTTTAATTGTTGGTTGCTTATGAATAAAACATTCTCTTTTTGCCACATAAATGCCAGATCAGTGATATCCGATTTCTTTGAGTTCAAAAACGCTGTTCATAATATATATGATATTATAACTGTGTCTGAGACATGGTTCAAACCTAATATTAATGATAATATAATTAACTTATCAGGTTATACACTTTATAGACGAGACAGAATTACAAAAAGGGGAGGAGGAGTTGCTATATATATATTAAAAATATTTTCAATTCTAAAATCTTAAGCCTGGGCAATATTGAGTCAGAGCAAATCTGGATTTCCTTTAAGCGTGACAGTAAAACTTACGCTATTGGTTCAATTTATAGACCGGGTGACTTTCCTGTCCAACAACTGGCAAATGAACTTGACGAGATATTAAATAATGTTGCTCCAAAATATACACATGTCATTTTCGGAGGTGATTTTAACATAAACTTCCTCGAATCAGACAATTTTCCATGTAAGTTATTTCAGTCAATTTTTAATTCATATAATTGTGTGCAAATCGTAGATCAACCTACTAGGGGCTTAAGTCTATTAGATCTCATAGTCTGTTGTGAAAATTTAAAATGTAGTAACATTAAAGTTACTGATTGTTCACTAGTTTCAGATCACTCAGTTGTATCATGTTCTATAGGGTTACCAAAAGAAAAATATGAACTGTTTTTTTACAAGTTTCGGGATTATAGACAATTTAATTCTAATGCATTTGTTCGTGATTTACTATCGATAGATTTCAGAGGTATATACAATACCGATGATCTAAATATAAAACTTAATATTCTAAATTCAAATATTTAGGCTTATCTTGAATTCAGATTACGACATAAAAATAATATGTGGAAAGAATTAAAATATTTAGAAATTATTAAAAGTAAAAACTCATCTACGGATATCCCCAATCACCTACAAAATCCTGATGACATAAACGACTATTTTATAAATGGTATTGGTGGAAACGATAACCCTGATTTTCAACTTTTGAGCTTCTATTCATCAACTCGATTAAATGAACATGAACTTCTTAATTTTCGGGAAGTGGATGAATTAGAAATCTTTAAAATATTATTGTCAATCAAAACAAACGCAACTGGACCTGATGATATCAACATAATTATGCTACTACATTGTTGCCCTTACATTTTGCCACACATATTACATATAATAAATTATTGTCTTCGCAATTCGACTGTTCCCACTTTATGGAAAAAATCAATTGTAATCCCTCTACCAAAAAATGACAATCCAAGTGATTATAAGGATCTGCGACCAATAAGTATACTATGTACTCTCTCTAAAGTGCTAGAGAAAATAATGGATCGCCAAATGCGTAACTTCGTTACAAAAAATAACATCCTTCCCAAACACCAATCAGGTTTCCGACCGAATCACAGTTGCACCACGGCACTGCTAAAAGTTCTAGACGATATTTACTCTTACATAGACGCAAACAAACTATGCATACTAGTGCTTCTAGATTACTCCAAGGCATTTGACAAGCTTAACCATCAAATGCTGGAAGCAGTATGTTATCATATAGGCTTCAGTAACTCTTCACTAAAACTAATTACTTCTTATTTAAATCAAAGGATACAGAAAGTCACATTAGGCTCAATATCGTCAAGAGAAGCAAAATTAAATCGAGGTGTTCCACAAGGCTCAATTCTAGGACCTCTCCTGTTTTGTATATATACGTCGCAATTTCATAATTTTTTGATATATGAAAATATATGAACTCGCACTTTTATGCAGATGACACTCAATTGTACATAGACTTTAAAGAATCCGATGTTGAAAATACTTGCTTAAACGTAAATGAAGAATTGCAAACTATAGTCGAAATCTCTAACAAATTCTGTCTATCAATTAACGCCACAAAATCTAAGATAATGCTATTCGGCCGTAAACTGCCAAAAAATAGAATTAAAGAAAAGTTTAATATAACAATAGGAAATGACAAGCTGGAGTTTTCTGAATGTGAAAAAAATCTAGGATTGTACATAGATAGCTCGTTATCTTTTTCAAATCATATTTCAACTATTATTAGAAAATCATTTTCAAATCTAAAATTAATATACTCACACAAACATCTATTAAATAAACAATCACGAACTGTTCTATGTGAAAGTCTGGTGTTATCACAAGTAAACTATGCTGACGCCATCTACGGGCCTGCTCTTATCCAATTTGAAAAGAGGCGTCTGCAGAGAATACAAACGCCTGTGTTCGCTTTATATGCGGTATTAGAAGACGTCAACCAACTTCGCAACATTTGGCAAGCTTAGGTTGGTTAAATCTCAATGATAGGAGACTTCTGCATGCTTCTGTTTTGTATCATAAAATAATGCTGACAAAAAAGCCTGCTTATTTGTACGAGAAAATAAAAAAAAGGTCTGAAATACACAATATTAATGTACGTTTCAAAGAAAATTTATCCCTTCCAAAATATAGCACCTCCTTATATCGTTCAAGTTTTTCCTACAACATAGCTAAAATCTATAATATGATTCCTAATAATCTCAAGTCATTACCAACTCTGATTTTTAAACGTAAAATTAAAAAACTTATTCGCAGTGGTCATATGAAGTATCAATTTTAAAGAAATGCAAAATACAACCCTCACATCTGATATCACTTCTGGCATTTATGATTTATGATATTTGATTTTTGATCTTTGATTATTTTTGATTTTTGACTTTTTGATTTTTGATTTATGAGTTACAATTTTACTCATGACATTACTTTACATATTATTTTGGTCTTGTGTTTTATTTTAAGATGTATAGTTTAATTTTTCTTAATATTTATGTTATTTAATATAGAAAATCCTATGTTATAACTGGGTACATTCTACAGGTTGCGTGGAAGAGCGCCGCTTATCTGTTGTTCTGTGAACAAGCAGTTAAGCGCGAACGTCGCCTATTGCTCATTATTTGTATTTATTATTATTGTATTTTATTACTGGGGAGCAATAAAGTCATTATTATTATTATTATTATTATTATTATTATTAAAATAAGCTTCCCATAACTTTGTCTCACTTTTTAAACCATAACAATATACAACTGTAAGCAAAAATCATTTAATATCAAACAGTTTCTTCTTACATACTTTTTGGGTACTAAGAAGAAAAAAGGTATTCCGCATTTAGGAACTCTCTGGAATATTCGCGAAATAAACATAGTTTTATTACCCTATTCCGTCATATTTCGTTATTCGGTATCGTTACTCGCTAACAGTTTAATGCATTTATAAAACCGTAAATACTCTCTCTCGTACTAGGTTATAAAATACATACACCCTACACCTTGACTGTTACGCTATCACGACGAACTAATAATAAAGTTCTTAGGCGAGTGTTTACATTGCATTCATAGCGAGATCCTATCTCCAGAATAAAAAAGAAAAACTAGCGTGTTATCAAAACGAAACGGAACGAAAAAGTTAAACTTTCCTGCTAAAAATGTTTTGCTTAAAAGCATGTTGTGACTTTGTTTGGATTTTCTCACAGGACTCAAATAAAATATAAATTTTAAATTGAATAACGATTCAAGAGTGCTTTTTAGAAAGTTCGCTTATGTGGCTTTTTACGTTTGATTGGACACCAAAAAGCATAAAGTTGCTGCATTACTTCCAGAAAGAAATTCGATATGGAAATTCTGATAGTTTAGATTTTAAATGTATTGAATTCTGTTCAGGTGGAAATTATTCAAATTTACGAATTGCTTATTGTAATAAGTGTATGAATTCCTTTACAACTTTTAATAATAATGTATTGTTGCCGGTACCGATCGTCAGGTTTCAGCAGCTCATAGTAAACAACACCCACGAGATACAGAGCATGTTTGTTCTAAAGATAAAATAACTAACTATTTCATAAGATATATCTTGGCCTGGGAATCTTTTATCGGGCACACAATTTTATTGCTTTACTACATCTTGAACAATAGGCTTAATATATTTCTGGTTATACTGTAAACATATAAAAGCAACAAAATAGAAATGTTTACAATCAAGTCATTCAATTAAAATTTTTTTTTCAGATCCTTGAAAAAATGTTTCTGAGTTCAAATAACCTGCTACATCATTGAGTAAGTATTATTTTTATAATATGGAAAACCAATCAGTGCTTCAATTTTTTTACATATTTAATATAAAATTGACAATTTAGTTTTTTCTTACTTTTTAATATTCTTTATTTTGAAATTTTCTATCTGACATTTCAAATCTAATCAACATCGAAATAAAAACAAAAAAACATGCCATAACCCATCACCCTTTTTTCCCTAAAGTCCCATTTACATAATTTTGTTTTATTTCAATTCCCCTAAAATACACCTTCCATAATCTTGTCTCAATTTTTACACTATAACAATTTAACCCAAATTAATTTCACGTTATAATTAATTAATTATGTTAGTGAAAATTATTTAAAAATATTTTTTTGTATCCTAAGAATTATCTCTGAATCTGTTTCCCCCCGAAATATTTTAATTATTCCCATCAAATTTAATACCCATGTCCTGTAAATTATTTAACCCTGTGAAAATGATTTGCCTATCCTCTTTAGATAAATTTGCTCTATTGCCATCTGCACCTTATTGTTTATATCTGTAATTTCCTTGTTTACATATGTGTCCATAACCTCCACATTCCTCTGACATATACTATTTTTATCGTCCATAATTTCACATATCGTCTTAAGTTCTCCATCGACCTTTACCTTCTAAACCTTTGAAAATCTACCAATCTACCAATTTCTCCTCTACTTCTACTTGTATGTGACCTTTTAAATTTTCATCTATTTTATCTCCTAATTGACATATCTTCTCTTCCAATTCATTCTCTATGTCCTGTCTGATTCTAATACATATTCTTGAATTTCTTTTCTCTTGTCCTTTTATGTTTTCTTGTATATTTTTGATTTGTTCCTTCTGCTCTTCCTGTTCCTTTTTAATTTTTTCTATTTGTTCTAAACTCTTGTCTAATTTCCTATTCATTCTTTGACTTTCTCCCCGATTTTAATCTAATTTTCTATTCAAATCTCCACTCATATTATTCATATCTTCATTATTTTCTTTTAATTTTCTGTTTAAATCTCCCCTCATATTATTCATATTTTCTTCTAATTTCTTATTCATATTGATCAAAAATTTCATTAATCGATCTTCGATCTTCTCTACTTGTTTTTCCTTGTCTCCTATCCTCCTGTTCTTTTTTTGCTATGTCTCCTTCATAACCCATTAGCGTCTGTTCCGGTTCATCTCCTGTTTCATCTCCCTCTGAATGTTGTCTTCCCTGTTCCAAGTGTTGCACTTAACAATCTCCCATTATATGTCTCCTTTCTTATTGTTCTTCCTCTTCCTCTACTCTTCCAAATTTATATGTATCTATATCCTGCTTCCATAGCTTCAACCAATCTTTGAACCAATACCTGTTTTACTCCTGTCGTATCTAATTTTCTCTGTTCTAATCCTGTTTGTAATTCTACAGTTTTTAATTCAAAAATCGTTTTACTCTTCAACCTTTTTTAATGTACGTTTTTGAAACCCAATTTTTTTGTGCCCCACGTTGGGCGCCAATTGTAACAATAATGGAATTCTAAGATTTTCTTACTTTTTAATATTCTTTATTTTCAAATTTTCTATCTGCCATAACAACCATCACCCTTTTTTCCCTAAAGTCCCATTTACATAATTTTTGTTATTTCAATTCCCCTAAAATACATCTACCATAATCTTGTCTCAATTTTTACACCACAACAATATCTATTATTATTTTCCCTTGACATATCCACCATATACAGGGTGTCCCATTAAGAATGGGACATAGAACAACCGCAGATTCTCCAATTCAAAATAAAACGATTAAGCGAAATATGCTTAGATAAAATGTTACTCGTTTCCGAAATACGGGGTGTTGAAGTTGAAAACTGAAAAATTATTAATGGCCATAATTTTTTTAATACACCGTATAATTTTACTCAAATCGGCACACTTGTTAAATATCATAAAATACACCTAACAGTAAAAAAAACAGTTCAGTACGCTCTACCAGTGGCGTACGGCAGGAGTAAGTAATGCTTGTTCCCCTTCTAAATGTTACGCCGCTGTCTAAATTTTAATTTTGACTATAATTTTAATTTTTTTGATATTTTCTAAGTCAATAATGTACACTTGTTAGTTTGTTGTAAAGTCATTGTTTTTCGAGATATTCGCAGTTAAAGATAGATAGACATGTACTTTTTATTTGTATTATTATTAATATTATTCACTTTTACAATTTCGTGTATTTGTTCTGTTAAGGTTTTGGTGGGATTTCAAGTGTTTCTTTACGTCCTCTTGTTAAAATGTTCTTTTATGAACACACTGTATGGTTTGTCTTCTCGAAGTAATTATTATTACTTAATTAAGCAACAATAAGCAGAGAGGTTCCGATTATTATATTTATAGTTTATGTGAAGGGCTGGTTAATGTGACCCCAATAAATTTAAAATCAACATTCTCCGCACTATACTGGATGCTTTTATAGATTACCCGATATCTGCTGTCGATCTAACCACTATATAACCCCAATTAAGCAGCCAATAAAATTATTAGCGATGTACTGCCGGATGTAATTATTAAATTATTTGCAAAACGTCATAGATACGACAATTTAATATCATAGAAATATTATAATCTCATAACGGGCTGGTCACATCACTCTGCCGTAACCAGGTAATAAATTAGTTTCGTATTTGATATTTGCGGACTGACATTTTCACGTTTTACTTATGGTTCAGTGCTCTCGAAATATCAACATTTTCGTTACCATGTCGGGTCATATTCAGTTTAATAATTTGAGTATAGAGATATTAGTATTATTTTTGTAGCAAATACGTTCATTTATAACATAAAAAACTCTTTTCGCTTTTTATAGTTTTTCATTTTTCTTTTTCACAAACTACTTGAAGAGCTCGAACAAAATCGATAATTTCTGCAAAACTTGCTGATCAGAATATTCATTTGAGTGAAACAGCGATAAATTTTCTGCTGAGATTTGAGACAGCATGCGGCAGCAGAAATCAGTGACTTTTTTAATTCGTTTTTTGACAATTTAGTTTTGGATATAAAAATATGCGTTTTATCGTATCCAATTTTTAATTTATTTCTGTAGTCTCTTTTATAAAATTCGGTCTATACATTGATATTGATAAGTTAAATAAACCTATAATTTTATGTACTAGGTATACTTAACGAGATTATGACAATTAAAAAACATTTTTACTTTAAAAAAGTGGTTTTAATATCCAAAAAGAAGAACACTTACTGCTACAGAAATATATCTTTAAGTTTTGGAAATTTCACATAGCTCGCCATGTATATGCTAATGTACTGATAAAAAATATATTTTAGTATCTCCATAAATGGGTTATACCATTTACACCATTTAGTTGATATACCTAACATTAAATTAATGTTTTAATCAACAAATTATAAATGAAATAAAAATTGCATTCATAGGATTTTATAATAAATAACCATTGTGGTATTTTATTTAATTATTGCGGCTTTTCGTTATATTTCCTTGCAATGGAAATGTAATGGCTTTGTCAAACAAATATGGAAATTTACTGCAAAGCAAATTACAGTTTTACGTTTTGTTATCATCAGTTTTTACGAGTCATTTCGACGGTTCGGTGGAAATTGTAATAGTTTATGTTGGAGTACATTATATTGCCTAGTGAAATTTAATTTACAACACAGTAATTTAACGTTAAAAAAAATCTAAAAACGACTATAATTTTCAGTATATGTGCTACTTATTTGAGACTGAACTTTACCGGTGAGTTTTTTATAAATATTAAGTAGGTATGAAAGTCACAAATATCACTTTAGTGAGCAGTTAGCCAGCAATAAATGTGCAATAAACGAAGATGGCAGCGAACAAAAAACAGGGGGGCAGCCAAATCTAAAGACGCTTACAGAAGATATATCTCGTACAAGTACAATTTGATATAAAGAATGAGAGTTAAAAAAACATATTATTTACTTAATAATTCCTAAAGGAATCAATTTTATATTTGGCAAGTTGTTAATACTAATACTTAATATTTTTTTTATATATTACTCAATAATTTATATGTAAAAAACCCATAACCTTTACTAATATAATAATAATAATAATAATAAACGTCTTTATTTCCCAGGTGAAAGAATACAAATTATAATTTAAACAAATAAAAAACAAAAGTGGGAGTGGCGAAGTTTAGCCTAGGGCTACTCATACTTAACCACATTGACAAACAAAAGATATATATAAAAAAGTAATAATACAATATCAAAAAAGAAATTTTTAAAAATGTAAAAAAAAATATTTTACTATATAGTCAAATATTAATTTTTCTAAGGAAGGGAACATTGAACAGAGCTCCGAATTGCAAAAGTGTCATATGCCATATTAATCATTGTTTTGCTCATCTAAAAAGAATTTTTTTGCTTTAGACCTAAATGTAGAGTGTTTAAAAATTTTAATTTCATTTGGTATCGCGTTATATAATGACACTGCGTTATATATAAAACTGCGATTAAACATTACTGAACTATGGATTGGCATAGTGAGACGATTGGGGTCTCGAAGATTTACATTTGTAATGTGTTTACGAGCAACAAATTTTTCTTTCATAATCTCGGGTGTAGAAGTGAATAATACTTTATGAACATACGTAGTCAAATGATATTTCGCACGGTTTTCCATTATTAGCCAATCTAATTCTTTTATTTTATGAGTGATATGATCATATTTTCTTAAACCAAAGATAATCCGACAACATGAGTTTTGAATATATTGTACCTTTGTCCTATCAGCTTCATCTAAGCAAAAATAGTAAATGTAGTCACAATAAGTGAAGTGTGAAAGAACCAATGACTCACACAAAAGCTTTCGCATATTGTGACTAAGAAGTGCTTTATTGGCATAAATAAATTTAAGAGACATGTAACATTTTTGCATTAGATTACGTACATGTGTATGAAATCTCAATTCATTGTCAAAAATAACACCAAGATTACGGGTTTCATCCACTATAGGTAAAGGTACCCCATCTATACTAATATTAATATTTTCGGAAAGAAAGACTTTGTTATTTCGGGATGAAAATATCATTACTTTTGATTTTGATGAATTTAATTTTAAATTATGTTGTTTGGCTAAATCAGAAATACCTTGAAGGTCTTGGTTAACGAGTCGGCAAGTTTCTTCACAATTTTTAGTAGAAAAACGGTAGTAATATTGCGTATCATCTGCATAAGCCTGTACCTTACCACGTCTTGCCGAAGTTAAGATATCAGCCGTGTAAAAAATAAACAATAACGGCCCAAGGATAGATCCTTGAGGAACACCACTTAAAATACTAATAGCTTCTGATCTGACACCATCAACCTCGACTACTTGTGACCTATCAGTTAGATATGAAAAAATAAGAGAGACTGCAGCTTGTGACGCACCATAATAGCGAAGTTTAGCACAAAGTAGTTTATGGTTAATGGTGTCAAATGCTTTTGAAAAATCTAATAAAATAAGAAGACTATTATCTTTTTTATCAAGTGCATTAATAATGTCATCCATTACAACGGCTAAAGCTGTGGCCGTACTATAACCTTTTCTAAAACCTGCTTGGGTATCAGGTATTAATTGGTTTTCTATAAAAAAGTTGCATAGCTGATTAAATAATATTTTTTCTAATATTTTCGAAAAAACTGGCAAAATGCTAATAATTCTCAGGTCAGAGTATTCTTTGGGATTAGAAATTTTAGGTAACGGCTTACCAACTGAAGTTTTCCAAGCCTTAGGGACGTAACTTTTTTCTATGCAGGAATTGATGAGGTGGATTAAATAAGTATCAATAAATGGTCTACAAAAAGTTAACATTAAAAGTGATACGTTATCATTTCCAACAGCATTACTTTTAATTTCATCTAATACCCTAGAAACTTCATCAAGTGTTGCCATACGAAAAGAAAAAATATTTTGACCTAAATTACCAACATTATTTGTGTAGAAATCTATTTTTCCTTTGCACTTATCATCAGAATTATCACGCAGAAAATCAGAAAAGTAATTATTAATATCATTGGGATCTGCTAAGTTATCTGGAATATCAAATTTGGCATTTTTGCATAAGTTTAAATATTTAAACGTTTTCCATAATTTCTTTTTGTCTTTTTCTTTAGCAACATTATTAATAACATTTTTACGATTTTGTCTTACTAATTTTACAGTTTCATTTCTAATTTTTTTGTAAACCTGAAGGTCACTATCCAATTTGGTTTGTTTAAACTTTTGCAGAGCTAAGTTTCTTTCTCTCATTTTAATTTTTAAAGGTTGATCAAGCCATGGTGCTGGCTTCTTGGTAACCCGAACTAATCTCAAAGGCGCATGTACATCAAAAACAGCTGTTAAATACGTGTTAAAAATATTTAATTTTGCTTCAATATCCTTCTCACTAAGGTACCTTTGCCAATATAAATTTTCTAGGTCATTTTGAAGTGCGTTTAAATTAATTCCCTTAAACTGCCTTTGCTTAATGAACTTAATTTTAGTTGAAAATATAGACATATCTAAGTAGCAAAAGCCCATCTTATGATCAGATATATTATTGCAGTTAATTGTACCAGAATTGGTGATCATGTCAACATTAGATGTAAAAATAGGGTCCAAAAGTTTTGTACCCCTTGTGGGTTCGTTTAAAATTTGCACTAGGTCATAAGTTGAAAAGCATTCATTTATACAATTTTCTACGTCCAAAAAATCTTCATTTAGATCACCCAGTATTATAGTTTCATCTACCGTTGGTATAAAAAAGTTAAGCATGTTATCAAAATCACTGTTGAAATTTGGGGTTTTAGGTGGCCTATAATAAGCTCCTATGCCCAAAGTAATGTTCTTTAGAAAAATTTTTAAAAAAAGAAATTCAAGTTTTTGACTTACCTGAAACTCAAAATTGACTACTTCATATTTTATATTATTGCGAACATAAAACAAAATTCCACCTCCACGAGCGTAATCTCTATGTTTATATGACATTTGATAACCAGAAATATTAAAAAAATCCATGTCAACCTTTTCGTTCAGCCATGTCTCAGTAATCGCAACGCAATCAAATTTTTTGTTATTTAAAAGTGCTACAAAATTATTAAAACCAGTACACATTGACCTAAAATTCAGATGTGCTAATTTCATGTTTCAAAAAAATTTTATTAATATGATATCTGACACCTTTCCCCCAAAACTCATGTTCAATATTTGATTAAATAAAAAAAAATATACCAGGATAAAGATGTTTTTGCAATATACAAAAAACAAAAACTTTCCCTATCCTACCATATGACGTTTAAAAGTTAAAAAAAAATTAATTTCACGTCCCTTCCTCAGAATGATCAATTAACTAATATAATAAAAATTCAAATACAAAAAATCGAAAAAATACCAAAGAACTCTAGAAGTGTTTATATAAGCACGTTTTTCAAATTATTGGGTCTCATAATTTAAAATAAAAAGTTACAAATAATATTTACAAATACAACAAAATAATAATGCGAATACCGCTCGGAGTAACGTAAGAGAAAAAATTTAATTTTAGTACCTGAGAGTACATTCTAGTAACTGAAGAACAACCGAAAAAGAAAGTACAAATACTGTATTGGACACCTTAGAAGATCTTGGAGTAAGAGGTATAGCTCATAAATTGTTTAAGAGTTACTTAATAAATCGACGCCAAATTACAAGGATAAAAAATCAAACCAGCACAGAACAAAAAATTATATGTGGCGACCTCAAGGCACAGTATTGAGCCCAATACTTTTTACCGTTTATTTGAACAATATTTTCCTTCTTCAACAAGAAGGGAATATAATCAGTTTTTCGGACGATATTGTGATCTTTTACAAAAATAAAGATTGGCATTTACTAAAAACTCAGGTGGAAAATGTCTTAAGCCGCCTTAAGAAATCGTTTGATCATAAAGTCTTGTCAATAAATATTGAGAAAACAGAGTATTTACCATTTAGTAGTCTCTCACCATCACTCCCTACATTTAATAATATATTGAAATTGGACAAGACTTGAAAATTAAACCTGCAAGAAAAGTTAAATACTTAGGTATAATTATATATTGATTTTCTTTTATACAGATTCAAACAAGTCGTCCCCTATTTAGACATTCAACAAAAAAGAATTTTTTATCATAGTTTGGTTGAACCCCATTTAAAATACGCAATCATTGGATGGGGAGGAGTATCAATAACGTATAAAAATATGATAGAAATATCACAAAAAAATTTTTTGAAAATTATGTTAAATGTGCACTTAAGATACCCCTCTGGTTCACTTTTTGCAGAAACAAATAATACATTAAAATCTTTAATAGTAAATACAAAACCTTTTAATGAAATTCAAAACACAAAAAATTGTATTTACAAAATTCCATGCGAATGTAATAAATTTTATATAGGAGAAACATCTAGACCTTTTCATATTAGACTTAATGAACACCAATCGTACATTAAAAATAAACAATTCGAAAAATCCAAAATATGTGAACATGCATGGGATTTTGGTCATAAAATACAATGGAATTCTTCAACTAGATTATTAAAAGAACCGAATAATTATAACCGCAAAGTTAAAGAAGCAGCATTGATATGCTTAAATAATAACGAATGTGTTTCTAATTGTTCGGTTGATATTTCAAAAATTTGGATACCTATTTTACAAAAAGAGTTAATTGCAAAAAGGATACCCTCTATATCGGGATAGTATCATAAGTTTTTATCTGGTTTTTTCTTATGATAATATTAATAAGAAAACTTCATTTATGACGAAGTATAAATTCTCTTATAATATGCAAATGCGCTATCCTTTCAAAAAATTCGTTCCCAGAAACGTCACAAAAATATGATTGAAACAGATTTTGACATCTTCAATCTCAAAATCTTATTCTATGTATACTATGTTGATGTCATATTTTTGCAAGATTATCAAGTGTTCTGTTTCTAGTAAATTTATTTATTTTTTGTCATTCTGATAACGGATTTCGATCTGGAAAGCCGAAACGTCAATAAAAAAACTTTTTTAACAACTAAGTGGTTTTAATCCAGTGGAAAGAGAGAGAAATTAAAATACAAATCACTATGAGCTTCCGAAATGAATTAAAAATATATGATATTAGACAATTATATTATAAACAAATAGCAATCAAACAGTATCTTAATAAATTAGAATTAGAAACATTAACACACATATAACACCAGAAATAACAAACAATTTATGACACCTTACAAAATGAAATCTGTGGGCCAAAGAAGAAACTATGAATATTTTGGTCCAAAAGTTTTTAATTCTCTACCAGACTTTAAACAGTCTGCCATATTAAATTTATTTAAACGAAAATTAAAAATGTTTATGAACAATACAAGCATAAACGAAATATACTCGATCTTTGACAACTAAAATAAAATACACCTGTATATAAAATTAATTTTTAAGAAGTATGTTGATATTAAAAAAAAAGTAAAAACTCCAAAATACTAACCTGATTGAAAATGTAACTATTTAGTCATTAATAATTCTAGTTTTGAGTTTTATTCCTATCATTGTAACGATATCTTAATGTAAATATTTGTTGTTTTTTTAATATATATTGTGAAGTTGATAAGGTTACGTAAGAGTATAGAATAATATTTTAAAAGAGACCAGCATATTATAAGCTTAAATAATGTGGGTGAATTTAGAATGGAATTTAAACGTTATTAAAATTATAACATTTAGATGAAATTAAATTAAAAATTAAAGAAAACCAAATACCCAGACTGTGTCCAATTCAATATTTCATCTTAAAAACCTCTTGGCAGGTTAAATATTAAATGAAACATCACCTAAAAATAAAGAAATAGTATTATTAAAATAAAGTTTAAAAGAATAAACAAAACGATATTTTATTGATAAAGAAAAAAGTTAAAGTTTAACTTATCTAAGGGAATGATTTAATGTGAGATCAATATTACAGCGAAAATCCTTCTTAAAAGCTCTGATATTAACCTAAAAATTAAATAATATTCAAAATTCAAAATTTTATTAACAATTTATTTTCGGGACTGTCTTTATAACAAATTATAATGTCAGGACAACCTGTACAGCAAAATAAAATAAAAGTTTTGACAACTCTTTAAAATGAAATCCAAAGATACCAACTTTGGTAACTAAATTAGAAATTAATAAAATGTATAAAATTAGACACCAGAATATAAAGGAGAAGTATGTTAATTGTTATAATTAAAATTATGAAAATCAAAACACATAAAATTGATAATAAAATGTAATAGAATCAAAATTTTGAAATAATTAGAACAAATTCAGAAACAATTTGGGAGTTTCTGTATGACGTCAGAAGGTAACATAGCAACAGAAAAAAAAGAGGGTAGTAGTAGTTTGATGAAATTAGAAAAGAGAGGCTAGTATAAAATTTTAAGATTTTCTTTAAAATTATAAAAATTAAGAAGGTTTTAAAAGTTAGTTGATAAAATGGTAGAAAGGAGTTTTTAGTATAAAAAAATTTAAAAAGATATTTTATTTAAAAGTTTAAATAAAATTTTGCAAGAAGAAGGTACAAAATTAAAAAGGCATTTATATTCTGGAAGTCCAATTACTACTGCGACCTTGTTTTATGATTAATAAGTGGATAATATTAAACAATATTTATATAACAACTTACCTTACAACTGTCATAGGAAATCAGTGTGCCAACCTTAGTTTTAAGAATTTATTGCGCCAAATCCAAATTTTTTATTTTTTTTTAGAAATAAGATATCATTGAGCGAATGTGCATGTAACTCATATTATTAAATTAGTTCTGATCTTTGTTCATGTTTTTCTATATTCTCTATTAAATCCCTGAGATTAAAAAATTTTTTAAGAGATATAACAACAATTAAGCATAGTCGTGGTGATATTCACAAAAATATTAAATTTAAATAACAAATTATTTATTTTGAAATTAGCTAACCAGATTCAAAAATTTCATATTTCACATTATTTAAATAGAAATTAAATTAAATTAAATTTTAAAGTAATAATAGCTAATATTATTACAATATATTTAAAATATGTTCTTATAAATATATACCTAAAATGCATTATACCACATACAGACAGTGGTTTTTGTGTTTATTTGCAAATTTGTTAAATTTATTCTTATTGTATTATTTGTTGGCGAATAAACTATTTATTTATTATACAGTATGAACATCTTATGTAGGAACGGGGTTTTTCTAAAAAATTGCAACAAATCACCATTGAGTTTATTAGATAATACCTACCCACACGTTAACAGTTAATTTCTACTGAAATCCACGTTGGTGGATGAAGTATCGATTTTTCTCATCCCTGACAGTGGCTATATCTGAAATTAAAAATTCCTACTCATACTCACTAAATTTAGCTTTGTTGCAGTTTTTTAAGATTATCTGCATCAAACATTACATAGTCTAATGCACTATATTTTAAGGTTACCTCCCTACTATTATTTTAGTCTGTTATAAAATAGGGAAAGTGAAATTTAAGTAAAAAACATTCCTAATACCCAAAAATTAACAGAAAAAATAAGTCAATAACAACAAAATGCATCTGTCTTTTTTATAATTTGTTTTTTAAAATTTTCTTTTATAATATAGCTATTATAACACTAAAAGTAGTGCTATAATAGGCCATAACGGGCATATTATAGCACGCCTTTTCACAGTTGGTAGCATAATTTCCTACATGTCAAATCAGCTATCTAAATTTGCCTCTGAATGACTGTCAAGTATAAATGTCAAAAGTATAAAGGTAAAAAATACATAATCTAACTACAAAGAAATTAAGAATCATTTTTTAATAAACATACCTTTATTGCGAGATACATCTTATCTTCAGCTACGTTTATAAATTTGTTAATGTCTTCTGGTTCTAAAATTTTTGATTTTTTTGGAATGTAACCTGTAGATACTCGTTTTAACATAGCTTGCAATTTACTAAATTTTGATATATCAACATTTTTGTATAAATTTAGACAACATCTTTTGGCGTTGGATTTCAAAATATGCAATTAACACATTTTCTGAGATGTTTTCAATATTACTTTCACGACACCAATCTTGAAACTTATTATATGCTTTCTCATAAAGATGCCGAGATTTGTCGGGAATTAAATTACCTATAGGTACTATTTTCCGCAATTTTTCGAATTTTTGTTGGAGTACACGATATTTCATCACTCATTTTCACATAGGTTTTACAAACTTTAAAATACAAGAAATGAAAAAATGAAAATTCAAACTTGAAATGACTGTCAAGTATAAATGTCAAATCATTGTTACCAACTGCTACAAAATTAAGGAACTACGTTACTATTAAAAGTACGAAATATTTTTAATTATATAATAAAAGTAGGCGAAAATTTTAAAAAATAGCGTAAAGAACTCGTTTCATAATCCGTTTATTGTATTCGAACTTATACAATAAACATCGTCTTATGAAACTCGTTCTTTAATATACTATTATGGCATTAATAAATTTTTACAGAAATAAACATAAAATGCTTGTCGCCCCGTACATGCACTAGGTGCACCCCATCAGGAGTGACACAGTAGTAATAAATATTGGCACTGGTACTGACTAACGACATACTTGCAATCACAGTTTAGTATTCAATAAGGGCATGTAATTTTAATTTTATTTAAGAGTATAGGAATCCATATAGACGATTTGTAGTCAGTTCGGATTTTTTTGTGATTCTTTTGGAGAAAAAAAAATTAATGATGATAGATTTTACCATAATTTAAAACAGGACCAAGAGACAATCCTCCAATAATGGTATAAATACAGCTAACTTATTTTTTTTCTTTTTATGGCGCCACTAAGTTACCTGACCTGCCTTCAGTTCTGGATCCACTCCTGCTTCAGAATTGCTTCCTATTAACTTATACACAGCAATTCTTACAAACTATATATTCAACTTTCGCAATTTCTACAAACTTATGAAACATATATATAATCCTTATTTCAATGGAAACTTCCATATACATATAATAATTTCCTTTGTTCATTGAACAAAAACTACTGACTTTCGTCTTAAAATGAAGTTTGGTTTTCCCTTAACGTAATACGACAACTCTATGTACATTTGTCCTCGGAAAACTTCTGTGAATCTAATTTCCGGGTTTTGTCATTTCAAAGCTATAGCACACCGGTCTACAGCTCGAGATTGATTTTGTAAGTAGCAGACTATATCATGTATCATGCGAGATGTATTTTTGTTTGTTTTTATTTTGTTGGTTTATAGGGAAAAATCCACTACTGTTGTCGCAGTTCTGTTTCTTATAAACATGAATATAATTGTGTCAAATAACGCAGCAAATGTGTTATTAGTGAAATCTACTAATCAAAATGGTACTTTAGCATGATAAATAAATAAATATTGACTTGTACAAGTACAGAAATCGTCAAAAAAAATGATAGTTATGATTGAAGTTAACGCTTAAAATATGTAAATATAAAAACATTGAATATAAAAACATTTGGACTGTTACAAAATCAGTAAAATATAATACATAGAATATGAGACGAGAATACAAATTAAAATGAATCATTAAAATATTCCTGTAAAGAGTAACAGCTTTTCTCTTTGAGGAATTTTTTACACTGTCTCTTGAACATAGAATTCTTGAGATCTTTCAGTGAGTCAGGTAAATGATTATATATTTTGAGGGATATTATGATTGGTCCTTTTATTTGTGAGTTTGAAGCTAAAGGAATGTAGAGTTTGTTTGCATTTCTTGTTGTGTAATGATTGACATCACCGCATGTCATGAAATTATTCAAATTACTATGGATAAAGCAAACAGCAGTTAAAATATTGTAATGGCCTTTTTTAAACGTATAACTAATAACTTAAACAGGAAGAAAATATTGCTTATACAAGTTAATATTGTAATCACATAAGAAATTTAGATTAACAAATTTAAAGTATTTACTAGCATTTTAACGTAGAACTAAATAGAAAAATCCATAATAGAATGATCACAGATAAATCTGCTGATATAATAACATTAAGAACGGGAAAAAGCCTTAATTGAATTAAAAATAGTTTTGTTAATATTATCCCTATTATAATAAACATATTTGCTGGGGTATTAATGCAAATACAAGATGATAAGGAAATACCGATTACATTTATATCCAGAGTTACGAAAAAACATGAAAATAAAAAAATCAAACAACCCACGCAATTCAAAAAGGACGACCTAGTTATTGTCAAGTCATTAAGAGTACCTAAACGTCAAGAACGATTAACTAAATAGCTATTTTTTCCTTTTGAAGGACCCTATCTCATAGAAAATGAGAAACCAGTTAATTCTTATGTTTTAAAAGACCCTGATAGTTACAAAATTCAAAGGATTTTTCACATTTCACAATTACACCATTTTAATGAAATTGAAACGTGATTATAAAATAAAACCAAATAATTAAAACCTAATATAATAAAATGAAACTAGCTTTCTTTAATAAAAATAATAATTAATTTAATTAAAATTTAAATAGTAAAATATTCCAGCAAAACGCAAAATATTTAACTATTAAAATTGGGGAAATTGTAATGGTATTGAATATAAAGCCTTTTTTAAACGTATAACTAATAACTTAGACAGGAAGAAAATATTACTTATAAAAGTTAATATTGTAATCACATAAGAAATTTAGATTAACAGATTTAAAGTATTTACTGGCATTTTAACGTAGAACTGAATAGAAAAATCGATAATAGAATGATCACAGATAAATCTGCTGATATAATACCACTAATAACGTTATTATATCAATTCCTAGCAGAGAAAGAAAATCAAAAGTTAACCTTCAAATTCAATCTAATAATAATTCAACATAATTAGTTTAAGTTAAACGAAACGATGGTAAATTAAATGAAAAAGAGTTTAGGATTTCTAAAATTAAAGAAATATAGTAAAAAAAGTAGAATAATAATAAAGTTTAATGATATTTAGAAAATCAATGATGACGAACAAAAAGTGTCTTTGTACAAAGTTAATATAATTCGAAATTATATAAAAAGTATATCAAAAATTTTCTTTTAATCTCTAGAATAAGATGTTATTAGTCAAAATTTGCAATAAAATCAATATTTTTTTTAATTTTGTAAAAATTTAGGTTAAGAAATGTCAAATTTTCATCTAGCAAGCTATGACTTTGTACTTTATAAAAACCATTTAGCGTGTCAAAGCGAGGCTTTTTACCAAAATCCTTTGAAGAGTTCACGTCGCTCCGTATCATAAAAACAAAAGAAAAACTCAAAGCAACGCGATTTAAAAGAATAAATTGTTACCTGTCAGAAAAAGTGAAGTTAATGAAAAATAAAAATAAATCAAGAAAAACAACAATCTTAAAAGGTGGCTTTTTCCAAAATTATCCTATCCTGTGTTCCTGTTTGGAGATCTCCAGTCCCAGCTGTATTCCTGTATAAAAATATCCAGATCCAACTATATTCGGCGTAAAAATATCCATCCTGTTTCCTGATTTTGGTGTTATATGGAAAAACGATTATATAGAATCCCATTTATTTGAACAACTAAAATGAGAACGAAAAGCTTAAATTGATTAAAAGGTACCATTTTAATTACTAAATATCGATATTTAAAAAGTTTAAACTATAAAAGGCCACAATAATAAAGTTAGATTGAAAACAATCTAACCCTATAAAAGTTTAATTATGAGAAAGTAATTATGTGAATAAGGTAAGAAGTTTAAGAAAATTTCGTATCATACTTGCAAATATTATTTTAATAAAAACTACACTTACCGTATTCCACCAAACAATTGTTCCTGTATAGATAAAGTTTATCGTTAATTTTTCTTTAATGAATGTTTATAATTTTTCACTGCGTTCGTTGTCATTGACTTTTATAAAAATCTAACCTCTTAGAGAACCGTACTATACCTGAGATTGAGATTGTCTCTACTTTTCTACGTAATAAAGACAGATGGCGCCCAACAATAACAACAATATTTATAAAACACATTCTGTCTAAATTTACGAAAAAAGGTAAAATAAAAATTAATAATAAATAAAAAGAAAAATCACATACCATTATAATATATACATCATATAATGTTGGAATTTCATGAGTACCGAAAACATGACGACATGAATCTGTTGGTCTGAGACCAAATATGCTTCTTACGATGCGTATTTGGCTAATGAATACTCTTTCAGTACCAGAGATATTGCCCCAGCAAAGTATACCATACATAAGTTGAGAATGTACACATCCATAGTAATACGACATTATAGCTTCAATATTTGTCACTTTTTTCAGTTGAAATATAGCGAAGTTTTTTGATTTGATTAACTGTTGAGTGTGGGTCTCCCATGAAAGATTTTCATCCACATATAAACCCAGAAATTTTACTGAATTACTTTGCTTTATTGATTCATTATTATCTGTACCAGGTCTCGCTAGTAGACTGAGGTCAGATTTTGATGTTATTGGTGCAAATAAGATAAGTTCGTTTTTGCTACATTCAAAATTATTCCATTAATGTCACACCAGCTTTTCATTTTGTTGATACAGTTTGATGATTTATCGGCAAGATCTTCATAATTATTGCTATTGATAACTATTGAGGTGTCATCAGCATACAGAGTCATAAGTCCATCTTGTATATCGTGAGAAATGTCATAAGAAATTTTAAATGGTTCCAACATTGACGAAATCCCGTTGCCTTCTTTGTGAGAGGTATGATCTGACCCAAGCTAACGCTGGTCCTCTTATTCCATACGATTCTATTTTGTCGTGAAGCGATTTTTTGTAAAACCAAATTGTCTATTTGTTAATACCTGATATTTATTTAGAAAGTTCAGCAACCTCACTTGGAAGGCTTTTTCAAATACTTTGGAGAATACTGATAATAAGGCAATTTGCCTGTAACTAGCCATGTCCAATTGACTGTCTTTTTTATGCACTGGAATAACTAAAGCAGATTTGAACTGGTGTGGAAAAATGCCTAGCTTGAAAGAAATGTTGACAAGTGATGTCAGCACCTCTACTAATTCATTGGAGACATTTTATTATTTGACATGGCACTTCGTCTATGCCACTAGAATTTTTGGTACATACGGTATAAATTATATCGAAGGATTTCTTGTCAGTTGACAGGTGTGAGAAAGAAGGAGTTGAAATTGTTATTTTTTATTTTCAAGTCATAACTGTTGTTAACTTCAGAAGATTGTGTTAAGTTTCAACGCTACTAATAAAAAAGTTATTGAACTCAGTGGCAATTTCGGAATTGTCACTTAATGTTTTATTGTTTTTAGTAGTTATAGTGTAAGAATATTTCGAATCTTTCATATTTATTGATGATAAGAAATGAACGTTGAGAAAAGTGTAGTCATATATCTAATTAAAAGTAAAACTTCAAAATCAATGTCGGTACCACATATAATCAGGTTAAAAATGGGAAAATTATAAACAATGGCGACTGGTTTCGGCTATTAGCCATCATCAGGCCTTCAAATAATTACAAGAAACTAGTAACACGATTACAATGACAATTTTTAACTACTTACCCTAGGGTAATAAAATTGAAAAATGAAGAGTTTTAAACGATTTATGTAAAAGACAACGTTAAAACATTAATATCTGGTCACCGAGCTTCGCTCTTAATATTCAAATCTACATTTTTAAGCAGCCCAATGAGTATATAATTTAAGTATATTTATAACATGACAAATTATTAATTAATTCGCGAAAATCACGGAGTGGGCGACATCTACTTGAACTACTGATAGGGAGATAAATAAAAAGTTGATTGGCGATTGGCTTGAAAGTAGGCGGGAAAATTAAAAAAGCTGTCAGTGTTAATTTTCAATTGGCTGCAGCTGTTGTTGACGTTTATCAACTGCTTGTCACAGAGGTTAGTTAAATGCATTAAAGTTGCCTAGTTTCTGGGGATTTCACCCTTTTAGGGCAACTTCTACTGACGCTTGATCTTCGCGAATTGTCACGGTGGACAGGCCCCGTTTCCGGGACGTGCAACAGCAGCGTGTAGGGCACACGTCCCGTCAACAGAAGATCGCTCAGCTCACTCTATTTATCACTATATAAGAAAAACTCTATGTTCAATTGATTTTATTATTTTTTGATCTGCAGTGAAGGAAAATTATAGGTCTGATATTCATACTTGGGTAAAAACCTCCACAAAAACCTGTGACCAGACTCTCGAGGTGTGGCAGATATTGATATCATATTTTTTCAAAAATTCTTTCTCTCTCTCTCTCTCTCTCTCTCTGATCATGAAAACTTAAATATTAAAACTGTCCGCATAATAAAATAGTAGCCGTAAGGGGTAGTCTCACACTATCGGGGAAGGGAAGACAGGTGTCCATTTTAACAGTGTTACTCAACGTTCCTATAAATATTTACCTAAACCCATGATTTCTGAAATTGAATTGGCAACGTTGTATTTTCAACTTTGAATTAATAAGATGGCTGTCATTTGACAAGCAAATTATTTATGTCCGTCAAATGAACCTTTCCTTTTTTATATAAAGCGACAAATTTAAAATTGAATTCTTTCTGATTAAAACGCCAGAAATTAAATAAAGTCAAACCTTTTTACTACTATACTATACAGAAGAAAGGAGTGCAGTATTTAATTTGCAGAACGTAGTACAGGTTCAAGAGGTAGAAATTTTATTTTTACCTCATCCTTCAATGCTTATTTGTAGTTAAAATTTAAATTTTAATACATCTGATCGGCCTAATATAGTTTTTGTCTAGATTCTTGTTTCCATGGTTTTTACTGTAATAAATTTGTTCTTTTGACAGATAAGTCAGACTTTATTTATTCATAGCCGTATCGTATGTATTTTAATTGATTCAGAATTTTGTATTAATATATATTTCAAAATGGCTTCATTCTAAAAATATTATCAGTCCTCCTAAATCCTTGAAGGCAGAATTATTAGTAATAGCAAGGCAACATAAAAACAAATTCAAAAAATATATTATGGATGAGATGGCCAGAGAAAAAGGAATTAAAATTCTCAGATTTCCTCCGAACCACGCAGAGTTAAATTCCATTGAACTGATCTGGTCTCAATTATTAAAAGGTTATGTTTCTCAAAACAATAAAACATTTAAATTTCCTGATGTGCGAAATTTGTTTTTGAAGGCAGTTTCAGATGTAAATAGAGAACATTGGGGAAAATGCATTGATCATGTTTAAAAATGTGGAAAATTCATTTAGGAAAGTGGATATATCAATGGATAATTTAATAGAACCGATAATAATAAACATCAGAAAAGACAATTATAGTGATGCCAGTAGCTTTAGTGAAGACAGTGACTTTTAAAGATAGTTCTTGAACTAACTTTTTTTTTAATCTTTGAGTTTAGGTAAGTACTGAAGCGTTACTTTTAATGCCAAGAGATTTAATTTAATCCCAACATATAATCCTCCTTGTTATTTATTGGTTAAATTTAATTCGTTCAATGTTAAAGTGTCGGATGCATAAAGTTTATTTTTATTTTTTGTAAATAATATAACTTCAAAATTTAAACTACGAAGTGCGTATATATATTTTATATGATGTGACCTTATTTATATTATAGAAACTTATTTTGCAAAGTACGTCTATGGAATGTGACGTTATATCCCCACTTTGACTGTACTCATCTATCCTTTATAGTATATATTACTATAGAAACAAGTTATTATTATGTGCCGTTGCTAGGAAATAAAACTAAAAGCTTAACTTTTCTTGTAAATATCTCGGAAGATCGAATTTTCACAGACATGAGACCTACATTTTTCGCCGATTTAGATAGGAATTAGTCTACCCTGAAAGTTTCATTGAATTCTGACGAGTGGATTTCGAGATCCTCTGGACACACACACACACACACACACACACATACACACACACACACATACAAACCTTGCTCGTTTAATAGTATTTGATATATCTAATTGCAAAACAAAGTACACAGCAGTTGATTGAGCGATCATGGAATTTATTTTAAAATCATTATCTTAAGAATAAGTTAAAAGCTAATATGCTACATGATATCCGAATAGCATTTCCCAACATTCTCATATACCGTTGTGGGGTTTCAATGTATTCTCTGCAAGAGGATATGCGGCTTTCATTTAACCAACCTGGAGACGACAAATAATAAGCGTTGGACGTGGTTCGTATACAAAATAGGCCCTTCCTAATTATTTCGCTCTAACGGAGCTTATTTGAAAATTTTACATTTAGTCGAGGCGTGTACCGTGGAAATTACAATGACACAATGATATTTTGTAACGAAGTTGGCATGTTTAATGGCTGTTTTCATTTTTATGGTCTAAAATCTCGATTCAGCTCGTTTTTCAAAGGGCGGCTGTTTCAATTAATATGATGGATAAAGGGGAGTTTACTGGACCATTTTACCATTTTCGTTTTAAAATGATACACCTCCAAATGTACGTTAAATATTATTACAATTTCCATTGGGATCCTTCAGAGGGAAAATATAATGATTAAACTTCTAAACAAAAATATCACATTTAAGTACTTGATAATAACGATTATTAAAAATAGAAAGACTCAATCAATCCCACACACTGAAAATAATAATGAACCTAATATGAATCACTAGCTGTGATTGACCAGCGAAGATCGATTTTAATTATAAATGTAATATATTTAATTAAACTGACTATTATAAGAATTATTTTTATAGAATTGATGTAATTATTATTATGAATGATATTAATCAAATGAGTTTAATGATTTTAATCTTTGAAGAAATCAATGTAATGTTGTTTTGATTATCTTAATTATTTTAGTAGTTGTAACAACCTCTTTAATAATTATTCTTAAAAGAATACGTTAATTACACCTAAAGATTGTCATAATATTCAAATTCATTGAATCAATCAAAGGGCTTACTTTATTTAATGTCTTAATGATTGAACTAATTACTAAATGATTGACTTTCCCGGCAACGTTCACGGTATTGTAGTGGTAAGTATGGGGGTAGCACGTGGTAGCGTTGAAGTGGTGTGTTTAAGAAAATTTCTTTCTCTCTTTGGGTGTCCGACCTATTTGTCCCACAATGGATCTTCTATCAATGATCACATCCTACTCACAGACCCCTGTACGGGACTGGTTGATGATAGTTGCTTCATTGGAGAGACAATCACTTCTGATCACCTCCCTTTGATGTTATATACATCTCTCTTCACCCCCATCCCACCACCAGCCACAATCCACACCTTTCGCAACCTCAAAAAAGCAGATTGGCCTTTATTTCAGAGATCCATCTCTGCCAACCTTCCAGAGCAACGCCCGCTAAACACCCCCCTGGACATCGACACACTCGTGACCGAGGTCCAAACAGCCATCACCCACGCCGTCGAAACATCCGCCCCCCTCACTTCCATCAACACAGCCCAAAAAGCCCTCCCCCCATCAATCTTAAACCTTATCCGCCAAAAACGCAGATTGTATAGACTGTCCGTACCCACGACCCTGTCACCAAAACTGAATGGAACCGTCTCAATGCCCTGATCAGGCTCCGAATTAATCAACACAAACAACAACAATGGATCAATACCACCTCTAATTTGGACTTCAGAGACGGTTTCAAGTATTGGGACAAATTCCGAATTCTCACGGGTCAAAAATCCAAAACCCACTCACACCTCGAAACCGACGGCGTAACCCACACCTCCCCGGAAGAGAAAGCCCAAGCCCACAAAACCTACCTAGAAGCCATATTCAGAACCCCCAACAACCCCTACTTTGACGAAAACTTCCGCAACCAGACCGAACACTTTGTCCATCAGACACTTGCCAATCCAGCACCCCCCTTGGATGCCGAAAACCCCCTTACAACCCCCTTCACCCCCCATGACATCCAAGCCGCCTGTCAATCAGGCAAAAATACGGCCCCAGGGCCCGACTCCATCAACAGAAGAACGCTAAAACATCTACCTGAATCCATGTTTCCGATCCTAACCCTTCTCCTTAACGCCTGCCTCTCCCAATCCTCTCTCATATCGGTCCTTGGAAAACTCCTTGAACTTCTGCTCAAGGAGAGAATATGGACCTATTGTGAAGAGAGAAACATCATCCCTCAATCCCAACATGGATTCAGAAACCACCACTCCACTCAGGACGCAATCTCCTCACTCCACACAATTGCCGTCACGGCAGTTAACTCTAATCAAATCTCCTCAGCCGTTCTTCTGGATGTTCAAAAAGCCTTTGACCAAGTCTGGCATGCCGGATTAGTCAAAAAGCTCATGAACATAGGTCTCCCACTTAACATCACCAAACTCATCCACTCTTATCTCTCGGACCGTACCATCAAAGTCAAAGTAGGCAACGCCCAGTCCGAACCTTTCACTCCCCTCGCTGGAGTGCCCCAGGGCTCTGTCCTGGCCCCCCTCCTCTATCTCATCTACACCTGCGACCTCCCGCCCCCAAACCACCCATCATCAACCCGCCTTCTATACGCCGACGACACCGCTCTGATTTCGGTAGCCCAAAACTCAAACCAACTCAGCACCAGAACCCAAAACCTACTGAATCAGTTCACCAGCTGGAGCAATAGGTGGAGGGTCTCATTGAATCCTCAAAAAACACAATTCATCATCTTTAAACATCCGAATTCAAAAAGACCCACCCAGCTCCCCCAAGACGTCAATGTAAACCTCCAGGGAGTCAGGCTCGCTCAACAAAGGGAAGTAGATTATTTAGGTGTTCGATTCTCTCAAACACTTAAATGGTGTCCTGACCTTGACAACACGCTTAACAGAATGCGTAAACGAGCCCGCCTCCTTGGCGCTTTGTGTGGCCGGTTTGGACGGTGCAACTCCAAAACCCTCATCCACACATACAACTCCTACATCCGCCCCGTTGCCGAATACAGAGCAGTCCCATATGGCGTACTACCCCCCCATCTAGCCCGAAAAATCTCCTCAAAAAAAAAAAAAAAAAAAAAATGATTACTTATTGGACTATAAACATTAATACTGATACCTTAATGTATTGTCTTAATCTTTAAGGAGATTGAATTTGGTAGTTCTTGTGCTTAAATCAATTCTTCAATTGTATTTAAATAATTAGAGTAAATAATTGAATTAATAACATTAAATAATTGTATTAATACTTGGTGATTAGTCAATTACATACAAATGTTTGTATTGATTACAAAGCGTATCGGCTGACTTTTAAATATCATAATAATTTAACCAATTACTTTTTTTATTAAATAGTGGCTAGTTTTTGGTTCAGTGCACAATAATATTTATTAAAATAATGAATAATATTTCAGGTCTATAATTTAAATGTAATTTATATTAAAATGATATACAAATACTTTCAAGGATAACAACCTTAAGAAAATTGTTAAATTGTAATTACATATGGGTAAGCTCCAGAATCAATATTAAAAATTATTATAAACGATATTAAACAGGTTAAGGATACACATAAGGTAGTGCAACTATACCGATACAGAAACAAAATGGCCGATGAAGTGACAAATAATAGATGTCAGATAAGTGTATAGACAAATATCCTTGGTGAGGACTATCACAGTTACATTTAGAAGTTTAAATTAGGAAAGATATTGATATAAAATTATTAATCAGAGATACAATTTAAACACACTGTATATAAAAAAGGGTAGGCAAAAATTAAAAAAATTAAAATTGTGTTGGCAGGCTGACCAGACCAATATAAAATTATTTTAAATAAAATGTCTAATAAATTAAAAACTGTAACAAAAAACAAGGATGTAGTTTTCTAAATTATAAAATAATAATGTTTAGCAAAGTTAGAATCAATAATTAAAGTTGAGGGGTGAGTGGCTCAGCGGTAGAGCACTGGACTCATAATCCAAGGGTTGTGGGTTCGAATCACACCAAAGGCAGAAATCTTTTTCTGATTTTTAATTAATTAAAAATTTAGAAATTGATTTTCATATACCAGGTGTGATTCCTCACTCGACCATTTACTGTTGGGTTCTAATTAACAGTGCTGTTCCTAACGTGGCGCTGGGAAACAGTAACAAAGCCTACACAGAACACGAGGCTAATGGCCATAGTAGTCGATGCCGTTGACACAGAAGTAAAAAAAAAAAAAAAAAAAAAAAAAAAAAAAAAAAAAAAATAATTAAAGTTAAACTTACCTTATTATTTTTGAAACAAGGTCAGTAAAATATGCTGCGAATCTAGGATGAAAAAAGTTTGTTAAAAAAAAGAAATGAAAAACTGGGAGATTTTTTTAAGAAATTAAGGGAAGTTTGTAGTACAAAATTTATGGGATAATAATTGGTAAAAAAAGATAAAGAGAAAAAAAGTACTTTTTTAGAGAAACAAAGTACTTTTTTAAAATTGATTTACAAGTTATAAGGATATTGTGTATCATAATTGCGTCAAGATAAAGCACTACTTCCTGTTTGAGGCATCATAATGGACGTTTCTCCAAAATCAATATTACGAATTGATTTGATCAGTTATTCCATCAATTATTAACATCAACACGGAAGGAACTGTACGTGGAGATTAAGTGGACTGTTTCAAAAGAAGAAACTAACAGGTATCTTTTATAAACAATTGTTGCGCGATTAAATATTAAAGTGTTTATACTGCTTAGTTGAAACTTGAAACGCTTAGGGTAATTATAGTTAGCAGTGCCAATATTTTTTTTCGATTTTGATATTTAAGGCAGGTTAGACAGTAGATGTTTGTGTTTTAGTTATTCTTAAATATTCCAAATTTCTATTACATTCTTACATTTGCACTTTTCTATTACAGAATATTTGACGAACACTACATTTAATTCAGTTACATTAATAGAAAAATATTACAATTTATACAGTGTGTAGGTGTATATGCGGGAACGACTTGCCTGAATGGATATTTTTGGAAAATCAAAGGTAAAGAAAAAACCTGCTTAATTAACACATGGTGACCTGCGCAAAATTGGGGCTGATATTTCCCAAGTTTGTGTGTTGAAATGGACTGTATTGGAGTGGGACTTAAATAACGAGGTTTTTCACAACTATTGTTTATTATTTGGATGAAACACAAATGATTACTAACTAAACTAAACACATACGTTAATAGACATTTAAAAATGAATTACTAGTCTGAAGCTATTTGTATGGTCTCTTATTAAAAGAAATACGATCGAAAATTATTCTAATTTTTCACACCTGACATTACATGTCAAAATCGCATATACCAGATCATCTCGTCTTCGATGATATGATGTTATTTTGCATAGGCGTGCGAATTAACCTTTTGAGAGGTAACGGAATGACAGATATTAAATTTTGGGAAAAATTTTACTATCGGGGCTCAGCCCCAATTTTGATGGGATATTTTTTTTAGACTAATTTTGGGTCGCTGATCACGAATCTGCAATAAGTTTCGTGCGGTCTCATCAAACAAAAAAGTTATGAATTTTTTTTAAGTAAAATGGTCACCTGAATAGCGGTCAGAACGTAAACTCTCATCATATTTTTCGCTGTGGCTAGGGTCCCGTCCCTCGGAACTCCAATTTTTTCCCGTCTCTAATAAACGCATGCGCATTGCGTAACATAATAAAAATATTTACTTGAAATATTACTTTGTACCTCATTAATATGAGCACACCTGAACTTATCTTTTACCTGACCTCATTATTTTGTAGGTACATGAGCACACCTGAACTTATCTCTTACCTGACCTCATATTATTTTGTACCTCATTAATATGAGCACACCTGAACTTATCTCTTACCTGACCTCATATTATTTTGTACCTCATTAATATGAGCACACCTGAACTTATCTCTTACCTGACCTCATATTATTTTGTACCTCATTAATATGAGCACACCTGAACTTACCTTTTACCTTACCTCATATTATTTTGTACCTACATCCTTAATATGAGCACACCTGAACTTATCTCTTACCTGACCTCATATTATTTTGTACCTCATTAATATGAGCACACCTGAACTTATCTCTTACCTGACCTCATATTATTTTGTACCTCATTAATATGAGCACACCTGAACGTATCTTTTACCTGACTTCATATTATTTTGTACATCATTAATATGAGCACACTTGAACTTATCTCTTGCCTGACCTCATATTATTTTGTACCTACATCCTTAATATGAGCACACCTGAACTTATCTCTTACCTGACCTCATATTATTTTGTACATCATTAATATGAGCACACCTGAACTTACCTTTTACCTGACCTCATTATTTTGTACCTACATCATTAATATGAGCACACTTGAACTTATCTCTTACCTGACCTCATATTATTATGTACCTCATTAATATGAGCACACCTGAACGTATCTTTTACCTGACTTCATATTATTTTGTACATCATTAATATGAGCACACTTGAACTTATCTCTTGCCTGACCTCATATTATTTTGTACCTCATTAATATGAGCACACCTGAACTTATCTCTTACCTGACCTCATATTATTTTGTACATCATTAATATGAGCACACCTGACCTTATCTCTTATCTGACCTCATTATTTTGTACATCGTTAATCTGATCACACCTGACCTTATCTTATCTGATCTCACCTGATCTTGTTACATTCTGATTTATTCAGACGTCCATTGGATATTGGTTATTTTTCAATAACCAATAATCATGGCGGTTTCCTATTCAGGTGCACATTGAAAGTTGAAACACAACTGACATTAGTTCTTCAATAGCCCCATTCAGAAGATCATTTTTAAGCAAGAACAGATAATCGAATATTGGATTTTAAAAATAGTGCTCAGGCTACTATTGAGTATTGGTTATTTGAATTTTGTCTGTTACACATTTGTTTTGTTATGTTAGAAGAATAATAATTGATATTTGTGAGTAAAATTTTTACTTTTCCGCCCTCCACTATACCATAGAGGAAAAGTAATGTAATCGTGCAAAAAAAAAGTCCAAAAAATATTTTTTTTTGCGTTCATTCATCGTTATTTGGCCTGAAAAACGCGAAAAAATACGTATGGAACCGATCGGGTTGAGACCACTGAAATGATACAAGGATGACGCCTATTGATTTTGGGATAGGTCTTATATCTCCATACAAAAAAATTCTTGGAAAAATTTAACATTGAGGAATCCTGGTAACCAATGTTGTTTATTGAGAAATAACTAATTGTCCTCTGAATAAACCAGATTCTATTAATTTCAAGTAATACGCAATACAGATGCGTTCATCACAGACGAGAAAAAAAATTGAGTCCCGTAAGGACGGGACGCTAGCCACAGCGAGAGTTTACGCTAAACGCAACTCAAGTGACCGTGGTATTGCCAAATGTCAGTACATCAAATTGCTGTATGAATTTTTAGGTTATCTTTTATAATTTAGTATATTTAGCTGAAATATTACTCTGTACATCATTAATCTAACCAGACCTGACCTATCTTGTACCTTAAGTCTTTTGGTTTTAATATATATTTATATAAACCTACTTATATACATATTTATCTGGTAAGTATTAAAGAAAAGTTGACAATTTATTTCACTTAAAAAATTCATACCTTTTTTGTTTAATGAGACCGCAAGCAACTGATTGCAGATTCGTGATAAGCGACCCCAAATTAGTCTAAAAAAAATATCTCATAAAAATTGGGGCTGAGCCCCAATAGTAAAATTTTACCAAATTTTGCATTTATCCTGGCGGAAAATAACACATTTTCCAACAGTGACCCTTTTGAGTCCTCGAAATTCTGAAGTAAATACTCTGGAAAAAAGGGAATACTTAATTGGAAAGAAGATCGGTCAAGGTTCATACAGATGTCTGGTCTTTGGGTATAATTGTATAATTCTATTTATAATGTTGATGCGAAACAAGTACAGTAGCACTTATCGCTAATCATTCATTGTATTTATTGAATAAAGTTATAATTGTTAATTTATTGAATATTTGCAAGACTATATGGTTTATTTCAGAACACACAGAGTACACATAGAAAAACGTGGTACTTAATCTTCCCGCCATTAGAGTTCATTTAGATTAGATTAATTTTTTTTATTAGAATGAATGGAGAATGAGTGATTAGAATAAATTTATTTTAATATAATTAAAACAAACAGGTTTAATTGATGTTATATTAATATTTTCGTTAAATTGTTTTTCGTATGTTCAAAAGTTCGTTGTTTCTTTTAATTTTTTCAATAAATAATTTTATTAATTGAACTCACTTATGACCTGAGAAAGAGTTAAAAAAATAAAAAAAACTAATTAATAATAAAAAATATTATTATAATAAAAGATCTGGTGCTCAACAGTATTATTTTTAATAAAAGAAAAGAAATAAAACATAACAGTATATTTAACTTTAGGGCGCAGTTGTTCTTTGAGGCAAAATTGTTATCATTCATTGAACTATAGTGATATTTAGAAATTCCAGAAGGTTAAAATTTTGTTTTGTTTCGAGGTAATTTTTTATTAAGCAACAAATTTTATTTCTAGAATATTCTTTACTATACTTTTTATTTATTTATTTATTTATTTACACAAATTGGGATACAAACAGGTTTACACCCAAAACAGTATCCACTGATACAATATGAATAATTCATATAATTAAAAAATTAGTACCTATAAATAGCAAAGTATTAACAGTGTGTGAAAGCAAATTACGAGAGCCTAACAAATAAAAATTAATTTGACACATTTCTTATACCTATGTAAAGATAAGTTAAATAGATCCAAATCAGTACAGTACTTATTGAATTCTGAACATATTCTGTTGATTGGTGAGTTAATACCTAAATTAGTATTAGAATAAGAGATGTAAAATAACAACCTGCTACGTGTACTTCTTGGTGGTGCATATAAAGGTATTTGGCTTAATAATTGAGGTGAATCATATTTACAATTAATTACTTTATATAGAAAAATAAGATCTCCTATTATTCGGCGTTGTCCCAGCGGCATGATGTTATATTGCTTTTTCAATGCAGCCATATTTCTTAATTCATAAACATTGGTGACTTTAAAATGAAGAAATCTTACAAAGTTGTTTTGTAGCCGTTCTAGTCTGATTTTATTTGTATTGTAATTTGGACTCCATATAGTGCTTGAAAAATTAAGCCTACTGTATATAAAAGCATAATATATTGATTTTATTGCTTGCTCGCTTCTGAAACTTCGACAAGATCTTTTAACAAAACCCAACATTCTAGAACATTTATTGACGAGGTAGTCTATATGTAGATTAAAACTCATTCTCGAGTCAAAAATTACACCTAAACATGGTTCGTTCTGGCGACAATGTTGTTATTAATACAATAATCAAATTGTATTGAATTGAGGTTTTTTGTAAATGTGATACAGTGACACTTATTTATATTTAAATAAAGTTTGTTTAAAGTGCAATATTCTGTAAAATTATTTATGTATTTTTGAATATTTACACAGTCACGTATTGACTGCACTTTGCCGAAAATTTTCATGTCATCTGCGTAATACAAAACATTTGAATATCTGAAACAGCTTTTTGAATCGTTAATAAATATGATAAACATTAATGGTCCCAAATGTGAACCCTGTGGTACACCGGAGGTAACCTGTAAAGGATCACATCTGAAACCATTAACCTCAACTATTTGAGTTCTATTACATATATAAGATGAAAACCAAGTTAATAGCTCTCTCCCTGGATACCGATTGCAGCAAGCTTCGACAATAGAATGTTATGATCAACTTTGTCGAAGGCCTTGCTGAAATCCGTATACAGAGAGTCGACTTGAACTCTGGAATCCATATTTCCTGCATAATAAATAAATAAATAAATGGCCAGATTAGTTTCAATACTTCTTTGAGAAAAAAAACCATGCTGTTCGATTAAAATGTTATTCTTCACTGTTTTAAATACAATATCATGAACTAAACTTTCAAGAATTTTGCCGAAAATACATAATTTGCTAATACCCCTATAATTATCTGCTAATTCCTTGTCGCCACTATTTTTATAAATAGGTGTTAAAATTGCTATTTTCCATACCTTAGGAAACATTCCGGTACTTAAAGATTTATTAAAAATGATATGTAAAGGTTTACAAAGGGAGTTGGCACATTTTTTTTATAAAAGATGAAGAATAACCATCAAAACCGGGCCCCTTCTTTCCATCTAAGGAATTCAATTTTTCTTTAATAGCTTCAACTGAAAAATGAATATTATCTATTAAGTTTACTCCATGAATATTACCGGATACTCTATCAAATATTAAAAAATATATAGTGTAGTTCCTGTTATAATGAATTGAAAAAAATCCCATAAATTGATAAAACACCCAATATCCTGGTTATAACGATCCTAAAACCTACCTAATACGCCATATTATAAACTACTTTGGTGGCTTCTGTCTACTTCTAACGTTCTGCAGAATGTTTCAGTGTATTATTATATTTCTTGTTTTAAAAGCGTTATTATTGTTATTATTATATTGAAACGAAATGTCAAAATTTTATTAAACAATTTCAGATGATAACACAAAAATAAAATTAAACGTTGCCGAAAATTGCAAATATATTTATTAATAAAACATTCACACTCACTCTCTCTGCCTATAATATAATATTGAACAATAAAAGATAACAAAAATACAACAATCTTCTCCATCAAAATGTTTAAATAATTCGTGTCTCAACAACACCCTTCAAATCAGTTACAAATTATTAACATAAGTTATTTCTCTATTGCAACTTTCTGCAACTCCTGGTGGATTTCTTCTTCTTATTCCTTTTTTGGGCTATGTCCTGAAGGATAATTTACCCAGCCTAGTGGATTTATATATTTTTATAAAATTTTCAAATTTCCGAAAAAACTTTTGACATCTCTTTTTTTTAGTAAATCACTGTCACTTCCTTTTTTCATCGTTTCCTGGTTAAATTTTTCAATATACTAGGTAATTATTTTTCGTTGCAATATATGTTATTACTATATGGGTTAAGAGGGGCCTTGCCACTGCCGACCTCGTTTTCAGTTGGCAATACTGAATATGCATAAAAATTTGACGATTTTTTGGAGAGTTAATCTCGAGAACGGAATTTTTGTTTGTAGAAATATTTATACCCGTTATAGCTTATACCTTGGAATAGGACATCTCCTTTTTTGAGTCAATTTTAAGGATTAATAAAAAAGATATCAGCCATTTAGTGGAGGTGTGTTTTTGACAGTTTTGACAATTTGTGATCACCAATTTTAACGTGAAAAGGAGATGTCCTAAATGAAGGATACAGAATTAATTTCCGAGAATACCAATTCGCAAAACTTTATAATTTTTGAGATTAACTCTCCAGAAAAATTTTTTTTATGTAAGTTGCCTATATCCCAGTAAGATTTTCTCTTTCCATAGTTCAGGCGTTTTCCGCCTGACACTTTGAGACAGTGGCGCTTTTTGGTTTTATTTTGAACGATGTATGCAACCAGTTTTACGAATACGAAGTTAGGAAGAAAGAAAGTTTAGATGTTTAGAACTGACATTTTAGGTTATGTTTGCTAATTTATTCGTGTGTTTTGCAATTTTTTTTAATGAGTAAATTAGTATTAACTAAAACCAGTTCTTCAATTTAAAGTATTTCAATTAATGCCGTATACCTCATGTAGGACATGTTTCACTTTAAAATTGGTGATCACAAATTGTCAAAAGCACACCTTCCACTAAATGATTAATATGTTTATTATTCTTTAAAATTTGTTGAAAAATGGAGATGTCCTATTCCAAGGTGTAAGCTATAACGGGTAAAAATATTTCCACGAACAAAAATTCCATTCTCGAGAGGCTGTTCAAAAAATCTTCAATTTTTATGCATATTCGAAGGAAGTGTGAAAGTGTGCAAAATTAGTGATTAGTAATATGGAGAATGTGCAATTCAACTATAACAGTTTTTTGTGATTTTTATTCGTGCATTCAAAATAGTGTCTGCATAGTTGGGAATCACAGACATTTGCAGAAATTAATATTTACAGTATGTCTCACATATTAACCCGTCCATGGGACTCTTGATGTAGGTTTGTTACACACTTTATTTGCTATTATGTCTTTTGTCCATTGCTAAAAAGCAATGCAGTTTTTTCATAGTGTATTGTTTTGTTTTTGTTTTAGTGAATAACTGTAATTAGGTACTTTTAAATAAAGAAATAATTATTAATTGTTCAATTTATTTTCTTACAAAAATGATTTTATAATATTTAATGATTTACAATAAAGTTAACATTAAAGAAATGAGATTACAATTAATACATGCAAGTATTAGAACTATGAATCTGAAATAAATTTGTGATTAATAAATGCAAGTACTCGAACTGAAAATCTGAAATAAATTTATGATTAATAAATGCAAGTACTAGAAATAAGAATCTGAAATAAATATATGATTAATAAATGCAAGTACTCGGTACTAGAAATAAGATTCTGAAATAAATGTATGATTAATAAATACAAGTACTCAAACTGAAAATATGAAATAAATGCAAGTACTCGAACTGAAAATCTGAAATAAATTTATGATTAATAAATGCAAGTACTAGAACATGTCGATAGCTAGCTGGCCAAGAATTTTCATTATGGTTTATAAGTCTAAAGATAGATATAATGTACCCATGCATTAAAAATATTAATTCACCTAATTAGAATGCCTTGGTCAATACTGTCAACAAAACGGACACAAGAATTTCCTTATTGTTATCTAGTTAAATTCTTGGTATGTAAAAACTCTATTTTTGCAAATATTCTAATATTTCTTATCTGTCATATTCATCTGAAGAAATTATTCCAGGTTTTGAATTATTATATGATTTTAAATTTATTTCTTCTTGGCTCAGGAACCCTTTTTTTTGGACTTTTTAACGAAAACAGTGACACGGACAAAAAAAATTTCAAGGGATGAAACAATTTATCGTAACCCATGGTTTAAGACTTGCAGCGATTTTTTATCTGTAACCGTTCAATTGTTATATACAAATTAATGTTCCAACATTAACAATTTTTTTTATAAAAGGACTTGCAGATTTTGTTCATAGAACGCAGTTTTTTGTGTCGATAACTCATGTATTCTGCAATTGTTTAAACAAATAGATATTGATAAAAACATTTTGCGTTTGGGGCTGCCAATTATTTATTAATTCATTTTTTAAAAAAATTCTTGCTTCACCCTAAAGATTATACATTTATATAATTCTCAATTTTCGAATGAATCCATTCATGTTTAAATATTTTTTTATGTTAGAAATATTATTTTCCGAGCTCCATTCCTATCTGATGTATTTAGTGAGATTAGTCGCGTGGCAGCGCTATTCATATTAAAATAAACGGATTTATACGAAAATAATTGAAAATTAATTAAATTAATAAAATATAAACTCTATTTTGATGCTAGAAAAAAAATAGTAAACAATTTCCTAAAAATAAAAAATAAAATTTCTGTCGTGGCTGAAGCCGGTATCGAACTCATGACAAATGGATTATTAGCGCTCTCTGCGGCAAGACTAACCGTAAAAATAAAGAAGTCTTAAGTCTTAAGATATCTATCTCTCTTCATTATTGCAGAAAGACAGTGATAAAAGATAAAGATAAAGATGGGGATTTTTGGTGTTTGTACTTTGGCATACCTGTCGCGACGCCCCTCTTAAGTGCACTTTTCATTCAGAAACGAGTACCATTGACTATATTTTCATCTTTGAAGTAGAGGACGTATATAAAAATTGTCACATTGTCATGTCAGTGAGATTGACACACACATCGTGACACAGCGAAAATCGTTCATATTCATTGCAATTTTTGCTAGGTCGCAGTCGTGATAAATCCAATATTTTGGATTAGCGGGAATGTCATAGAGAGCGTTTTATTAAATGAGAGTTCTGTGACGGACGTGACAGATAATTGATACTCCATTCTGATCTTTCCGTTTCCATATGATTTATATTTTCACTGTGATTGTCACATATGGCATCTGGTGAAATTTTACAGAAAGAGTATTATTTCACTTGCGATAATAATAGTTATTTAAACAACAAGTTTTAGTTTTGAAAACGACTTTTTTCGCACGGCGAGACACAAGTCGAGCGAGTGTCAAAAAAGGTTTTCAAACGAGTTTTTTACAATGCTTTTCCTACAACTGCAAAATAAAGCAACCAAATACCTACGTAATTTTTATTAATTAGAAAACAAAGTATTTATGAACGTCAGCTTCATATCGGTGCTTGAATTTGTTTGGGAGCAGCTTATCACTAATTAGGGTCGCTTTTTTTCAAAATTTCGGCAGAATCACACATTTATAAAACTTATTCTATGAAAAAAAAAACGCTTCTTTGACGTTTCTAGTCAACAAATAAAAAAGTAATATCGGTTACTATGGGTTACTATGCAGCTCAACAATCACAATTGTTGTTATAGGTAAATATAAAGAACTAATTTGTAGTGTGCGAAAAAGTTTTTCACACGCTGGGCAGCGTGTGAAAAACTCTATTTTCAGAAGTTGCCTAGCGTGTGAAAAACTCCATTTTCAGATGCAGTCGCAGGAAAAATTTTTTATAATTGTTTTTAATTAACTTTAACAGTTTGTTACTGAAAGAGAGCCTGCCAAACTTATCTACTTTATCGTTTTACGTTTTGGCTTTGATACTTTGAACCGTGCCCCACGTTGGGCGCCAGATTTAGAAGTTTGATAGTTTAGTTGTTAAAGACCTCATTAACTACGTAAGTGTGACATATTCTTGAACTAGGGTTGAAGCAGAATTAAAAAATGAAACCTGCTTTCGGGAACATTAGATTTTTCTTCCATTTTGTATAATACAAGCATAATTGCGAAGGCGAAGAAGACTTGACAAAAATTCTGTTCATAAATAATTATGTGACTATTTTTGTTTTCTACGGTTTTTATATTATTAGCACAAAATAAAACACAAAGTCGTCTTCACACATATTAATCGTACTGATGATGAATACGAATGTATTTGAAAACATGTTCTATATACATATAACGGTTATAGCTTTTGACTTTAAACCATTCAACTTTCCCCTTGAGGGTTTAAATATATTTCTAATTATATGTGTGGAGACGAATTTGTGTTTTTTACATGTGCTACCATCTATGGTAAGAAGAGAGTATTGACATTAAATTTTGACTGAATCTAGTCAAGATGTCACTCTCTTCTTTTTTATCCCTTTCACAGATTAATACAAAGTGAGTAAACCAGTAAGGAATTTTAATTTATTAGATTCGACATCCTAAGACCGGTTTCTGCCTTTCGGCTTCATCAGTTATGCTTTTCGAATCCAATAAGTAAAATTCCAAACTCGTACCAGTCAATAGCTATATCTGCTATAAGATAACATTTTTAGATGTGCTACCATCTATGGTCAGAAAAGAGTATTGACATTACTCACTTTGTATTAATCTCTGAAAGGGATAAAAAAGAAGAGGGTGACATCTTGACTAGATTCAGTCAAAATTTAATGTCAATGATATAAGGTTACACTTAGATGGGTCCCAGGGCATAAAGGGATAAAAGGCAACGAAGAAGCAGACGCAGGGCGTCTGCTTCCTCGTTGCCTTTGGAAGGAAAGCCTTAGCGACCGTATTTACTGGTCCTGAACCGGCTTTTGGCATTCCCAAATTCTCAGTACCACTCTCGCTGACTAGGTCGATGTTAAAAGAACACCACTCACGCTGGGATCTCGTGCTGGGCCAACAAAAGAGTAAACAAATGGTTAAAGCGCCATAAAAAGTACTGACGGAAGGCATGTCACGGAACTAATAAGCGGACATTGTCACCTTAGGGAACACCTACATAAAATGGGCATCTTTCAAGATGAACCCATATGTAGATTATGCAATAAGTAGGATGAAGCAGCCTGTCATATCATACTGGAGTTCCAGGCACTCACACGCTGGAGGTATAACCTACTTGGGCCGATAAACCCACAGGAGGACTTTCCAAAAGAAAATCTGGTGAAAAGGCTACTCAGCCTGATAAAGGTAACAAACCATTTCACCTGAACATAACGATGTAACTGACACAGTACAATAAGTATTAAGGCTGCAGTATTGAGGCATTTATAAACCTCAGTCAGGTAGATAGTCATAATCAATCAATCAATCAAAGTACACAGTACAAGAGTGGATTCAAAACAGGAATTTATACATTTGCTACTGTTATCTAAATTAGTCTTAGTTTTATAAAGTCACAAAAATAATACTAGACAACAATATTGCCAAAAATTGCCAAAAGAAAAGAGATTTAATAATGCAAAAGAAATCAATGAAATGAAATTTAAACAAGTAACCTAAAGATACGAACAAAAATCAATTCGATAGTAAAGTATGTCTTCATTTATCGTTGAAAATCCTGGACATCGGCCAAAACGAAACTTTTATGTATGAATAAATGATTAAGACATATTTTGCGAATTTGGTGGTTACGAAGGGTAAGCAATAAATATATATGGCAGCTTACGGGAAAGGAATAAATAAGAATTCTGAAATTTATATGATTAGAATTCACAATAAGGAAGGAGAGTTATGAAATTCCCAAAATAATGTTACATTGGTACCCAGAGGAGAGAAGAACCTAGATCCCTAAACGAAAGAAGACTTAACAGAAAGTTAAAATTTTAATTTGTAGAAATGTGATGGATGGAAGCGAAAGAAGGAAATGATAATTTTTTCTCTATAGAAAATTTCTAAAATGCGCTTCATATCAGATTACCTGTTTATTTGAAAACTATCATTCGCTAACATATTCAATACATGCGACATTTAGTTTATATTCAGCACTTCACTGAACTTGCCACATTTTAATTAAAATTTAACTTTTAATTAAAAATAAATTACTTAATTTTAAATTCTTCACACATAGTTAAATTGTAGTAAATTGTAGATCTAGATTTTAGTAGTGTTGGTATTCAGAATAAAAATTATTTTAAATCCTTTTTAAATTGAAAGTATGATTTTGAATAACTGTTAAGAATAAATGCAAAATATGAGGGATTGGTATCAGAATGGATTGACCAATTCTAAGCCTAAGTCTCAATTTGTTGTAATAAAACTAAACAATGAAATAGTTGATACACAAGCTCAACTTTTTTTAATAATTTTGACGTTTACAACCTGCTATTTAAACCTATAAATAAATGTAAAAAACCCTTTAAGTGCCATCTTTAATGCTTATGGACTCATCTAAGTCATTGAGAAATCCACATCCCCAACAAGTTTATGAATGACAAATATTCCGTGCCCAATGATGAAGTGAGATAGATATATAAAAATCCGGAACATGGCGACGAATTTATGCTGGGATGCATGGGCGTACCGTTACAGAGGGAAATGGGATGTGACACAATATATTTATTTTAATTTTACCACGTCGGTTACATAGGAAATTAAAAATACTCATGTAAATATTTATTTAATCAAATGAGTAATCGTAAAAAAATTGACGATCAGTTATTTCGCTAGTCCGCTCAGAACACATATTATTCGTCAATGCAGGATCAAGGGAAAATTGCAAATGTGTCTATGTTGTATTTATCAGGCCGTTCTGGGACAAGTATATTCGGGATTGAGGTAGGAATAGGGAACTAACTACAAATTGAACACTGATGAATTATTAGTTGTATCATCCTGAAATAAAAAAAATAATGTTGGTGTAGTAGGAATCTTCTACGTTTAGATAAATCCTGAAAAATATATAAACCGTTTTAATCTTATCGAACCTACAACAGAAAAAATTGTTAGTAAATATCAACTAACGAAAACGTGAAAAATATTACCTAAATTCTTAGGTAGTTTGACAGAAAAAGAAAATGTGATTTAATTTTTAACAAAATATATGAAACCTACATAATTATAAGTCGTTGTAATAAGTAAACCAGTAAGGAATTTTAATTTATTAGATTCAACATCCTAAGACCGGTTTCTGTCTTTCGACTTCATCAGTTAGGCTTTTCGAATCCAATAAATAAAATTCCAAACTCGTACAAGTCAATAGCTATATCCGCTATAAGATAACATTTTTAGATGTGCTACCATCTATGGTAAGAAGAGAGTATTGACATTAAATTTTGACTGAATCTAGTCAAGATGTCACTCTCTTCTTTTTTATCCCTTTCAGAGATTAATACAAAGTGAGTAAACCAGTAAGGAATTTTAATTTATTAGATTCGACATCCTAAGAAAGGGATAAAAAAGAAGAGAGTGACATCTTGACTAGATTCAGTCAAAATTTAATGTCAATACTCTCTTCTTACCATAGATAGAAGTTTAAACAATCCTTTAGGCATTATCAAAGAGTTTATACAGTCGATAAAATACTAATTCTACGCCCCCCCCATAATAGTACATGTAACTTACCGATGAAATGATTTAAATAAACTATTTTGCTGCATTCAACACACTAATAAACCATATTTATCTAATAAATCAACTTAAACCAATAAATTCAATGTGAAATAGAAAATTATAATAATATAACCTAAAAAACACAATATAAACAATCAAATTTGGTGGAAAATGGCACCCACTATGTTACTACGAAACATTCTATCTCCTGATTTCATTCATAACGATATAACGTTTGATAGCGCTTAGTTGCCGCTTCTAACAATTTTTCGTAGAAATGATTTAAACTTAAATCGTGGTAAAGTATCTTTGACAATATTTATCTATCAATATGACTTGGTGTGATAATAGTTACGAAAATTAGTGTTCGTAGATGTACAATTATTTTAGCGAATCAAAATATCTCATTTTTCAAGATACTTTTTACATAGATTTAGGATTTTGGTAATGATGGAAAAAAATGTGATAACTTTGACAACATTGAAACTTATAATATAAATTCAATAACACAGCGCTTAGACTGTTACGTGTTCTTGGCCACGGCCAAAACGTAAACAAACTCGATATTATTGTAGTATATCTATCCCAAATAGTTTTTTGTGAATTATTTGTAGATTTTATTTGAATTATGCTGCCTTTGAAAATTATATTCAAAGGAAAAATTGAGATGTTATTTCTAATATTAGGGATATTGAAAGTAAATTTAGATACCTCATTAGTAAAAGTTTTCACCGCGTATTCTACGATGGAGTGTGTTGAGGGTTCTGGAATCAACCCTATGTTGCATCAGTTTACCAGGACGACCAATGTGACATTATCGCCTTTTTAAACTATGTCGTATTTCTAATGGACTGTATATCTGCTGTAGTATCTTTATCTTCCCAACTCCATGGACAAAAACAACGAACACTTTTATTTAACGATTTATTAAAATGTTAAATAAATATAAACATCATAACAACTTAACAATGGATTACTTTATAAGTAATCAATGAACAAATTATTATAGGTACTATATGTGCTTAACAAACACTAACACATATTAGTAAAAGAATAAAAAAATGATCACATCATTCAGAAAATATTTGGGTGTGATATGAATGAGTGATAGATGGACACTGCCTAAAGTTTGCGAAGCTTTGTCGATTCAAGTCTACCCCCTCCGGCTCGCGATTGTTTCTAGAAAGATTTGTTAGCATGAGATGCGTTGATGTACATGTTGTTTTTTTATATGTCTAGACAAAAACCGTTAGAATCTGCGTCGTAGATATGGCGTGATATTGGCGTCCGTGTTATTGTGCAATAGAATAAAAAACTATTTGTCGAGGCTTCCTGTCTGAGCGCTGTTTCCAAATGTATTTTGGCGCGACGTTGCCGGTTGAATGGGTTTATATGTTTAATTTGTTTGAAAATTAAACAGAGTGTTTTATCGAGTGCTCGTTCTTTAGTCTAAGTACCACTTCTACTAAAATATAAAAAATGTTCGCTGCCATTTCGTGTAACGAATAGAACCTTTAATGGTAATGCCTCTAATTATAAGAATCGTCCTGCTCCAGTGAAAATTGTTAGAAGTTTAACTCAAAGCACTTGCACTAAAAATATAACTAGGTATGAATGTCGAAAAGAACTTTTAGGAATTAAATGAAAGTCGGTTTGACGGAAAAGTTTCGACGAACTTTTTAATGTTTCGCAGTGACATATATAACGTTTGAGTTTTTATTAATAATTTCTTAATCTTTGTCTTTACGATTCCTATTAATACAGATTGAAATAATGACGTATAATTAACTTTTATAATTAAAGATTTTTAAGTCCTAATAAAGGAAATTTCCCATTTCCGCTTTTACGTATTAATTAAAACTTTATCAATTTGTACAGGGTATTCTTTAAGAGTGCTGTATTCGCGTGCTGAAGCTATTTTTCAAACTACGTGCTTAAAAATCGATCGATTTTAATGCGGGTATTCGTAGTTAGTTAAGAAAGAAATACATTTTGGAGGAAAGTTATTAGAATTAAAATATCTTAAACAAAATCATTGGTACACTTTCAAACTTATTTTAAGGCCACCAAAAATAAAAAATAAAAAACAATTTTACGAAAGTTTTTTAGCGCACTTATCCTTTAAAAGTTTTTGTTAATTTTTTTTTATTTCATGCAAATTTACACCATTTTATAAGGAGTGTTCCAGATTTTACAATACAGTAAGCATCTCTAGTGATAAACATATAAAAATTGTCTTCAAATAACAATATTAGTTAGAGAAAGTATCATGTTGACATTTGCTAAGAAGGCTTGTGTTGTTAGTGAATCAATAAAAATTTATTCGAATAATGCTACTATGTACAATTTCGTACCAAAACTTTTTTTAACATTAAATATTGTTAGCTCTACTACCGTTTGATTAATGATGCAGATAATCGTTAAAATATATTTTCAGACTACTTAGGAAATTATTTTTATGTGAATGAAGATTAGACTTGTCGATTTTATCTTACTAGATCAACAAACAATATTCCACATATGGAAATGGATTTCAGCAACGCAAACAACAGGAATTGAGCCGACAAGGAATTTTAAGTTAGATAATATCTTATATTTCACTGTAAATTATGTTGCCTAATCTAAGTTAAACTACACATTATTTGGCGTCAATGTGTCAGCCAATGACAGAGAGTTATGGACAGGAAGTCAAAGCAGTTTTATATTTATTTATTTATATTTTATATAAATATCCAATTTTGGTAATTATGCATCCATTTAATTCAAAACCAGAAAAATACAAATTTTGCAAATGAAATAAATTTTTGGCCAAAAATTTTGTTTAAATAAAAGTTGAAAATTTTAATAATTTAGCATCAAAACAATTTTTTAAATATCAAAGATCTCGTGTTTGGATATTCAGGTTAGGTAGGTACATTAATTTTTCGTCCTGCGGTTACGCGGCTTCTGGAGGCAGCTTTAATTTTCTACCATATATACGAGAGTTTGAAAATAAAAACAGAAAAGCTTATTTGCTTAAAAACATTTCGCCGTGGATATATGATTGCATGTTAGGAGAACTTGATTACTTCACCTCTTTATTTACTTTGCTGTCTCGTTTCGGTTTAATATTTTTTGGATGTGTCTACTCTTGCGATTACCTAATCTATTAAAGGATTATTTTATAAATAGAGAATGTAAACAGGATGAGTACAACTATTAACAGTTGATAGTATGGATATAGTTAACATTTAAAAAAATTTAGAATATATGTCAATTTAAAGAAAACATAAACAAAGACCCACAATTGTCACACCTGATATAGAATACCAACTTATTATAACCAAATAAACTTACTACAAATTAAAATTACTTTGTATCTCCCAAGATTTTTATACAACCCAAACAGTGATATACAAATTTTCTTCTTCCATTTCTTCCTATCCCAGAAAGTACCCCCGAAGAAAATAGCAAAAGAAATCAAATATAACATTAATGCGAAAAAAGCCCCAGGATATGACTTTATAACTGGGCTGATCCTACAACGACTACCAAGAAAAGGTATAGTAAAAATCACTAATCTAGTAAATGCTGCATTCCGGCTCAAACATGTTCCAGACATATGGAAAATGGCAGAGGCAGTAATGATATTAAAACCTGGAAAACCAGAACACGATGTAACTTCATATGGTCCAATATCATTGTTACCTATAATATCTAAACTGTTTGAAAAAATACTACTAAAACTACTTAAGCCTATCATAGAAAGAAATGAGGTAATACCCAAAGGCATTTGACAAAGTCTGGCATAAAGGCCTTGTCCTCAAAATCCAGAAAGTCTTTCCACCTGAATATGTACTAATATTAGAGTCATATATAACAGGAAGACTGCTCCGAGTGAAACATAACGATGCATATTTAGTGTTCAAAGACATCAAGGCCGGCGTTCCACAGGGTAGTGTTATGGGACCTGTCCTTTATCTATTGTATACTTGTGACATACCACAAGTGGAAGAAACGACCCTAGCAACATTTTCTGATGACACCTCGATATTAGCAACTGGTGCTACTAACAACGAAGCAGCACCTATATTACAAAGGATAGTAAATAGATTTAGGCCCTGGACTAAAAAGTGAGGTATAAATGAGACAAAATCTGTACACATAAACTTTACAAATAAAACAAAACACAATATGTATATTCCAATAAAAATTCACAATAAAATCATACCCCAGGCCAATACCGCAAAGTATTTAGGGATGAACTTAGACGTAAAGCTGAAGTGGAAAGAGCACGTTAAACAAGAACAAGAAAGAGCTAACAATGAAATATAAAAGAATGTACTGGTTAATAGGACGGAAATCAAAGTTCATAATAAGGTTCTACTCTATACTCTATAAATAAATCCTAAGACCAATTTGGTCCTTCAGTTATGGGGATGTGCAAGTAAATCATCAAACAAAGAAATACAAACATTGCAAAACAAGGTCCTCAGAGACATAGCAGGCGCTCCATGGTATATCAGAACCGCGACTTACAAATAAATTCCGTGAGAGAATAAGTCAATAGATTAGCCATAAGTCATCAACAGCGACTCCAACATCACAAGAATGCAGAAGTAAGCCAACTTCTGAACAGAAATGTACTAGGAAGATTGCAAAGAACGAAGCCGCTCGACTTGTGCAGTTAAGTGAAAGCAGATTAGGTGTTGTGTGATCAGCATAAATTGTAAATACTAAGTAAGGACAATTGGGACCACTTAGGTAAACATTTTGTAGGGTGATAAGATTAAATGTAAGCTATAGATTAGTCGCGCACGACTAGATTAGTTCTTAAATAAAAAAATTCTGTGTTCAAGCATTTTTTCTTCCAGTTCTGTACCCCCAAGAAATGTAGGTACACCTCAACTTCGTTCTTCCATCGTTCCTTCTCTTTTTTCCTCCTATACTTCTGCAGATGATTGTTTTTGGAATCCTATACACCTTATCCTCTGGGCTCTAACAAATCCTGGAATGCTGGGCTCTCGATACATGTTTCTGAGTTCTTGGTTTGTTCTTCTTTCCCACAATTCATTGATTCGTTTCCCCACAAAAAATATAGCTCCATAAAATGTGCTTTTATAAAAAAAAACAAATTTCTAGTCTTTGCCAGCCTTTGGGTATATTTTACGAAATACTTTTTAAGGATATTCTACCTTCCATGTTACATAAATATCTATTTAGTTACAATCTAATTTTAATTTAATTGAACTCACGTAAAGACGTAACCACAGCCACTGCCTAGTTTTGGTTGATTGGATGAAATAAAATAACGAAGTATACTGATTCGTTCACATTTCTGTACCGTTAAATTGATTAGTCAGTATAGTTTTTTCATGTGAATCGAATCGTACATGATGTCCGGACATCTGATTCTGATTGAAAGACGAAAGACCGGATTCATCATTGGTTGGAAAATGAATGTGCTACGGATATTTTATTTCCGCTGCTAGAATCGTTTTTAAGGCCCACAGAACGTGCATAATAGTCGAATTTTCAAAGCACATAAAATAATATAATTGAATTAGTTATTTACATGTACATGTAACACACAGCAAAATGTATTAGTGTGTAAATTAAAAAAACATATAATAGGTCAACGCTTTGCCCAAAATTATGCGTGGAAAACGTTAAACTGAAACGTTTGAGTGTTTTTGACGTTTCAAAACATGCACTAAACAAAAAACGTTGCGTTTTTAGCATATTGTTCCACATCGCTTTTGTGAAACGTCAAAAACCGCTCATGACTGGAATGAACCTGAGTACATGTATTGTTTCATAAAGAATGAGCCCGGTACGGTGTTTTGTTGCTTCTTTACTACTAAGTAGACTTATTTTAGAACCTTTGAAGTTTAGTTTTCAAAGAATAACCGTTACTTATTCAAAAATAAATAAACTGGGGTTGCCAAACTAATACATAATTATAGTAGAACCCACTTGTTTATGAGAATGAAAAAACGTTATAAAAACACAAAGGATACCGCCAATAGAAGGAATGCTGATGAATCTGGACATTTTTGAGCAGTTTAATATCGAAAACACCGTACACTGTCCATATACATAAAAATAAAATAATATTTTGGCTATTAGCACCACTGTGCAAAGATTCAATAACCAACTTAGCTGGATATCGTTATAGGGAAGAATGGCGTATAATTATTTAATATGAATTTACATTTTAATTTCTATAACGCATATTAGATTTGAATAGAGGTTGATATCTTCATTTTTTGATCTCTTGTGAGATTAACAAACGTTACTAATTAAAATTTTGTCTTAAATTAATTTAACTAAACTGTGGGGTGTGAGGTTACACTCATAAGAGGCGACAATGGAAGTGTGGTTATAGTTTTTACATTTTCAATTGCAGAAACAAAATTCTCAGATGTGCAGACAGGTTGCATTGACGGCTTGTAGATGTGCCGACAAGTGGCTTTGTCGGTATTAGCAGCATGTAGATGTACCGACAAGTGGCTTTGTCGGTATTAGTGGCATATAGATGTGCCGACAAGTGGCTTTGTCGGTATTAGCGACTTGTATAAAGCGGGATTATTTTGTTCTGCAATTAAAGTAGGAAGTAGAAGTCTTCAGTAGTGGAGGCTAGGAAAATATTCATACAGTGATACACTGTGCTTGTGTTCGCACTTGATTTTTGATTTAGTGAATAGTAGGTGGTAGGTGATTCGTGGCGTTAGTTTATTTCATTTAATATTATTCTTGGCTTCCGTGTATATACATACTTTTTTATTTTGAAACATTGTTACAGTGTACTTCTTATTGATTTATTCGGTGTCAATTTCAATATGTTTCGTCCTCGGGAAAATACAGTTTCTTTAAGTGGATCTAAAGAATCGGAACAATCATTAAATGATATTCCAATGGATTATGTGGTATCAGGTTGTAGTCCCAAAGATTCCTGTAGCTCCGATGAGGAAGAGAACATTTTTGGTGAAAGAACTTCAGAGTATCAAGAAATATCCACCTCGAAAAAACAATATCTTTGTAAAGATGCCCAAACCATATGTATAAATGTTTATAAGAATATTGTAACTTCCGAAGGTGAAAGGAGTGCCATTGAAAAAACATCTTTTTTAACAAATGTTCCCATTAGCACTCTTTATAAAATTATAAAGAATGGTCCAAAAAATCGTAAAGAGAGGTATGATAAAGGATGTGTTAAAACTTTGGATCCTTCAATATCAAAATTAATTGGTAGTATTATTTATGAATCTTACCAAAGAAATGAGTTCCCAACAGTGGATAGTATATTTTCTTTACTAAAAAGTAAAAGGCCAGATTTAAATACCAAACTATCAACAAGAGGACTGTAATAATGGAAAGCCAGAGGATCATAAAATGGAGGATACAATATTTGGAAAAAATTAAGGCATCTCGAAATAGTAACAGAAAAAAATATACTATTTAGATGATACGCCAAAGAAAGGATGGTCTGACGGAACAAGAAGATGTTTAGTAAATGTTCCTTGTAACAAGGGAACTCGACTTACAATTCTTCAGTGTGGATCGGACTCAGGGTGGGTACAAAATTGCCTCAAACTCTCTGGAAAAAATTTGGAAGATTGTAATTTAGATTACCACAAAAATATGTCTGGAGAAAGTTTTAAAGATTGGTTTGAAAATCAGCTGTTAAACAATATTGAAGAGAATAGCATCATAGTGATGGATAATGCTTCATATCATTCCCGCTTAATAGAAAAAGTTCCCAATACCAACTCAAATAAGACTGAGATTCAGGAATTTTTAAGAAATCATGAACTTTATTTCGAAGAAAATTATACAAGAAAACAATTGCTTCAAGTATTAGGCACACAATCATTTGAAAAAAAATTCTTTATTGATGAAATGGCATCAAAAAGGGGCCACGAGGTATTGCGCCTTCCGCCCTATTTTTGTGTATTTAACCCTATAGAATTAATTTGGGGACAACTTAAAAAAAGAATAAGGCGTCATAACGTGTTTCCCAAATTTGACGGGTTGGTTGCAAATATGGTAAAAGAAGAAATTAACAAAATTTCAGCTGATGATTGGCAGAAAAAAATCAAACATGTCATCAAAGAAGAAAATTCTTATGTAACGAGTACGACCCAATTTATTATCAATGTTGATGACAGTGAATCCGATGGTGAGGATTGAGATAGGGTAGGTAAGCTTAATTAATTTATAATATTTATGACTTTATTCGCTGTGTTTTTAATTTTAGAATTAAAATTTGAGACAAAATTTTAATTAGTAACGTTTGTTAATCTCACAAGAGATCAAAAAATGAAGATATCAACCTCTATTCAAATCTAATATGCGTTATAGAAATTAAAATGTAAATTCGTATTAAATAATTATACGTCATTCTCCCCTATAACGATATCCAGCTAAGTTGGTTATTGAATCTTTACACAGTGGTCCTAATAGCCAAAATATTATTTTATTTTTATGTATATGGACAGTGTATGGTGTTTTCGACATTAAACTGCTCAAAAATGTCCAGATTCATCAGCATTTCTTCTATTGGCGGTATCCTTTGTGTTTTTATAACGTTTTTTCATTCTCATAAACAAGTGGGTTCTACTATACAAATTTCCCAACAAATCTTTTTGAGTGAATACCTCTGCGGATTAGTAATCTGTAGTTTTAACTCTGTTGTTTGGGCTGTATGCGTATTTTCTCGAAAACAGATAGTTTGGCGCCGGATATGTTCATCTTTCAACATGGATTTGAGGCTCCATTTGAACGGTGTACTTTCTTCTTAAGATGCCTGTCAGTGCAATCCTTTGATATAATTCAATTTTTGATCAGTAATTTGTTATTCCAGTCATTCTAACTTGACTTCTAAATGAATTTTGTGATATTGAATAAAATTTTAATTCAATCTTTTCCAGTGTATGTCCCTGTCCCTGTTTAGTGAAATACTGTGACATTTTTCTTAGCCTCTGCGAAATATCGTAATAAAAAACATAGCGAGTTATATTTCATATTTTCAGATTGTGTTTATTCATGGTATTTATGAAATGTGCATCATAAATTTTGAGACTGAACAACTTAGCCGTTGACTCGATGTATTTTTCTAAAATTTATGGCTAGTTTCAGCAAGCTTTGTTCGGGCCAGTCAGTGTATTGAGGATTGGACAACTTTTGGCTTTTATATGCATTATTAACTCCAACAGAGTTTACTGATTTATTTCTACATATTAAAATTTTTCCTGCCAACATGAACGGAATTTCTATTAAAAAGTTGGTACGGGTTTAAAGCCATTTTGAGAGTTGGATCAATGTTAAGCGGATTCGGCATGTGAGATTAGTTCGTATATAAAAGAGGATAACAACTATAGAATTTAGTTAGAAAACTAAGGTAATTACAGTGGTTAAACATAACAATGAACTCTAAAATTGGCAAAAACCCTAAAATTATGTGTTAAGAACAAAGCAAAGCGAAATGAAGAATTATATTAACTTAATTTAATATTTTTAAAATTGTGGTGGATGCACTCTCGCGCCGCCACCATTTATTAGCGTAACCACCATTTTTTTCAATTCATTCTTATAATGTGAATTTGTTACGAAAAATCCAAATTGTTTTTAAAAAAAAATTATTAATTCCAACAATAACATTTTGAAACAGAAATTACGCAATTTTTGCGCTAAAACATAAGAAATGTTTAACAAATGATTGCAAAAAAATGTTTCTCTCTCTTTCCACTGGATTAAAACCACTTAGTTGTTAAAAAAGTTTTTTTATTGACATTTCGACTTTCCAGATCGAAAGCCGTTATCAAAATGACATAAAATAAATAAATTTACTAGAAACAGAACACTTGATAATCTTGCAAAAATATGACATCAACATAGTATACATAGAATAAGATTTTGAGATTGAAGATGTCAAAATCTGTTTCAATCATATTTTTGTGACGTTTCTGGGAACGAATTTTTGAAAGGATAGCGCATTTGCATATTATAAGAGAATTTATACTTCGTCATAAATGAAGTTTTCTTATTAATATTATCATAAGAAAAAACCAGATAAAAACTTATGATACTATCCCGATATAGAGGGTATCCTTTTTGCAATTAACTCTTTTTGTAAAATAGGTATCCAAATTTTTGAAATATCAACCGAACAATTAGAAACACATTCGTTATTATTTAAGCATATCAATGCTGCTTCTTTAACTTTGCGGTTATAATTATTCGGTTCTTTTAATAATCTAGTTGAAAAATTCCATTGTATTTTATGACCAGAATCCCATGCGTGTTCACATATTTTGGATTTTTCGAATTGTTTATTTTTAATGTACGATTGGTGTTCATTAAGTCTAATATGAAAAGGTCTAGATGTTTCTCCTATATAAAATTTATTACATTCGCATGGAATTTTGTAAATACAATTTTTTGTGTTTTGAATTTCATTAAAAGGTTTTGTATTTACTATTAAAGATTTTAATGTATTATTAGTTTGAAAAACTGTTTTTAAATTAAATTTATTGCCAATCCTTCTAATTTTTTTTTCGGATAATTTTGGAATATAAGGGATTTTTACTATATTTGAAAGAATTATTGGGGGGTTTAAATTTTGATCTTTAGTTTTGATGTCTCGGTAAAGTTCACGATTTATAAATTTACTTGGGTAGTTGTTCTTAATCAAGACAGATTTAACAAGTGATAATTCATTATTTAAGATATTGTCATTTGAACAAATTGTTTTTGCTCTATCGGAAAGAGATTTGACAATACCTCGTTTAACACAAATTGAGTGGTTTGAATTAAAATTTAGATATCTATTTGTATGTGTTTCTTTTCTAAAAACTGATGTATCAAAACAATTGTTGTTATTGTGTATTAGTACATCAAGAAACGGTAATTTTTTATTATTTTCAATTTCAATTGTAAATTTAATAGTAGGTTCCGAATTATTAATAGTATATAAAAATGTATCAATATTTTCCCTATCGTGTTGCCAAATTGCAAAGATATCATCTACATATCTAAACCAGACAGAAGGTCTTAAATTTTGTTTGTTTACAATTTCCATTTCAAAATTCTCCATGAAAATATCACACAATTTTGGTGATAAAGGAGAACCCATTGCCATGCCAAAATTTTGCTGATAAAAATCACTATTTAATTGAAAATATGTAGTTTTAATACATAGTTCCAATAATTCTAGAATTGCTGAGACGCTTAATTTAGTTCTATTTATTAATGTATTATCACTTGTCAACTTTTTTCTCACAAGATTAAGAGTTTTATCGACAGGAACATTTGGAAATAAACTGACTACATCAAAACTAACCATTATATCTGAATTTGTAATTTTGATTTTTGATAATTTTTCTAAAAAGGAATTCGTATTTCCTGATAACGATAATACTAATTCCTTTATCAAAAATTCAAAACATTTTTTAATTTAGTTTTAGTTTAGTTTATTTCCAAATGTTCCTGTCGATAAAACTCTTAATCTTGTGAGAAAAAAGTTGACAAGTGATAATACATTAATAAATAGAACTAAATTAAGCGTCTCAGCAATTCTAGAATTATTGGAACTATGTATTAAAACTACATATTTTCAATTAAATAGTGATTTTTATCAGCAAAATTTTGGCATGGCAATGGGTTCTCCTTTATCACCAAAATTGTGTGATATTTTCATGGAGAATTTTGAAATGGAAATTGTAAACAAACAAAATTTAAGACCTTCTGTCTGGTTTAGATATGTAGATGATATCTTTGCAATTTGGCAACACGATAGGGAAAATATTGATACATTTTTATATACTATTAATAATTCGGAACCTACTATTAAATTTACAATTGAAATTGAAAATAATAAAAAATTACCGTTTCTTGATGTACTAATACACAATAACAACAATTGTTTTGATACATCAGTTTTTAGAAAAGAAACACATACAAATAGATATCTAAATTTTAATTCAAACCACTCAATTTGTGTTAAACGAGGTATTGTCAAATCTCTTTCCGATAGAGCAAAAACAATTTGTTCAAATGACAATATCTTAAATAATGAATTATCACTTGTTAAATCTGTCTTGATTAAGAACAACTACCCAAGTAAATTTATAAATCGTGAACTTTACCGAGACATCAAAACTAAAGATCAAAATTTAAACCCCCCAATAATTCTTTCAAATATAGTAAAAATCCCTTATATTCCAAAATTATCCGAAAAAATTAGAAGGATTGGCAATAAATTTAATTTAAAAACAGTTTTTCAAACTAATAATACATTAAAATCTTTAATAGTAAATACAAAACCTTTTAATGAAATTCAAAACACAAAAAATTGTATTTACAAAATTCCATGCGAATGTAATAAATTTTATATAGGAGAAACATCTAGACCTTTTCATATTAGACTTAATGAACACCAATCGTACATTAAAAATAAACAATTCGAAAAATCCAAAATATGTGAACACGCATGGGATTCTGGTCATAAAATACAATGGAATTTTTCAACTAGATTATTAAAAGAACCGAATAATTATAACCGCAAAGTTAAAGAAGCAGCATTGATATGCTTAAATAATAACGAATGTGTTTCTAATTGTTCGGTTGATATTTCAAAAATTTGGATACCTATTTTACAAAAAGAGTTAATTGCAAAAAGGATACCCTCTATATCGGGATAGTATCATAAGTTTTTATCTGGTTTTTTCTTATGATAATATTAATAAGAAAACTTCATTTATGACGAAGTATAAATTCTCTTATAATATGCAAATGCGCTATCCTTTCAAAAATTCGTTCCCAGAAACGTCACAAAAATATGATTGAAACAGATTTTGACATCTTCAATCTCAAAATCTTATTCTATGTATACTATGTTGATGTCATATTTTTGCAAGATTATCAAGTGTTCTGTTTCTAGTAAATTTATTTATTTTATGTCATTTTGATAACGGCTTTCGATCTGGAAAGCCGAAACGTCAATAAAAAAACTTTTTTAACAACTAAGTGGTTTTAATCCAGTGGAAAGAGAGAGAAATTAAAATACAAACCACAATGAGCTTCCGAAATGAATTGCAAAAAAATGGTTAAAAAACATTATAATTTTAGTTCATACGCCTTAATTTAAAGAAACAGATTATTTAGAAATTATTAATTCCTATTTTAAAAAACAAGAAATATTTCATTTGAAAATTCCATACAAATCTAAACAATATATTACCAGGAACAGCACTGAAATAAATTTAATAAAACATCATCTGAAAGCATAGCAATTTGTCACTTCTGATGAACACGTAACATATTTCTCGGCACAGTAGTCCAAATGTATAAACTAGATGTTTTTTTTTAATATACCACTATCAAGGTATTTACAAAATGTTTCGGAAACAAATCTCTGGCACCAGACATATTTGCACACACTTTTTTACCCTTGTTTATACACGAAAGAATGAAATGAAACTAAATAAAAAACCAATATCTATTATAAAATACCCCTTTTTCAAAATAGATTTGGTTTTTCCTAAATTTAAAATTGCTTAAATAACATTTATTTATGTAATCCCTTTACCTGTGGATTCCGAATTAATTTCCTGTCGGTTTTGGCCGATACCTGTCGATTTTATCCGAGTTAGAAATTTTAAAGGCACCCAAAAGATATTATTAAATTTAAATAAGATTAGCTATGCCGAGTTGGGAATCGCCCACATCAACAACAACAAAAAGTTGTAAAATCCAAGAGATACGATAAATCAACTGGAATATGGGGGAGTCTGCTTTATTTATTGCTAGATGTCACTAAAATAACAATTTTATGATCTAAAATAATTTTTAGTGATTTTCTGAATAACAAAATTTTAATTAGTCCCAATAATAACTTCACAAGTCACTATAATTGTTTCCAATAATTTCGGCCACTTAGATTGTTGAATTAATATTTTGCGGAGGTGCCACAAAGAAAATCCTTGGAATCTAAGCCACAGGCGAACATTTACTTCCAAGGGTCATGCTATCTAGTAATAACCGCTCCCGGGAGTGGCGCAAATTGAAGTATTTTCAACTCCGAATCAGCCTTTTTCGGTTTTTGTTTTCTTTTATTAGAAGCCACGCGAATTCTTTTAACGTGGGTATCTTTTCCATTATATAATGTATTTACTTGAAAATATACCAAATTTATCTTCTCCAAACGTTTCAAAATAAATGAATCATATTAGACGACCTTATCGCTAAGTTTTTAAGGGGGCTTTACGTGGGAGTTGTTTCAAGATTTCCCCGGTGATCAGATCAAATCCAGGGGCTTTTTTAGGATTTATATTTGTTTCGATTTCCACATAAACTTCTTTTGGATAAGTAGGTCTAATCACTGAATCTTTCTGTTCTGGTTCATTCCAGTCTTGGGTCTCTTCACCATCGTTGGTCTGGAAAGTCTTTTCTAAGTGTTCTGCGAATCTGGTTGCTTTTTGTATATTATTTCGTGCCCAACTCCCGTCTTCCTTTCTAATTGGTGGGTTATGTGTAATAGGACTTTTTAATCGTTTGGTTGCTTTCCAGAGTGAATAATCGGTACTGCTGTCATTAGTTAATTCACTCAAGTACTCACCAAACGATTCATTTTTAATACGCTGAATTTCGCGTTTTAACTGTTGTGTTGCATTATTTAAAGCTGTTTTATCAGCTGGTGCTCTGGACTGTTGCCATTTTCTTCTGATTTTTCTTTTTTCTAGTATAAGGTCTCTTATCTCTTTTGGATAATTATTTCCTTTTGTTTTGTATTTAAAATGAGGGGTGTTCTCCCAAGCTGCTTGTTGAATATCTTTGACAAAACGTTCGACTTCCTGGTCTAGTTGTTCTTCTGTTCTCAACGGAACCGAGAGATTAATTAACCGTTCAAGTTTGATTTTGAAGCTTTGCCAGTCCGTTCGTTTGTTGACTAATTTAGGCTGATTTTCTTTTTGAATCACACTATCACTCAGTGTAAGAAGTATGGGTGAGTGATCTGAGTTCATGTCCCAAGCTTCTTCTACATGTATATAATTTGAGGATATATTTCTAATTATAAAGAAATCTATAAGATCAGGAATTTTGTTCGGATCTGTGGGCCAGTATGTTGGCTTTCCAGTTGAGAGTGTTTGACAGTTGAGATTGTTGCATGTTGCTAATAGTTCTTTACCTTTAGATGTTATTAGTCTGGATCCCCAGTGGGTATGTTTCGCATTGAAGTCTCCTCCAACTATGAATCTGTCTTCTTGGCTATCCAGAAAGTCAGCATATTGTTCTCTTTTTATAGCATGTCTCGGTGGGGAGTATAAAGCTGTGATTGTAACTTCGTAAGTCTTTGTTTTAATTTTAACAGATGTGGCCTGTATCTCTACCGTTTGGTAACCCATTTCTTGGTGATGTAATATACATTCCTTTATTATAACTGCACTTCCGCCTTTTGCTGAATTGTCTGGATGGATAGTATGATATACCTTATAACCCTTAAATTTGATAAATGACTCCTTAGTGAAGTGCGTTTCAGCAATGAGACAGATATCAATTTTTTCTAGTTCCAGGATTGTTTGTAGTTCTTGTTGGTGCTGTAGTAACCCGTTTGCATTCCATTCTAGGATTCTTAAGTGTTTAGCCATTTCTGGATTTAGGGATTGCTCCTTGAGCGCGTTTTTCTAGGCTTAAAATACGCTCATCCATCTTGTTTAGTTTGTCCAAGATTTGTTCGAGCATATTGTCAATATTTGTACTTGTTGTACCTTGGTGTTGCGGTTTTTTGTTAGCTTGAGCAATATTTTGTATTACTGCTTGACTATAGGCTTTATTTTGGCTTTTGGCTTTTGGCTTTATTTTGGCTATAACGCAGTTTTGTTTTGTTCAGTTGTTTATTTTTAATTTTTTGAATTTCTTTGGCTACCATGCAGCCTCGATAGTTCGCTGGGTGACCTTCTCCACAGTGAACACATTTTAGGGTTGCATTTTTTGGCTTATCACAATCAACTGTGAGATGCCTGCCAGTGCATCACACACAACGTAAAATGTCACTATTTCTTGTAAAGATCTGATTTATAACTACTTCATGAAAAAGAAGAATAATAATTTAAAGAAATATTCCAATAATTTATTTTATATCAAACGTTAAAAGCATAGAAATAATTAATATCTTTAAGGACTACTAAATCTGATTAAAAATATTTTATTTTTCAAATCGTTACACTAGTTTGCCCCCTTAAAAACTTAGCGATAAGGTCGTTCACTATGGAGAAGGTCACCCAGCGAACTATCGAGGCTGCATGGTAGCCAAAGAAATTCAAAAAATTAAAAATAAACAACTGAACAAAACAAAACTGCCTACTAGACCCCAGCGAGATAATAGAGAAAGTAAAGAACCTCCAAAACAGGGTCAGAGTTATAGCCAAAATAAAGCCTATAGTCAAGCAGTAATACAAAATATTGCTCAAGCTAACAAAAAACCGCAACACCAAGGTACAACAAGTACAACAATATGCTCGAACAAATCTTGGACAAACTAAACAAGATGGATGAGCGTATTTTAAGCCTAGAAAAACGCGCTCAAGGAGCAATCCCTAAAACCAGAAATGGCTAAACACTTAAGAATCCTAGAATGGAATGCAAACGGGTTACTACAGCACCAACAAGAACTACAAACAATCCTGGAACTAGAAAAAATTGATATCTGTCTCATTGCTGAAACGCACTTCACTAAGGAGTCATTTATCAAATTTAAGGGTTATAAGGTATATCATACTATCCATCCAGACAATTCAGCAAAAGGCGGAAGTGCAGTTATAATAAAGGAATGTATATTACATCACCAAGAAATGGGTTACCAAACGGTAGAGATACAGGCCACATCTGTTAAAATTAAAACAAAGACTTACGAAGTTACAATCACAGCTTTATACTCCCCACCGAGACATGCTATAAAAAGAGAACAATATGCTGACTTTCTGGATAGCCAAGAAGACAGATTCATAGTTGGAGGAGACTTCAATGCGAAACATACCCACTGGGGATCCAGACTAATAACATCTAAAGGTAAAGAACTATTAGCAACATGCAACAATCTCAAATGTCAAACACTCTCAACTGGAAAGCCAACGTACTGGCCCACAGATCCGAACAAAATTCCTGATCTTATAGATTTCTTTATAATTAGAAATATATCCTCAAATTATATACATGTAGAAGAAGCTTGGGACATGAACTCAGATCACTCACCCATACTTCTTACACTGAGTGATAGTGTGATTCAAAAAGAAAATCAGCCTAAATTAGTCAACAAACGAACGGACTGGCAAAGCTTCAAAATCAAACTTGAACGGTTAATTAATCTCTCGGTTCCGTTGAGAACAGAAGAACAACTAGACCAGGAAGTCGAACGTTTTGTCAAAGATATTCAACGAGCAGCTTGGGAGAACACCCCTGATTTTAAATACAAAACAAAAGGAAATAATTATCCAAAAGAGATAAGAGACCTTATACTAGAAAAAAGAAAAATCAGAAGAAAATGGCAACAGTCCAGAGCACCAGCTGATAAAACAGCTTTAAATAATGCAACACAACAGTTAAAACGCGAAATTCAGCGTATTAAAAATGAATCGTTTGGTGAGTACTTGAGTGAATTAACTAATGACAGCAGTACCGATTATTCACTCTGGAAAGCAACCAAACGATTAAAAAGTCCTATTACACATAACCCACCAATTAGAAAGGAAGACGGGAGTTGGGCACGAAATAATATACAAAAAGCAACCAGATTCGCAGAACACTTAGAAAAGACTTTCCAGACCAACGATGGTGAAGAGACCCAAGACTGGAATGAACCAGAACAGAAAGATTCAGTGATTAGACCTACTTCTCCAAAAGAAGTTTATGTGGAAATCGAAACAAATATAAATCCTAAAAAAGCCCCTGGATTTGATCTGATCACCGGGGAAATCTTGAAACAACTCCCACGTAAAGCTGTTGTCAAACTGACCAACCTTATCAATGCATCATTTAGGATGAAATACGTACCTCAGCTATGGAAAGTAGCAGAGGTTATAATGATACCTAAGCCAGGTAAACCTCCCCAAGAAGTAACGTCATACCGACCAATCCCTTTGTTGCCTGTTATTTCGAAACTCTACGAAAAACTGCTTCTTAAGAGATTAAAACCTACAATAGAAGAAAAGGACCTGATTCCCTCCCATCAATTTGGTTTTAGAGAAAAACACTCAACGATCGACCAGGTGCATAGAATCACAGACATAATTGAAAAGTCTTTAGAGGAAAAGAAAGTCTGCTCCACCGTCTTCCTAGACGTGGCCCAGGCTTTTGATAAAGTCTGGCATGAGGGCCTTAACCACAAGTTAAATTTGTTACTACCACGTCAGTATTCAGAACTCTTAAAATCCCTGTTTCAGAATAAAACAGGAAGATGTATATTCTGATCTAAGAGAAATTAAGGCAGGAGTACCCCAAGGTAGTGTACTAGGTCCAGTACTCTACTTACTGTATACCAGTGATATTCCTAACCTTGAGCACGATACTATTGCAACATTTGCTGATGATTACAAACATCTGTAGACCAGATTAACACCTGGACTAAAAAATGGCGTATTAAGTTAAATGAAAATAAATCTGTTCATGTAAACTTTACTAATAAACGAAACCAACACATTCCCATAAGAATAAATAACGCTCAGATTCCCTATGCTAATACAGCAAAATATCTTGGAATGACACTCGATGCTAGACTTCGCTGGAAAGTGCACATTAAAAAGAAACGTGAAGTGCTTGGTATAAAATATAAAAAGATGTATTGGTTATTAGGAAGAAACTCCAAGTTGTCCACACATAACAAACTGGTCCTCTACAAGCAGATATTGAAACCCGTTTGGACGTATGGTAGTCAGCTTTGGGGCTGCGCCAGTAAAAGTAACATTCAAGTTATCCAACGTTTTCAAAATAAAGTATTAAGGAACATCGTCGATGCACCCTGGTACTGTCGCAACAGTGATCTTCATAGGGACGTGGATGTAGAAACTGTTGACTATATCTAAATCTGCCAGCAGCCATGAACAACGGCTGCTCCAACATGGGAACGTTGAGGTCATCCAGCTCCTCGATAATACCAATTTAGTAAAAAGGCTCAAGAGGACCAAACCTTTTGAACTAGTTCAGTGACAGTGCAAGTTACAGAGTATTGTGTGGATTTGTGTTACACGTTACACGGTAGTGTTACTAAAATTATCAGACCCTAAGGTACACTAGTGAGTAGGACCTTAGTATTTAAGAATTCTAGTTAAGTTAGGTTGGAACAAAATTGCTTATTGATCTTCATGATCAGATTGTAATTATAGAAAACATTCCCACAGAGTGTTTTGCTACGAAAAAAAAAAAAAAAAAATTTTACGTGTAATTTTTCGCACATGATGTAACCGAACGTCTAAATATTTTTTTAAAAAAGAAAAAATATTTCTGTATTTATATTTATATCAGATTTTTCACACATTGAATTTTGTCACATTATTTTCACCTCGTTAAGTGGGTTATAATGTATACAAAAACAATTGTCAGTATCGATTTAATATGTTATTTGTGCTATTACCCCTTTACTGCAGTAATAAATTATTGAAAGGTATCGAGGATGTCAAATTGGGTTAATACATTGACACTGTAGGCTGGCTGAATCAATTCGGATTAAATGAATAGGTTGGTGTACATTATTTTTATATCCAAAAATTATTTTTTAGTTATTATTATTGTAACAAATACCTTTGTTTAGTTTTCATTTTCCACAGGTGTACAAAATACATATTGGGACAATTTTAAAAAATTATGCTTTTACTTTTAAACAGTTATTCGAAAGGATGAAGTAAAAAAACTAAAACCAAAATTACAAAAATAATCGAAAATGTCATTATAGGCCAGTCACTAGAGGGGAAAAAAGGGGGTTTACTTGTAAATGGTGGAGTAGTAAATTTTATTTTTGGAACTTGTTTATATGTGTATTAGGAAGAAAATATCAAAAATGGTAAGACGAAAAATGTCGGGAGAACTTTTGGCAGGCTAATAACTTTCAAAATTTAGATTTTTTTGGCTTAAAAGGGTGAAATATGCACTAAATATATAATTGATACAAGACAATTGATAGATTATAAAAAACAAAAATTTTGAGCCCTCCCACACATTTCTAGCGTAAATAGTTCCCGAGATATTAAGAAAATTTCACAGTATGCGACAACATTTCTGCCATCTTTGGCCAAGGAAAGATGAAGATTCCTTGATCCAGTTGCAAGCCGGTGCGCGTGTTTTTTGGCTCTCTACGCTGGAGAATCAACTAAAGCAACCCTGGATGAGCTAAGATACTATAATTTTCAAAGAGTAGTGAGCAAGGGGAAAGTAGACCTTGCACGATTGCCAGCGACATTTGACGCTGCACGCCACCACGCTTACCGCTACTATCACCAAATTCAAACTTGGTTAGGAAGCAACTTTTTTTTTTTTTTTTTTTTTGACGGGTGGAAACGCTTTATGCGCACCGGGTACAGGTTCTACCCTTCCCCGGTAGTGTGGGACTCCTTATACCCACTAAAACCACCCCGGAAACTCCCTATGGACCGGGACCGTCTTCACGACATTGCGTCAGTCCATGGGTTGCAAGTCTTATTAATCTATTACGACAATATGCTCCTCTTCCGTCTTCTTTTTCATGACCTCTTTTATGTATCTTTCGCCGCTCTCCCAGTAACTCCTGTTTACCATCATCCATTCCAGGAGGCCTTTTGTTGTCACTGCCTCTCCCATCCTCGTCTCCAGGGCCGTTCTTAAGGCGTGCCACCTTTTGCAGGTCGCCATCGTATGTTCCGGGTCGTCCCTCTGCCCGCAGTACAGGCAGTCTTCTGACCTCACCTTGTTGATCCTGTACAGGTAGGTGTTGAAACTACCATGCCCTGTCAACACTTGTGTCATAAAAAAGTTCGTTCTCCTGTGTTTGCATCCAAGCCATGCATCCAGGTCTGGTATGAGCTTCTTTGTCCATTGTGCAACAGCTGTTACGCCGTTCCACCTTTCCTGCCACCTATTCGCAGTTGTCCTCCTCTCCTCCTCCTTGTCAGCTTCCGTTACGGCTATACGGAGACCCAGCCTGCAGTGCTCCTCCACCATTAAGTCTATGGGCGGTATGCCTGTCACCACTGCAACCGCTTCCGCTGAGACGGTTCTGTAAGCGTAAGCCACTCTGAGGAGCATCCTCCTCTGAGTAGCTACCAGCATATCTTTATATTTTTTGACATGTGTTACCTTCCCCCATGTCGATGCGGCATACAGTAAAACCGACGCGACTACACCATAGAGCATCCTCCGGTTGTGGTATCCGGGTCCATTTAGGTTGGGCAGAATCCTGGTGAGGGCCGCCACCTGTAGGAAGCAACTTGAATCCACAGGATTGGGAGTGGGTACGCAGGAACGAAGAGTTGGTTGCAGTACAAACTAACAAGGACGTGGCCCCCTTGTCATTGCTGAAGACAATTTCATGCGAGTTCTTGCCGCAAAGTAGGCCTTAAATGTTCTTCAATCTGCAAACACTGTTGTGGCCAGCAATGTAAAAATGTCACGCTACCAATCGCTTACAACGACGACGATGATGAAGATAAATCAGACCTGTTTTTTGAGCCTGAAGAACGAGAGCTGGATAAAACGTTCACACGGTCATCCCTAAAAGAACCAGGTCCGTCCAAACGGTTAAGAAAACAACTAGTAGTTTAATTTGAAAAACAAACAGTAAAGGTAGTGCAAATCATTATCAAGGTAAATCGTTGGATGACATAAATATTGATATGGAACAGAATTTGCTTAGTGACAACGAAGCAAGTGAAAAAAGTGATAATGAGGATGATGCTTATGAAAGTTTGCCCCAAACCTCAGGTTCTTCAATTACACAGAAGAGTCCTGCTGTTGTAGTTCAAAAGAAAGGAAAATTTCGAACACTCTTTCCCTGGACAACCAAACAAAAGGAAGTTGTAAAGAAATATTTCAAAAAACATATAATATCAAAGATACCACCGAAACGTAGAGAATGCGAAGAACTTAAAGAAGAACATAAAGAACTGTTTAATAATAAAAATTGGCTGAAAATAAAGGTGTTTATACAAAATGAATATAAAAAGAATCAATAATGAGTAAAATTTAAATGTAAAAAAGGTCCCGGTCAGAAAGGTTTGAAGAATTTTTCACAGAAATTTTCAGCCAATTTGACCGGGACACACATTTAAATGGTGCGGGATCCTTTTTCACCCGATTTTAAATGTTTGTGTTATTTGTTTATTTTTTCACCCGATTTTAAATGTTTGTGTACTTGTTTAGTTTTTACTGATAATAAAAGAGACAAAATTATACCTCATCGTTTTATATTATGTTTCATTAATACCCCAAACTTTTAACCGACATGATCATTGAAATGTAACCATAAAATGAGTTCAAAGTCGATTCCAACTTAAATTTCTCAGAAATAAAGCCATCCAAAGTTTCGTGCCAGCACCTGCTATACTCATGTATATTTACTTTTATAAATTTGCGCTATTATTGTGTCCAGAAATTTGGCAACATTACATGGACACAACAATGTATAATATACACCAAAAAGGAGTCAAGGAGGTTGCTTTATGAAAGGAGTCAATGAAGTACCAAAAATATGTAGAAATTCATATACCTGAAAACTGTTGGAAGTAAATATTAAAATGGCAACCATGCATTAAAAAACATTTTAGAACAACATTCGCGCCAAAAATTGATCTAACCTTACGCATTACAGGAGACGCAACAACGCTGGATTGTGAACGGACACAATAATGATAGCAATATATATATTCTTATCGTTTACTTTGTAATATTACCTCTAATTCTTTTCTAAAATACTTTATATATTTTTATTCTAATAGATAGATAACATATCGACACAAATAATTTTGAATTATTTTTAAAAATTCCCGCGTTATGACAGTTAAACGACATGCGCAACAAGCATCTCGTGTTCAGAGTAATAAAAAATATACATGCAAATATAAATGCTCTAAAATCGCGTCAACTTTCAGACGAAACGTTATCTAACCCACGTTGCCAGATGAACTGTTTCAACCAACAGGGAATAGAATAGAATAGAATATATTACATGATTTACAAAAATACATTCGTTTTCACAAGTCAAAATTAATTTATATTGTAGGCATGTATTTAAAAAAAAAATAATTTTAAAAACATTTACACAAAACGCACTAAAATAGACAATTTATTAAAATATGTACTTACATATAAGTACCGTGGTCTAATTTTTTAAACATTACACAAATTTTTATAAAATTTCTGTCTCACTCATATGAAATGTAGTATTTAAATATTCATTAGTATTACAGAATGCATGTCTGAGTAGGTGATTTTTAATAGTTATAAAGAAGTGTTTGTTGTCTAAAATTTGCACATTTCTAGGCAATACAATACAATATGGTTGTGAGCAAAAACAATGTCCCACACACTCGAATTCGGCTGGATGGACAGGATATACAACAGGTCACACAATTTAAATATTTAGGATGTATGTTAAATTCGAATTGGGATCCCGACCAAGAAATTAAATGCAGGATTGAACAGGCAAGAGCAACCTTCCTCAGACTTCGAAAATTCCTAACAAACAAGAATCTGAGTTTTAGGATCAGGTACAGAACTGTCAAATGTTACGTTTGGTCAGTTCTGTTATATGGTGTAGAGGCCTGGACTCTAAAAGCAACTTCCATAAATAAATTAGAAGCATTCGAGATGTGGTGTTTGCGACGAATGTTTAGAATATCGTGGATGGATCGCATTAGGAATGAAGAGGTTCTCTGAAGAGCAGAATTAGCAGATCGCGAACTTTTCGACACTATAAAACAGGAAAATTTCCTATTTGGGACATATTCTGAGAGGAGAACGATATGAGTTCCAACGCCTTATCCTTCAAGGTAAGATCGAAGGAGGAAGGAGAGGAATAGGAAGAAGGAAACTGTCATGGCTTCGAAATATTAGACAGTTGACAGGAATACACAATCTTCAGGAACTCCAAACCGCTGCAGTTAACAGGAACATATGACGGAAGCGAACGCCTACGCAGGAATCTGCATGGCACCTAAAGAAGAAGAAGGCAATACATTATAAAATAAAGGTCCATAATAGTTCACTCCAAATCGACTGTGGCTCAGCCGAAACTTTTGTATATTTATGTGTAAGTTTTGCCTGGTGTTGTGATTATGGATGCCATTATTTCTTGTATATACAAAGAAGGAAAAGTAAAAAGCTTGTTTTCGGAAAACACCCCTGCAACGTCTTCCCTATAGCCCATCCTAAACATAACAGGGAGTACCCTTCGTTGCAATTTAAAAATCCTGTCAGCATGAGGAGAGTGACCCCATGCTAAAATTCCATACTTACAGTGGGAAAGAAATATAGAGTGGTAAGCTGTCAAGATTGATTTTCTTGGCAGCTCATCCCTCAGTGATCGTATGACAAATATATTTCTTGCAAGTTTTGTTGCCAGAAAATCTACGTGGTGATGCCATGACAGTATGGGATCAACACAAAAACCCAAGAACTTTGGACACTCTTGCTGGTTGCAGGCCTTTTTATGACTAAAGCATATTGTTTTGGTTTTATTTTCATTGAGACTTAGACCATTTTTACCGAACCACGTTGATGCTGACACCGTAGCAGTATTTATTTTATCGTTTACACTTTTTATATCAGTGTCATTAACAAGAATTGTGGTGTCATCTGCGAAGAGTATCATGTCAGAACTGGGGCCCACATTGAGGTTGTTTATGTAAATCAAGAACAATATGGGGCCCAGCACCGACCCCTGAGGCACTCCGCAGGTAATTTTTTTCACATTTGAATTTTTATTATTTATCGATACAAACTGTTTTCTGTCAGTTAAGTAAGAGTTTAAGTTTAACACTGGTTTCGTCAAAATTGCTATGTTTTAATTTGGAGATAAGGAGACTGTGGGACATACAGTCAAATGTTTTAGTAAGGTCACAAAAAACAGCACCCACAATCTCCTTATTTTCAGTACCCTCTATAATCTTATTTATTAAGTAGATAAGAGCGTCTGTGGTAGATCTTTTTGCTCTGAAACCAAATTGTCCAAAATGAAATAGGTTATTGGATTCATAAAATTTAACAATCTGATTTTTTAAAACTGTTTCAAATATTTTTGAAACGACTGGTAATATTGAGATAGGTCTAAAATTTGCTTAAGTCAGTTTTATTTTTTGTTTTCGGAATGGGCACAACTTTGGCCATTTTTAAACCGTCAGGGAAACTACCGTCTAATATGCAATTATTTATAAGATTTGTTAGTGGACACAAGATTTCTTCTCTTACAGATTTGAGTAATTTAGCGTTTATGTTGCAATAATCAAGGCCTGGCTTATTTTTAAGATTTTTTATTATGTCACGTATCTCAATATAACTGGCAGGTACAAAGCCAAATGGAGGCGAAGGAAACAATATCTTTTTATTTTGAAAACTCAATTTTCTATCAAAGAGGTTCTTGTCCTCTAGTTCTTTTTTTATTTTGTTACCCACACCAACAAAAAAGCTATTTACCTCGTTTAAGTTTAAATTGTATGGTAACTCATCCTTTTTCGGAGGTCGTTTGGTGTTAATTAAGTCCCAACATGTTTTATTTGGGTTTGAACTACTTTCAATAGCTTTCTTGTTGTGTTCTAATTTTGCATTTTTTACAGCTGTTTTATATTTACATTTATATTCATTTTTTAATAATAATATAGATTTAGAATTAAAATTATGGCAAAGTTCACTTAGTAACCTTAGTTGATCACGCATTTTTTTAAAATATCATTATACCATGGTTTTTTTGGTTTATTTTTAATTTTTTTTATATAGGGTGGATAGAAAATTATTTAATAATTGGTTGGGGCTTACCTAGCCATCTTTTAAAAAATCCCACTTTATCTCAGTCACAACCCTATGAAACTCTAAGATCCCCATTTGGGTAATGGGTCTGGTATATATTGGTTCAAAATTGATATTTGTAGCCCTTTCAATCTCCATAGAAATCTTAACTGCTTTGTGGTCAGAAAACCCCGGCTCATATACTTCTGCGCTATACTTACTTGTCATTCTGATTAAAATATTATCCAAGCATTCTTTTTTCCTTGTAGCTTCAGTAGTTGTAACAAGATATCTAAAAGAATTTAATAAATCTAGTAAATTGACATAAGAACGATCTTTAGTAAAAAAATGGATATTAAAGTCACCGCAAGTGTGACTGTAACCTATCAAGGATTTTATTTAAACAAGACATAAAACATTCTAAATCTCCAGAAGGTGTCCGGTAAATTGATACTACAATAATTTTTTGACTTTGAAGTTCTACTGCAGAAACCTCACATTCATTTTCGATACTTAGGTTTGTTAGATCATCCCTACTTTTAAAACATAAATCATTTCGACATAATATCAAAGAACCACCCCGGGATTTGTCCCTAACATAATGTGAGGCTACTTTGTAGTTGTCTAAATAAAAGTAATTTATTTCCGTGCTTTTTAAAAAGTGTTCTGACATACACACTAAATCAAATTTCTTAATATTTAATTCTGTCTCCAAAAGTAAAAGTTTATTTCTTACCGATTGCATATTAAAGTGCACTATATTAATGTAATTAATTAATTAATGTAATTGCAACCTACTTTATCATTAACATTCAATAAACACATTTATAAAAGATTTGCATCACTGTTTTTATGTCCTTTAAAAAAGAATGACTCCTTAGGATGTATTCGTTGAATTGTAGAAATTATTTAAGTGATATCGTAAGCATCATATCACAATTCAAACTTTTTTAGTATCTTTTTAACAATTCAGACGTTTGACAAAACTGTTTTTTTAACATGGTTATTTATTGTTGAGGGTTCTGGAATAAACCCTATGTTGTGCCAGTTTCCCAGGACGACCAACAATGTGTTACCGCCTTTTTAAACTGCATCGTGGTATTCTAAGTGGACTGTAGTTTTTATATTGGTTATGGGTGTACTGTATGTTTATCTTCTCAACTCCATTCAACAAAAACAATGAACACTTTTATCTAACTATTTATTAAAATGTTAAATAAATAAATGAATAAAAACAACAACGTAACAAAGGATTACATTAAACTGGTAATCAATGAACAAAGTATTAAGTACCTTATGTGCTTAACAAAACTAGCACATAGGTAAAAAACTAAAAAGACCGCATCAGTCAGAAAATATTTTTTGCGTGTGTTCTGCATGAGTGATGAATAGACACTGTTTAAATTCTCGAAGCTCAGTCGCTTCAAAATCTTCCCTTCCGGATTGCGCAACAACTTTTCGAAAGATTCTTTAGCGTGAGCCGCGTAAACAAGCATGTAAAGTTTTTTCTATTGTCTAGACGAGACGGTTAGATATATGGCGTGATATTATCATTGTGCAATAGAGCGCTGTTTTTCAAATGCGTCCTAGTGCGGCGTTGCCGGTTGAATGAGTATGAGTTTACATGTTTAATTGTCTGAAAATTAAACATTTATTATGGTGATAATTTTACGCGAAACTAATTAATGGTATTTAATCTGTTAATTATTAACTTACTTGTAAAGATAGCCATTATGAATTCAATAATAATAATAATAATAATAGAACTTTATTCACTATAAATATAAATATAAAAAAATATAAATAAATAAATGGATTTAAAAGGATTTACAATGAAAAGCATGGTGAACAAAGTAATAATCGATAAGTGATCTTTCACTTGTTTCGATATTTACAATAAATAGATTACAAATACATCAACAAATTAAAATGGCATAGGGTTATGAAATGATAAGAGAATTAATAAAAGTTTAAGATAAAAGTTACAATAGTAAGTATATACAAATCATATAAAATAAAATTAGAATAAGATCTAAGAACATATTAAAATGGTATAAGTTTGTGATATGAGATGAAAAATTGATAAAAGTTAGAAGTTACTGATACAGGTTGGAATAGTTGGAATAGGAGACTAATACAGTGTATAATGGAATTTAGCAAGCAACTTTGTTATTTCATGATTTTGTTTCTATTATATCGGTTATTATTTTTCTATCGCTTCCCAGAATATATTTTTTTAATTCTCGTTTGAATTTAAACTTGTTTTTTTCGTTTTTGATTGTATCCGGAACACTATTATATAATTTTTTTGTGATTTAGGCATATGACCAATGTGAGAAACAAATTCACTAAATCTAAAATTATCATAGTCCCGGCCCAAAGTATTGGTTATGAAGTAAATTAACTAATACCTCATATATTTTTCGAATAGGAACTTTTCTGCCAAGTTAGAACTAAATCGGATAAGAAATACGGAAATTAGATAGTAAAAACCGTGAAAAAAGACAACGTACTGTGTTTAGAAAATTACCTTAATATCTCGGGAACTATTTACGCTAGAAATGTGTGGGAGGGCTCAAATTTTTTTTTTTTATAATCTATCAATTGCCTCGCATACATTATATATTTAGGGCATTTTTCACCCTTTTAAGCCAAAAAATTCGAAATTTTGAAAGTTATTAGATTGCTAAAAGTTCTCCCGACATTTTTCGTGTTACCATTTTTGATATTTTCTTCCTAATACACATATAAACAAGTTCCAAAAATAAAATTTACTACTCCACCGTTTGCAAGATTCAACTCCTCTACTGACTGGCCCATTACAACCGCTTTTTTTTCTATTTTCTATTTCAAATAATTAGTCATGCAAGGATCTTTTTCGAATTAACATACAGTAAACTAGGTATCACCAAACTGGTACCGTTTTTTGGAATTGAATTTGATGCTTGGCACTTCTTTGTATCATTCGTCCAACCATTTTTTATCACGTCACTTCGCTTTTGCACGGGACAGAGCACTGTTATTTTAGTAATCCTGCAACCCTGTTAATTAAATCCTCTTCACTAACTGCACAGATCATATTTGCATGCGGCTTGTCAGATGGCCCTATCTCCCAACATTATTTATATTGTATACCATTAAATGAAAGATTTTTATCAAATACTATTAAACGAGCAAGGTATGTATGTATGTATGTATGTGTGTCCAGAGGATCTCGAAATCCACTCGTCAGAATTCAATGAAACTTTTAGGGTAGACTAATTCCTATCTAAATCGGCAAAAAATGTAGGTCTCATGTCTGTGAAAATTCGATCTTCCGAGATATTTACAAGAAAAGTTAAGCTAGCAACGGCACATAATAATAACTTGTTTCTATAGTAATATATACTATAAAGGATAGATGAGAACAGTAAAAAGTGGAGATATAACGTCACATTCCATAGGCGTACTTTGCAAAATAAGTTTCTATAATATAAATAAGGTCACAGCATATAAAATATATATACGCACTTCGTAGATTAAATTTTGAAGTTATATTATTTACAAAGAATAAAAATAAACTTTATGCATATGACACTTTAACATTGAACGAATTAAATTTAACCAATAAATAACAAGGAGGATTATATGTTAGGATTAAACTTTTTTTAATCTCTTGGCATTAAAAGTAACGCTTCAGTACTTACCTAAACTCAAAGATTAAAAAAAAAGTTAGTTCAAGAACTATCTTTAAAAATCACTGTCTTCACTAAAACTACTGGTATCACTATAATTGTCTTTTCTGAGGTTTATTATTATCGGTTCTATTAAATTATCCATTGATATATCCACTTTCCTAAATGAATTTTACACATTTTTAACATGACCAATGCATTTTCCCCAATGTTCTCTATTTACATCTGAAACTGCCTTCAAAAACAAATTTCGCACATCAGGAAATTTAAATGTTTTATTGTTTTGAGAAACATAACCTTTTAATAATTGTGACCAGATCAGTTCAATGGAATTTATCTCTGCGTGGTTCGGAGGCAATCTGAGAATTTTAATTCCTTTTTCTCTGGCCATCTCATCTATAATATATTTTTTGAATTTGTTTTTATGTTGCCTTGCTGTTGAGGGTTCTGGAATAAACCCTATGTTGTGCCAGTTTCCCAGGACGACCAACAATGTGTTACCGCCTTTTTAAACTGCATCGTGGTATTCTAAGTGGACTGTATTTCTTTGTCTTCCCCACTCCATGGACAAAAACAACTAACACTTTTATTTAACGATTTATTTTAAGTTAAATAAATAAATAAATAAACAACAACGTAACAAAGGATTACATTAACTGGTAATCAATGATCAAAGTATTATAAGTACCATATGTGCTTAACAAACACTAGCACATAGGTAAAAAAAACTAAAAAGACCGCATCAGTCAGAAAATATTTTTTGCGTGTGTTCTGGATGAGTGATGAATAGACACTGGAGGGTCCTAGCCTGATTCGCAGCTAGAGACACACTGTTTAAATTTGAATATAAAACGAACAATAAAGTGGACCGCCTGATACGCAGCAAAGTACCACTGTGAAGATGGAATATTTTTACGTTGAGCTGGTGTCAACGGAGGGTCTAACCTGATTCGCAGTTAAAGACGCGCTGAGTTTAAATTTGAATATAAAATGAACAATAAAGTGGACCGCCTGATACGCAGCAAAGTACCACTGTGAAGATGAAATATTTTTACGTTGAGCTGGTGTCAACGGAGGGTCTAACCTGATTCGCAGTTAAAGACGCACTGAGTTTAAGATCTGCGGAGTTTGTCGGTTTCAAATTTATCCCTTCCCGGATTGCGCAATTGTTCTAGAAAGTTCGTTAGCGTGGGTTTTTTATATTGTCTAGACGAAACGGTTAGAATTGCGTCTTAGATTATGGCGTAATATTTTATTGTGAAATAGAGTAAAAAAACTATCCCGTCTGAGCACAGTTTCCAAACGTATTTGGTGCGACGTTGCCGGTTGAATGAGTATGAGTTTATATGTTTAATTGTCTGAAAATTAAACACTTGCTATTACTAATAATTCTGCCTTCAAGGTTTTAGGAGGACTGATAATATTTTTAGAATGAAGCCATTTTGAAATATATACTAATACAAAATTCTGAATCAATTAAAATACATACGATACGGCTATGAATAAATAAACTCTGACTTATCTGTCAAAAGAACAGGTTTATTACAGTTTATTACAGATGAGGTAGAAATAAAATTCTATCTCTTGAACCTGTACTACGTTCTGCAAATTAAATACTGCACTCTTTTCTTCTGTATAGTATAGTAGTAAAAAGGTTTGACTTTATTTAATTTCTGGCGTTTTAATCTGAAAGAATTCTTAAATTTGCCGCTTTATATAAAAAAGGAAAGGTTCATTTGACGGACATAAATAATTTGCTTTTCAAATGACAGCCATCTCATATATTCAAAGTTGAAAATACAACGTTGCCAATTCAATTTCAGAAATCATGGGTTTAAGTAAATATTTATAGGAACGTTGAGTAACACTGTTAAAATGGACACTTGTCAAAATGTGACACCTGTAAAAACGTGACAACTGTTAAAATGTGATACGTGTCAGAATGTAACAACTGTCAAAATGAACAAATCTCAAAATGAACAAATGTCAAAATATGACACCTGTCAGAATGTAACAAATGTCAAAATGTCACACGTATCGTACTTTTCTTTATTTATTACAAAGATCTAACCTAACCTAAAGCTAATCTTTTTTTTTGGCGGGTGGAAATGCTTTATGCACATCGGGTAAAGGTTATTCCCTTCCCCGATAGTTTTAATATTTAAGTTTTCATTATCATAGAGAGAGAGAGAGAGAGAAAAGAATGAATGCTTGTACACGTGTACTATTAACATAGATTTCAATTTTTTATTTTACAAGAAACTTTAAAGAGACATTTAAAATTCTCTATTTTCATAGTACATTTTGAGGTTGATTGTGACTTTGTATTTTCCAAGAGCAAATTGTAATGTAATGTACGAATGAACTATTTTTGTAACTGAAAATTTTTGATATCTGCCACACGTCGAAAGTCTGGTCACAGGTTTTTGTGGAGGTTTTTACCCAAGTATGAATATCAGACCTATAATTTTCCTTTACTGCAGATCAATAAATAATAAAACATAGAGTTTGTCTTATATAGTGATAGATAGAGTGAGCTCAGCAATCTTCTGTTGACGGGACGTGTGCCCTACACGCTGCTGTTGCCCGTCCCGGAAACGGGGCCTGTCCACCGTGACAATTCGCGAAGATCAAGCGTCAGTAGATGTTGCCCTAAAAGGGTGAAATGCATTTAACTAACCTCTGTGACAAGCAGTTGATAAACGTCAACAACAGCTGCAGCCAATTGAAAATTAACACTGACAGCTTTTTTAATTTTCCCGCCTACTTTCAAGCCAATCGCCAATTAACTTTTAATTTATCTCCCTATCAGTAGTTCAAGTAGATACTTAAATTATATACTCATTGGGCTACTTAAAAATGTAGATTTGAATATTAAGAGCGAAGCTCGGTGACCAGATATTTAGACTGAAGCGTGTTTAAAAGACATGGCCGTCTTATGAAATATTTTACGAACAAAATTCTTTCTATATCCAACGAAGCCTCCAGAATTCCCGCTATACATTTTTAAATGCACAAATGTGAAACACACTACTTCATGGATGAAAGATGACATATTGTGAACATCTGTAGCAATGCACATGCATGCATGAAATAGAACCCTCTATTACGCCACTATTCACACCGTATTCGTAACTTCATTTAATCTCGAGTTTCGCTTTTACCTTTTTCCTCTTTTATTTCGCACAGAGAAAAACCAAAACAATATACATTGGAATACCTAACTACTTAGACGTATATGATCAAAGAAAGAATGCAATCTTTGTTCTGGCTCTTTTTGTTTTGCAAAATTCGTCTCGGAGTGTCTGTGTTAGAGAGTTTTTCTCGTGTTTTTAGTGAGTAACCGTGATTAAGAATTATTTTGTGAATACTCTGGTTATCTATTTAATTGAAACTTTGGCAAAAGAGAGCAAATCTCAGTACGATGTTTGATTATACCAAAAGTAGGCTGCTAATAACGTCGTATGCCATTAGATATTAAAAATTATTGAAGATTATTTTTCTAATTATGAATGCTAATCTACTATTACTGCAGGTGTTACACCTTGAAAGAAAAATGAACCTCTTTAAAATTAAAGTGGATATAAGAATGATCCCGCTTGAAATTGATTATCAAATAGTGTAATACCGTCTAGGGCACAAATTGCGATAATAAATATTTGACCTAGCACTATGTAAAATCGGTTGGTTCAGCGAGCTCAGTTATTGCGATATTATACAACGGATACGATACCTATCTGAGACCGCCCCCTAAATATTTAAGGATTGTAGATCGTTTGTGTGTCAGAAGTTTGGGGTTAATACGAAAACTATGCTAATTTGGTTTATTCGGTAAACCTGAAGTTAGTTTCTGTGAACTGGTGTTAATATCTACCGTTGATATCAAAACATTTTAAAATAACTGCAAAATTGTCAAAATAAATGTAAAATTAATTTCTATCAAAAGATTTTTGTAGAAATAAATAAAAAAGTAAGATTTTCAATAAAAATGTTTTGACGATAAAAAATTTGTCTAAAAAAAATATTTACCGAAACAAAAATTTCTCGAAATAGAATTTTGTCGAAAAATTGAAAAAATAAATTTAAAATAAAATTCAACAAAGAAAGATTTGTGAAAGAATAAAATAAAACAGTTTTTGATTAAAAAATATTTAGTTATTTGTTAAAAAAATCCTCCATTCATTAATTTATTCATACATGGATTCATTTATTCATCTTTCATTAATTAATTCATTCATCCATTCATTCATTAATTCATTCATTTATTCATTCATTACTCCATTCATCCATTCATTTATTTATTTATTTATTTATATAAGAATACAAACAAGACGATCCCAGTACAGTATTCACCATTTACTAAACTAATACAAAATGGATAAATCCTTATCAAATGTTGCTTAACAATAAAAATAAGAAAAAATATATATTATACATGAGTAAACCAGTAAGGAATTTTAATTTATTAGATTCGACATCCTAAGACCGGTTTCTGTCTTTCGACTTCATCAGTTAGGCTTTTCGAATCCAATAAATAAAATTCCAAACTCGTACAAGTCAATAGCTATATCCGCTATAAGATAACATTTGTAGATGTGCTACCATCTATGGTAAGAAGAGAGTATTGACATTAAATTTTGACTGAATCTAGTCAAGATGTCACTCTCTTCTTTTTTATCCCTTTCAGAGATTAATACAAAGTGAGTAAACCAGTAAGGAATTTTAATTTATTAGATTCGACATCCTAAGACCGGTTTCTGTCTTAGTCGAAAGGGATAAAAAAGAAGAGAGTGACATCTTGACTAGATTCAGTCAAAATTTAATGTCAATACTCTCTTCTTACCATAGATGGTAGCACATCTACAAATGTTATCTTATAGCGGATATAGCTATTGACTTGTACGAGTTTGGAATTTTATTTATTGGATTCGAAAAGCCTAACTGATGAAGTCGAAAGACAGAAACCGGTCTTAGGATGTCGAATCTAATAAATTAAAATTCCTTACTGGTTTACTCACTTTGTATTAATCTCTGAAAGGGATAAAAAAGAAGAGAGTGACATCTTGACTAGATTCAGTCAAAATTTAATGTCAATACTCTCTTCTTACCATAGATGGTAGCACATCTAAATATATTATACATATTATATAAAAAGAAACTAGTCAAGATGAGATAGATATAATTTTTTAATAGTGTTTGTAAAAGTTATCAGAGGAAGAGAAGATATACACACATGTTAAAAGTATATTGTTGAAGTTAGAAAACGAGTAAGGAATTTAATTTATCAGATTCGACATCCTAAGACCGGTTTCTGCCTTTCGGCTTCGTCAGTTAGGCATTTCGAATCCAATAAATAAAATTCCAAACTCGTACAAGTCAATAGCTATATCCGCTATAAGATAAAATTTTTAGATGCGCTGCCATCTATGATTAGAAGAGAGTATTGACAATTACTAAAAGCAAAAAATTCCCGGTGTATTGGGGTTGCATACACAATTTTCTAACTTTGTATTAATTAATCTCTGAAAGGGATACGAAAGAGGAGAGTGACATTTTGACTAGAGTCAGTCAAATAAAAGCTTTGCAACACACAATGCAAATTGTGTATGCAACCCCAAAACACCGGGAATTTTTTGCTTTTAGTAATTGTCAATACTCTCTTCTAATCATAGATGGCAGCGCATCTAAAAATTTTATCTTATAGCGGATATAGCTATTGACTTGTACGAGTTTGGAATTTTATTTATTGGATTCGAAATGCCTAACTGACGAAGCCGAAAGGCAGAAACCGGTCTTAGGATGTCGAATCTGATAAATTAAATTCCTTACTCGTTTTCTAACTTTGTATTAATTAATCTCTGAAAGGGATACGAAAGAGGAGAGTGACATTTTGACTAGAATCAGTCAAATAAAAGCTTTGCAACACACAATGCAAATTGTGTATGCAACCCCAATACGCCGGGAATTTTTTGCTTTTAGTAATTGTCAATACTCTCTTCTAATCATAGATGGCAGCGCATCTAAAAATATATTGTTGAAGAAATATTCGTTTTCGATAATGTCTTTATTTCTTGAGAATGTTGTACATTGATATTTTTTTGTGTTCAGATAAAGATGGTTTTGCTGGCAATACAGAGTCAGATGATTTAAATCTTCTTGGATTAGGAGTTTATCGGAAGAATTATATATTTTTCGAAAAAATTTCATGTCGTCAGAAAACTCTAAGAATTTTGTATTAATGAAACAAGATGAGATATCGTTAATGTATATGTTGAACAGAAGGGGGCCCAGGTGTGACCCTTTAGGAACCCCTGAGGTTATTCTAGAAATAGGAGAACGAAACTTTCCGATGGATATAGATTGGGATCTGTTGCTGATGTAGGAACCAAACCACCTAAGCAGATTGCCATATATACCGACTTCATTAATTCATTGATCCATTCATTCATTTATTCATTGACCATTCTGCTACAAACGCTCAAAACCGCTGTACAGGAAATTTGAAGAGTAGATTAGTTTTACGATGTAGGTACCCATGAAAAGCTTTTTTTTTATGTTCACCTCTTAAAGGGGAAAACGGTATGCTTAAAATTGTATGAACGAATTAAAAAAAGCAACTTTCAAATTCAGTCTTAATTAGAAGACCCTATCAAAGAAATAAATAGATATCACAGGTTTACAAAAAAAAGGTCAGGACTATTTGACCAGACCACGTTATTCCTAGGTATTTTGGCGCCCTGAATCCGAATCCAGGGGGAAGATATATTGTGCCGGTGGAAGATGCTGAATCAACGATTCCCCCATTTTGGGGGTGTTTTTTGGCAGTTTGAGGGGTGGGGTCAAGTCGAAAATAATTTTGGATATCGCCATTGGGGTGGTTTTGGGCCGTTTGGGGGGGTTGGATCAACTCCAAAAGAATTTTCACCACAGCTATCGTGTTCAGCATCCTCCTGGTTTGGTTGCGTCAAAATCCCTAGGAATAGTCCTGACCTTTTTTTTTGTAAATCTGCGTATTTGGTCGTTTTTTAAAATATTCTACGCTCAGCACAAATTCCTGAAACTATCAACATAAAATTTTGTCAAGCACTTATCTACTTAAAAAGGAATTTTTAATATTTAGCTTAAACAGTGTATTTAAGTTTGTATGGAAAATTAAAAGAAAAAGCAGCGCTAATCCAGTAAAGTGTTTCTATGGTAATTATATGTTATGTATGGTCATTTTAATTCTTGAAAACGAAGCGTCTATGTATCAAAGTGAGTAAGTCAAAGACAAAGTCTCGTACTTTATTTTATTTTTACTGCAGCAATTTGAAAAACAAACAAATAAGAATTAAAAACCTTCGACTAAATAAACTTTTAAAATTTAACAAGCGATGTTTGTTTCAGGTAAATCCTCTTTGGGGCGCAACTGGAGATTCATAAGAATTTAAAAATTTAAAGTTCAGCTCTAAAGAGGAGCGCCATCTGCCGTACGCTGCCTGTGTTTTGTTTACATTCCAATTATTCCCTTCTCTAATCTTATTTGAGACTTATTCTATTTTCTAAAAATAACAAACTTAAATTGCAGTCTCGCAAAAAATACCTTGTCTTTATAGGTAATTGTTGTTAATATAAGAACCGTTTTTCTTACTCAGGGACGTAGAGATTGGGGAAACAGGGGTTGTTCCGTGGATTTAATATTTATTTCGTCAATTATATAATTTCAAAAAAGGTTTTTATGAATTTTTTAATATTCTTTAAAGAATTAGTTTGATACGATGTATAGGGTATCTCCTAGAGTTCTCGATTTATATAAGGAAAATAAACAATGTTGATGTTCGTTTTTGGAGCCAAGGACGTTTGTTTTTTATTCATAAGGGATAAGAAGAGTACGTCGAAGGTGTTTGTAATAATAAATACAATTTTGGGATATGTTGAGTATAAAATTGCTTCAAATTTGGATTGATATTTGAGGGAAATTGGACAAGAATTAAGTGTTAATTTGACATTACGCAAACTTTGTCTCATCTTTAATGAGGTACCAAAAGCCACTTTCAACCAGAAAATCAAAAAGGAAACTAATAATCTAAAGGTTGGCATTTTTTTCCTTTTTTAATATAAAATTAAATATTAGACTTTGATGTCAGATTTTACTGTTATAGTGGTTTCGTCATCAGTTACAGAAATGAAGATGTTGAGTGTAGTCCAATGTAACCGTAATGGCGGAGGAATCGTCGAATATTCTGCTAAAATAACATTCTTGAATTTCTCTAAAATGAGATTACCTCAAAGTTATGGATAGTAGTTGTTCATGTTTAGAAGTTATTATCGTAAATTTGTTGCTGAGTATTCAATAAAAGTGTTTCAAGAAATAAGCTTTCCTCACATTTTTATCAAAAACTTGCATTTTACATAAAAGTGTATACATTTTTACAGCGAGAGTAGAGAAAAGTATTTTTAGTACCAATTCTTAGTAGTGAGAATATACAAGAAAATTACGCATGGAATGCAAACGAAATTTGAACAAAAAGTAGGAGAATAAAGGTTTTATTTAGCGAGGCAGCGACGATAGACGTCAAAAATCTGCGGCGTTGCCAGATAGAATTTTTTTTTCGTTCACTTAAAGATAACATTTGTAACTAAGTGAGTAGGTAGCCAATTTGTGATGTGTCAGATGTTTTGCGTGAGAATATGGGAATTGAAATTTATAGTAGGTACTTATGCTAAAACTTCTAATGTCCAAGCTATTTAATTTAAAGGTGCCACGATTTATTCTTGTTTAAAGATATTCCTCCGTGGGATTATGTAATCTGCTTTGGATGCCGGCTAACCACAGTGAAGTGGGGTGTGGATTGATATAAGTTGTTAACTAAAAAGAAAATGGGCGCCTCATCCAAAATACAGTCAATTTAGTCACCCAACCTCCAGAATGGATCTAGATTGAGCCCACTAATAAAAAAAAATAAACTACGTCGCAACCAAAAATTTGCTTACTTTCGTTCGGGTCAAGACTATTTGTGACTATTAGTAAATGAAAGAAAAGTAATTAATTACTCAATAACTGTTTAATAATTGCACTTACACAAAACTGTACAGGTCAAAAAAAAAATAAAAAGAAAAAGGAATCCAAATGAACCCACTAAAATTTCGATAGTTAAAAAAAATGATTAAATTATTTAATTAATTAATTAAATGACGAACAATAGGGGTGTTACACCGTCCGCGAGAGCTCTCAAGGTCGTTGGAATTGAGCGAAAAAAAAATACCACTCGCCCCTATAAGTCGCTTACAAAATACCAAAAAAAAATTAGAGAAAATATATAAAAATACTAATTTAGAGACCTGTAAAAATTACTAATTAACAAATAATGTCTATGAACAAATATAAAAAAAAAGGAAAAACTTGCGGTTGTTCCTAAATTAAATAGCGGCAACTTGCAGCTACTAACTCGTCAGGTCAGGTCAGCTCAACACGAAAATCTGGTTGACAATCAGCCCAACACGAGAAGGTGGTCAACAATCCGCCCAACACGAGAAGGTGGTTAACACTCCGCCCAACACGAGAACCCTAAAATAATATACATTAAACCCCTAATCGAATACCCCTCGGCCCAGAAAGAAATTTACAAACTCTAACAGTTTATACAATAAAAACATTTAAATATCTCAACATACCCTTTTATATAGTGAAGGGGAATTCTCGGCAAATTAGGAACTTCCCTGACAGATGCTTCCGTATAAGGTGAATCAAATCGTCTAACGTGGAAGGTACTATCCCTATAATATTAACAGACCTTACACACTTGCCAAATAACATAAAACTCGACTTTCATGAAAAACGCCTTACCTGACAAAAATGGCGTCGTTACGAACGTGGCTTGGTTCGGTACAAAATATCAATTCCTCTTCAAGAGATTCAGACCAGGGTAAACACACCAACTCAAATAGGCACCCTGCAAGTCTACCAATACGGGAATCGCTCGTCTATCCCAATTAATGGTACGAAATAATCTTCATAAACACCGGGTGACTCCTCAAAATTTTGTCTAAACCACGTTACACTTATCACCCAACAAGAAAGAAAAGACCCAGCCGGTTCGAAATTTCCTTCGAAATCATTCTAGAACGAATTTCACCACGCAAGTCCAGAAAGAGATTCACCTTTTAATCGCCACGGGTCACTAAATACGACTGCGACCTGACCAATCAAATAACAGGTGACTGGCTAACACAGCCGTACAGCACCTCAAAGTTAACAGAAGAAATGAACGAAACGACATAAGGAAACATGACATCGATAAAATTAGACGTAAACAATCTATTTGTGCAATCTATTTTAATGTTCGAAATACTTTATATGAAACTAACTAGCTCGTTCAAATGGATATAAACTGAGTCAAAAAACTTGAGGCTATCTTATGTGATATATGGTTCCTAAATAATATAATCCGATCCCGACAGTGGCTCACATCTACAAGGTATGGAAAACTAATTAATGTAGTAAGGTCTTAATACCGAATTTAAACGTTACAAAGGTTGCATAGGACGCCATACCGTTTATTTAACCAAAAAATAATATACCTATTAAATATTTTTTTAAGAAAAGCTTAGAAACAAATATCGAATAGGTAAAAGAGTCTCGTAAAAAAATAGTTGTTTATTAAGGTAAAATTATTCTATATAATGAAAAAAATAAAATAAATTTACAATACTAATAATAATAATAACTTAATGCACCGTTCTAAGGTTTATTTGTAAGGCGTCTGCAACTCTCTGAAATGTATAATATTTATAGATTATATTTTTTATTTATTGTATGTAAATATCATTACTTACGTCTCTTATAGAAGTAAGTGGAAGTAGAGATCCTCCATTTTCACAATCTCGTTGAAAATAGTTTAACAGAGATGTTACCATTTCTTAACTTTGCCTGGATAATTGTTTAGCCATTTTAAAAGTTTTTGAGTTTTCACCTCACACTGAAGACTGACACAATCAATTGGTTATGAAAATAACTGTTCGGTAAAATTATTATTTCTTTTAATGGAAACTGAATACACAAAAAATTAAACAGAAAAATCTTAAAACATAACCTACAAACGAATGTAGATTAATAAATCAAGTATTTTCGATATATCACAACGGCAACTTGGTGAAGTGTTGCCAACCTTTAACAGTTAATTTCCCCTGCACGTTAAGTTTAAATCGTATTTGATCTTAGTGTTTTCGTGTTTATTCCGTTGACAACAGAAATAACTAGAAATCGCGTCACAGCCTCGGTAAAATAAATAAGGTATATACCAGTGGCGGATCTAGGGAGTTTTTCAGGGGGGGACCATCAGGTAATGGAAATTAGTAATCAAAGTGATTAAGTGATAAAAATTTGGGATGTTTGAGTCTTTGAGAAAATATTCAATACAACGAACAATTTTGGTTTGTATAACGTGTGTTTTCTTCTTGTTGAAAACCAATCAAAAGGTTTGCTTGCATATCCAGACTATTTAGTTAAGTAAATTAACGCCAGAAAAATCCCAAACCTGGGCATCAAGTCTGTCCGTCAATTTTTTTTTAATTTCCAGGTATTCATGTCTGGTCTTTGGGTATAATTCTATTTATAATGTTGATGATGATGTTTTATCATGCGAAACAAGTGCAATAGCACTTATCGCTTATGATTTATTGTATTTATCGAATAAATAAATAAAATAAATAAATAAAAATCCGAAAATCTCAGCTACGTGGAATTTGTGGAAGGGTGGGAAAATGGCTCTAGAGTTCCTGAAAATCCGTTTTCGACGATATCTGCTGAAATATGACCCTTATAGTATTTTTGTTTAGACAAAAAATGAAAAGCAGTTCAGTACCTACAAAAGTTCTCCCTATAATTTTTTTCGCTACACTAATATTTTTTGCAAAAACGGCGTTTCAAAAATTTATTTAATAATTCGCAAAATATTGTGGTGAACATTTGAATATCCTCCCAAAACTTGAATATCTTTCCGTTTTTGTCTAAAGACAAAAGATAAGGCAATAATAACCAACTTTTTTTCACTTTTTGCACTTGATTAATAAATTTACTGTAAAAAAATCCAATTTGAGAAAGTTTGAAGGCAGATTTCTTTCTCGTGCACTTAATAAAATACGCGATATACTTATATATTGATGGAAAGGTCATAATGTGATCATTTATTTAGTACAATTTCTAACCCCAAAAAATTTTAGCACGAAAAGAAAATAATCTTCGAAAAGAAAATAATCCTCAGGGGTGAGAGGGGTGAGAATTTTCTCAATTTTCCGGAAAACCAAAAAATATGAAAAAAAAAAAAAAAGAAAAATGTCATCGACAAAGGCTAAGATTTCTAATGATGTGCGATGAAAACCGATATGGTCCTTGATTATATGAAATATGAAGAAATGTTTCAGAGGGTCAAAATATCGAGCAAAAATAAACTTTAGCCCGATTTTTCAATAATTCAGAGAAATAGATAAAGAAAAAAGTAACATGATATTATAGCTACAGGTTCCTTCTCTCATCTGAACTTTGAATCATGGAAAATTTTTACGTGATTTATTGAAAAATTTGGGAGTGTCATTACTTTAGACCGTGCTCCCTAAATGCAGGGCAGGAGCTAAAAATGGGGGTGCGTTTTGTAGCCGGTTATATCGAAAAGTATAATATTTTTGACAAAAGTGATGTAGACCATTTTTGTAGGTAATGAACTGATCTTCATTTTCGTCCAAACAAAAATTCTCTAAGTGTCATATTTTTGGAAATATCGGCGAAAATAGGCGAAAAAACCACATTTTTGAGACGAATGGGCCATTTTCCCGCCCTTCCACAGATTTCAGACAGCTGAGATTTTCGGGGGTGAATGTACCCATGAATACCTGCAAATTAAAAAAAAATAGTCCCCATGCCCCCCCCCCCCCCCTCAGATCCGCCAGTGGTATATACACATTCCCTCTACTCTTCGCCGCTATATCTCAGATAACTGCCTGTTATTCAATTTCTTGAAAATTTCATATCTCTAAAGATATTCATTTTGATTATCATCGAAACGAGTAGTTTGCGAATTCAACCATCCGCCTAACTATGGTGAATTCCCAAAGCATTAATAAAATTCGAGCACCGTACCCGGATTTTCGATCATAGAAGACCCGGATCGCGATTTCGGTGCCACTTACCGAACCCTCCTGGTCACCAAGGAGCATATTTCCGTAGAAATATTCCTTGAGGGATCGACCGTGTGAATTATTTTCAGGTATCCTTCAGCCGTGTAAAAATAACTTCATAAAGTACGTTTCGGTGGCAGGCGGTCTGCGAAAAGATGGGATTAGCTGGTGTTGAATTTGTTATTAGGTTATTTTGTAACTGGTCAACGGTGTGGGGGGAAATTAAAAAAATATATATCTAGCAACTTATACAATGAATTTTTTATGAAATAAATTACATAATATAGCCTAGTTGTCAGAGAGTTTCGCCTCGCACAAAATGTGATATCTATGAAACTTGGCACTTAAGTACTTGATTGGGTGTAGAAAACTATAAAAAAATATCTTTGCTGCTCTAAAGTGTATGCTAACTTCACAATTTCGAAAATAAAATCGGAAATTTGGTTTTTCCATTATATCTCGAAAAAAAAATACAAATTTCGAATAACTAATAGCTTTAGTCATAAAAATTTTAAAAAGTTATAAATTTTTTATTTACCACGATTAGGATTCAGTAATTTTTTTTATTTGCTATAACCTCATCAATCAAATTGGCTAATATTGGGTGGGCCAAAATTATGAATTCACAGAATTAATTTTCACGATTCTATAAATACTACTGAATTCTTTGATCCTCAAAGTTTAGATTATTGCACTAGGGATTATAAGACTTTTGGAGGAAAAGAATGCAAGGTCTTCAAATAGAAATTTGAGTATTTTTATATGTAAAATGGAAAAATTAAGGAAAATAAGAAATAAAATATGAATAAAAAATACAAACATAAAATATAAAAGACACTTTGTGGTTTCTTAAGACCTCCTTCCAATACAAAAAGAAAATCCAAAGCCGCGTGGAACCAGTGTTACCAAATTTGTTTTTTAAATAACGTATAATTTTTTCGTTTTTTCTGACATTGGTATAGGACAATTTTTAAGATTATTTATTATTAGCCCAGTTGCTAGAGAAGAATATTGACCAAAAGCTCGCACAGAATGTGTTATCGATGAAACTTGGCATTTAAGTACTTGGAAGGGCGTAGAAAACGATAAAAAATTTTTGCTTCTCTAAAGTGTATGCTAACTTCACAATTTCGAAAATAAAATAGAAAATTTGATTTTTCCATTATATTTCGAGAAAAAAATTTTCACCACGTGAAGGAGCGGAAAATTTTACTAAAAATCATATTATAAGTTATTCTAAAAAAAAATTTGTATTACTATTAAAAAATTATTAAAAATAAGAAAGCCGAGCCTTTGAATACAAATATTCAGGCGAAGTATCTTTGCCTAAAATTTCCGTAAAGGAAAAAAATCATTTTAAAATCATAGAAAATTTGAAGTTATAATTTCTAAAATTCTAAAGTTGTTTATTATTAGAGGCATAACAAAAAATGATTGTACATTTATCATCATTATACTTTTACTTTCGATTTAAATATAATTAAGATGAACATTTAATAAAGCTTATGTTTTAAAATGATAATTTTTTTTAACAACATTCATTCGACGCAATTTTTATTTTCAAAATAGTGTTTATATAAATCAGAAATTAATTTTTATTTTAAATAAAGTTAAAAAATATCTGGTCACCGAGCTTCGCTCTTAATATTCAAATCTACATTTTTAAGCAGTCCAATGAGTATATAATTTAAGTATATTTATAACCTGACAAATTATTAATTAATTCGTGAAAATCACGGAGTGGGCGACATCTACTTGAACTACAGAAAGGTAGATAAATAGAAAGTTGATTGGCGATTGGCTTGAAAGTAGGCGGGAAAATTAAAAAAGCTGTCAGTGTTAATTTTCAATTTGCTGCAGGTGTTGTTGACGTTTATCAACTGCTTGTCACAGAGGTTAGTTAAATGCATTAAAAGTTGCCTAGTTTCTGGAGATTTCACCCTTTTAGGGCAACGTCAGTAGATGTCAGCTTGATCTTCGCGAAGTCACGGCGGACAGGCCCCGTTTCCGGGACGGGCAACATCAGCGTGTAGGGCATAGTGGTTTCAGTGGGGTGGTTTTAGTGAGTAACCGTAAGGGGTAGTCTCACACTATCGGGGAAGGGAAGAACTTTACCCGATGTGCATAAAGCATTTCCACCCGCCAAAAAAAAAAAGATTAGCTTTAGGTTAGGTTAGATCTGTGTAATAAATAAATCAAAGTACGATACGTGTGACATATTGACATTTGTTACATTCTGACATGTGTCATATTTTGACATTTGTTCATTTTGACAGTTGTAACATTGTGACACGTATCACATTTTAACAGTTGTCACGTTTTGACAGGTGTCACATTTTGACAAGTGTCCATTTTAACAGTATTACTCAACGTTCCTATAAATATTTACCTAAACCCATGATTTCTGAAATTGAATTGGCAACGTTGTATTTTCAACTTAGAATTTATGAGAAGGCTGTCATTTGACAAGCAAATTATTTATGTCCGTCAAATGAACCTTTTCTTTTTTATACTTTTCAGGTTTATTCTGGTTATATTTTGCTACTTGGGCATTTGTAGAATAAAAAAATGTGAAAAATATTTTTCCGCGCAAAAATTTCTATTGCTAAGTATATTGATTTTATCATGTTTTATAGCATCTGCGAAAATTTCATGAAAATCCCAGCCGGTCCCATTTTCTTAACGTTTAACCAGAGATGTGCGTGTCAGTAGTTGTCAAAATTTGTAGGTCATTATGGATAAAAAGCGGCAAATTTAAAATTGATTTCTTTCAGATTTAAACGCCAGAGATTAAATAAAGTCAAACCTTTTTACTACTATACTATACAGAAGAAAGGAGTGCAGTATTTAATTTGCAGAACGTAGTATAGGTTCAAGAGGTAGAAATTTTATTTTTACCTCATCCTTCAATGCTTATTTGTAGTTAAAATTTAAATTTTAATACATCTGATCGGCCTAATATAGTTTTTGTCTAGATTAATCTTGTTTCCATGGTTTTTACTGTAATAAACCTGTTATTTTGACAGATAAGTAAGACTTTATTTATTCATAGCCGTATCGTATGTATTTTAATTGATTCGGAATTTTGTAATAATATATATTTCAAAATGGCTTCATTCTAAAAATATTATCAGTCCTCCTAAATCCTTGAAGGCAGAATTATTAGTAATTCAAATTCAAAATTCAAAAAATATATTATAGATGAGATGGCCAGAGAAAAACTAATTAAAATTCTCAGATTGCCTCCGTACCACGCAGAGTTAAATCCCATTGAACTGATCTGGTCACAATTATTAAAAGGTTGTTTCTCAAAACAATAAAACATTTAAATTTCCTAATGTGCGAAATTTGTTTTTGGTAAGTACTGAAGCGTTACTTTTAATGCCAAGAGATTAAAAACAGTTTAATCCTCCTTGTTATTTATTGGGTAAATTTAATTCGTTCAATGTTAAAGTGTCAGATGCATAAAGTTTATTTTTATTTTTTGTAACTAATATAACTTCAAAATTTAATCTACGAAGTGCGTATATATATTTTATATGCTGTGACCTTATTTATATTATAGAAACTTATTTTGCAAAGTACGCCTATGGAATGTGACGTTATATCCTCTCTCCTTTATAGTATATTACTATAGAAACAAGTTGCCGTTGCTAGGAAATAAGACTAAAAACTTAACTTTTCTTGTAAATATCTCGGAAGATCGAATTTTCACAGACATGAGACCTACATTTTTTGCCGATTTAGATAGGAATTAGTCTACCCTGAAAGTTTCATTGAATTCTGACGAGTGGATTTCGAGATCCTCTGGACACACATACACACACACACACACACACATACAAACCTTGCTCGTTTAATAGTATTTGATAATTTAGAAATTGATTTATATAAATAAATAAACACTATTTTGAAAATAAAAATTGCGTCGAATGAATGTTGTTAAAAAAAATGATCATTTTAAAACAAGTTTTATTAAACAGAGATAATGTTCATCATTTTAATTATATTTAAATCAAAAGTAAAAGTATAATGATGATAAATCTACAAGATTTTTTTTTGTTATGCCTCTATTAATAGATATCTTCAGTTTTATAAAAATCAGTGAGAATTTTAGAAATTATAAATTCCGGTCAAATTTTCTATGATAAAACAAAAAAAAAATTAAAAACTAATGGCTTCCTGAGAAAGCTTAGAGTCTCCTCTTTAAAATGCTGTCTTTTTTTTTTCCTTTGCGTACAGTTTAGGCAAAGATACTTTAGTTTTTCCAAACGCCTCGCCTGAATTATTTTTAATAATTTTCTATATTTTTTTTAAAAGAAGAATATAATTTATACTAAAATTTTCCACTCTTTCAAGTGGTGCTATTAGTTTTTTGAATTTTTTTTAGATATAATGGAAAAACCAAATTTTCAAAATTGTGAAGTTAGCATACACTTTAGAGCAGCAAAGATTTTTTTATCGTTGTCTATACCCTTTCAAGTTTCATCGATATCACATTTTGTGCGAGCTTTTGGCCAATATCGTTCTCTGGCAACTGGGCTAAATAATGAAAAGTACTAAAATAATACAACTAAAAACGATAATACAAATTATACAGGGTGAGGCATATAAACCGTCGGTTAGAAAGAACTGAAAATTGACATGTATAGTGGTTTTGAAGAGTGAACTATTTAATTAAAATATTCTAGACAACTTTGTCATTTTTTTTTTCATATCCAAGGGTTAAGTGGACGATCAATTGAAGGGCGCATATTATTATTATTTTTTCTTCTGGTTAATGCCTTTTGATAATAATTAACATAATACAAAATTTGGATATATTGGATGGTTTTTAAATTTGGTCTTGAATAAGGATAATATAATTAATATAAAATTTTGAAATTATTCGAATACTGAATAAACAAAAGCATTCGAACACAAACATATTCAAATTATCCCCAATTTTGTTGCACTGTCAACAAAAAACAACATAAAATCAATAGTGAGTAAACCAGTAAGGAATTTTAATTTATTAGATTCGACATCCTAAGACCGGTTTCTGTCTTTCGACTTCATCAGTTAGGCTTTTCGAATCCAATAAATAAAATTCCAAACTCGTACAAGTCAATAGCTATATCCGCTATAAGATAACATTTTTAGATGTGCTACCATCTATGGTAAGAAGAGAGTATTGACATTAAATTTTGACTGAATCTAGTCAAGATGTCACTCTCTTCTTTTTTATCCCTTTCAGAGATTAATACAAAGTGAGTAAACCAGTAAGGAATTTTAATTTATTAGATTCGACATCCTACTGGTTTACTCACTTTGTATTAATCTCTGAAAGGGATAAAAAAGAAGAGAGTGACATCTTGACTAGATTCAGTCAAAATTTAATGTCAATACTCTCTTCTTACCATAGATGGTAGCACATCTAAAAATGTTATCTTATAGCGGATATAGCTATTGACTTGTACGAGTTTGGAATTTTATTTATTGGATTCGAAAAGCCTAACTGATGAAGTCGAAAGACAGAAACCGGTCTTAGGATGTCGAATCTAATAAATTAAAATTCCTTACTGGTTTACTCACTTTGTATTAATCTCTGAAAGGGATAAAAAAGAAGAGAGTGACACCTTGACTAGATTCAGTCAAAATTTAATGTCAATACTCTCTTCTTACCATAGATGGTAGCACATCTAAAAATAAAATCAATTGTTTAACTCCTTTTTGAAAAAAAAATTGCGATCAAAACAGTTATCACATATTTTTAGAACTGAATCTCGAGCTGTTAAAATTCAAATTTATTTTCTGTCATTACTTCGTCGTTCAACTCCGTTTGAAAAAAACGACCAAACTTTCACGAAATATAAACTTTATGGATGGCACGAACATATAGATGATGTCGAGCAATGCGTAACAACCACAGGAAATTGTGCTGAAAAAAAATCTACTTGACTCGAAAAAGCAAAAGAATTCCACAGCAACCGTAAACAGAAACAACATAAAATATTTAAAAAGATAATGCTGCTTGGTCTTTTGAATATTTTTCACATGTAGGTAGCCACTTTTTTATGCATAAATAAAAGATGCGAAATGGTTTTCTTTATAATCCCACATATTTTCATGAAATAAAATATGAAAAATATGTCATAAATGTAACATTTTTGTTCAGACTGACCCTTGATGTTTCAAACAGTTTTAAATATACCTGGTGGTCCGCAAATAATGTTTTCTATTAATATATTTACGGATTGTTAAACAAAAGTGAAAACGACAAGGAATGTCGAAATTAAAAGTGATTCCGCTTATTTACTAGAATACAAAATTATATGCAAAATGATCTTATTTTCCCTGGTTCGCTAAAATACATAAATCCTAGTTAAGCGATTATTTACATATTCAAATTTTCAGCCAACCTGAAATATATTTTCTGTTGACTTGCAGCAACCATATATCCTTCTGAACGTAATCAGTACCGACTGATAAACAGAATAAATGTTAAAACCGGGAAAATCGCATTTAGTTTTATTTGGTTTGTGTATAATCTGACGTATTTTAAGATCATAACACAACATTGTATCCTCATACGTTCTTTGTACACAACTAACATAGGCGTATCTTAAGCAGGAATAATTTATTATTGGGGGTAACTGACACTATGAGATTCTAGATTGTATAGATTGTATAATTTTTTTTTAATGAATATCCAAATTATGGAGAATGTAGAAATGGGTATTTGATCCAAAATTTACTACAGCTGATGGCGAAGTAGTAGGTGCAACCAGTACCGTATCAATAACTCCTGAATACACCACTGTAACAAAAGATTACATAAGAGCTGTTACAGAACCTATTGAAACTGATACAGGCATAAGTCTAGGAGAATTCGCTAGATTAATAACGAATGATACCACCTGATTTAATATTAGAACCTGGCAAATATTAAATGAAGCATAGATTGCAACAAATGCGTTTAAGCATTATCGGAACAATCTGTTATACGACCAGAAGTTACCGCAGATGAATCACAAGAAGAATTATCTCCGGAAGAAGTGGCTTCTGTAATGTACACTGTCGAAACTGGAATTAAACCAGAATCTAGTCCAGAACAAGTATTCAACTCTTTATTCCAAGAGGCACCAAATGAACACTTTATAAACTTAAGTTCAGTAGCTCCAGGACCTCTTCAAGATGTAGTACCTACAAAAGTTCTTATTCATAAAGAATCTGTTAACACAGAAATGGCAAAACTAGCAGACCGAATGGTTAATACAAGTGCTGAAGAAATTCCCGTTGCTGATATATTTAGTCGGGTAATGGAAGAGGCACAAAAAAATCCTGAAACAGGCAAAAATAATCAAAGAACATTTCCATTAATTCAAGATGAACGCTCTCTTTGGCTTAATGCTAATTTAGAATATTTAGTTAATATTGTAGGTGCTGAACCCATAGATGTATTAGATCCTTTCAATCTAGATCAATTAGAAAAATCAAATAACCTAGAAAACGAACTAATGAATGGGGTCGAATATTTTGTGGAAACAAACCTGATTCAATATGTAAATAGGGTTCAGGCTCTCAAAAACCTTGCTATTTTCATAGTTACATGGTGGCATCTCCAGATATACCAGATCTTATAAAAATCCCGACGAAGTATTTGTTATAGCTTGGAAGTCAGTACAACCGAAATATTTATAGGAAGAGTCTATGTCTCTTATGGCTTAAGTTAATTTTACTGTTCTGTAAAATAAATAAATAATTTCAACGAATAAATGCATCTCAATTTAATAATATTAACAGTTCAATTTTGGGGAATAAACAGCTCATCAATATTTTCAGAGATACACAACTTAACGAATTGTATTTTATCACAGTTACGTAAAATTTCAAACTTGTATTATCACAAGAACCGTGAAAAGGCAAAACCGCACATTATCAGAGAACATAAAGTTTAGAAACACGACCTTTTTCACTGTTCCGTAACTGTAACAGCATTTCTGATCGTGAACATGATTGATATTAACAACGACATATTTCTAAACTTTGTTTTCTGATTAGTACGGTTTTGTCTTACTTTTTTTGTCACTTTATGACTTTGAAATCTTAAAATCTTACATGTTTGCGTTAATAGGATTCTTTTGAGTTAAGGAGTTTTAAGAGGAAATACGGGTTTAGGAAATTAAGTGAATTTCCACGTTGTATAAACAATAGTTTTCTCAAAATTTCATAGTTTACACTTTTTATCCCATTCGAGTAAAATTATTATTCTTGATGAACAGAACACAAAAGAAAACTACTATAATAAATTGCATTTTTGGTAGACAGTAGTATTGTTTGAAATCTTTGTTAACTCATTGATAACGTTGGGTGTAGGTAAATCGTTAATGTTGTTGATGGATCCAGCTGTCGAGTGAGAAGCTCGAGGAGTGGCTGCAGGATCTTCTGTTTTTTAGCTGTAGGTTCTGAGGCGTCACTTCTAAGGGTGTTTATGATGTTGGAACAATGCTCATTATCCATTTGCAGATAAGGCTTAATTGAGTTGGCTGAACTGTGGCAAGTAATTTTAATTAATTGTTGTTCACCCATCCCTCTTTAGCCAGGTTACTGACTGCTGTCGACCGCATAGAGTGGTTTGTTATATTTATTTCTTTTGTATTTAATCCTGCCTTCTGTGCTGCCTCTTTAGTCCATTTTGAAAGTTCGTTTTTTCCCACTGGAGTGTTTTTGTTGATTGTTCTTTGTTCCTTGATGGGTGTACTGTTAAGAATAATCTATTAGTTGTTATTCTTGGTGTACGTTTAACCATTAGAATTTTAAAAAGAGGGACTGGACAAAATATAGGGTTCTTGCTGTTGGGGACCAGCCATTTACTATCGGCCATTTTTTTCTCCACCCTGGGCCGTTTTATTTACTCTTCCTAAAAAGTAGGATTTTTGAAAATCAGTGTTTTTAAAAAATATGTAACTATATTATCTACCTGTTTTAATCCCAGAATTATCCACTTCCTCTTTAAAATAATGAACTCTGCAATTGACTGCTTCTCCACCTCTCCAGGCAATTTCTACTGAAGCGATATGGTAAAATTTTCGCTGAAGTTCCGCCGGAGTGTCTTCGTTCCATAATAAAACCATTGCGTAGTATTCTTCCAATTTTAATGAAGCAGAGCTCGATTTCCTTTTATTGGCGCACATCCGCATATTCCTTCGTTTCGCATTACGAGCTTCCCTACTAGACTTGAAGATAATATCTTTAAATGGATTATTTCCCACTTCATAAAATACATCTCTTGTATTTTTCCACATTGTCTTCACAACTAGTTCTTTGTAATTTTCACCGTTTTCTTTCTTCATGTTCCACGCCCAATCTTTCAGGATTAGGTTTAGTTGCTCTAAAGTTGTAGTTTCCAAAAGCTCGTATTTCTTTGCCTTGCAGAATTCCGTAAACTGTTGCAATGCAATGCAAAAAACGGTACGTCCACTATAAATTTTCGTAAGGCAACAACATCATGAGAGATCTACACGTAGATATTAAATAACTACAATTGACACAATACAGTCATTTCATTGGTTGCCGTTTGCTATACGTCATGGCCTCATAGTCAAATTGAAATATTGAACACGCTCTTTAGCTATTTTTGATAAACGTCAAAGTGTACGCCTGACAGTTTTTATCAGAACAGTACTTCCATTAGTTCCATTTGTAATTATTGTGGTTAATCACATTTTTTAGAAGTTAAAATATTATTTTTAATTTATATATTTATTTTGATAGTCATAAACATGCCGAGGTATAGCGAAAAAGTTAGTATTGAAACTGCTTGCTTATTTCCAATTAGAAAAACAAGCTGGTAAAACTCTATTGCCCGTAAATGCTGTACATGAGGTAAGTTTCACATCTTAAAGTTTAGTAAAAATTCATTGATGATCAATTGTTTTATTTTGTAATGTTTTGAGATCACAATTCTTATTAATTTCAAAGCCTTTTCCTATTTAGCTGAATACGATCCTGACAACTGTCAAAATTTTGTAGAGTCGCCATCAAATGTCATGTAGTATTCAAAGACATGCCGAAATCATGATATGACGTCATATTTGGTGACGTGCAACTGAAAGGCTATGCAATAAGCTTTAGCACTGTTTAAAAGCAATATTACAAAATTTATTGACAATAAAATTAGAAAAATTGTTTAGCGTGTTTTCTGGTGTCCTTGGAGACCATAATTACTTGTTATCAAAGGTATTGTAATTTTTGGTGGCGACAGCTGTCAAGTTTTGCAGCAGGTAAATCGAAAAAATTAGTGACAGGAGCTGTCATACAGTTTTTTCATCTAGAAACTATTTGTAATTCAAAATTGTGCGTTTGTGATTGGTGGAAATTAAAACGGGGGAAATAGTCGAAGGTAATATCCCAAGACTATGACAAATAGCCGACTATTATTTTCTGCCTAATTCTATTGAGAGTATCTTGTATTTTGAGACAATTTGATAAGAAATCCCGTTATAGGTATGAAAAGGAATATATTTTGTTTGAAAACTGCTGCCAGAATAAGGGAATTAAAACTTTTAAAGAAGACGTTTTTTTGGCTTATTTCGCTGAAATTTCCAAAACATGCAAGCCAAACACTCTTTGGTCCAGGTACTCAATGTTGAAAAGTGTAATTAAACTCAAAAAAGACGTCGATTTAAGCAAGTTTTTCAAGGTCACGGCATATATAAAAAAACAAAACATTGGATTTAGACCCGAAAAGGCAAAAATTTTCTCAAAAGAAGAAATTTTTAAGTTTATAAATGAAGCGCCTGACAAAATTTATCTTCATATAAAAGTCGCTACGATTTTTGGTTTGGCGGGCGCATGTAGGCGAGAAGAATTAACAAAGATAGATCATATTGATGACAAAGGAAATATTTTATTGATAAATATCCCAGACACAAAAAACCACTCTTTCAGAAGCTTTGCGATTTCTGAGGAAGCTGAAAATGGAGAATTGCTAAATTTGTTTAGAAAGTATGTGAGTTTAAGAAAGCCTGAAACCCCACATAAGCGATTTTTCGTGAAATATAAGAAAGGAACTTGCACTATACAATGTATCGGAATAAACACCTTCGGAAAAATGCCATCAGAGATTGCAAGTTATCTGAAGCTTCCAAATCCTGAATTATATACGGGCCACAGTTTCCGACGTTCCGCCGCCACAATGCTTGCAGATTCCGGAGAAGGAATAACAAATATTAAACGCCTCGGAGGTTGGAAATCTTCTAGCGTCGCAGAAGGTTATGTAAAAAGCTCACCAAGTTTCCAAAAGAGCCTATCGAATAAAATATTAAACTTCAGTGACGCTGTCGCTGGCCCTTCCACTAGTCAGCAGCTGTCCAAAATGACCTCTTCCAGCCAAGTTCCCATCGCCACGGTTACAACAATTAGTGCTGACAAATCAATGGAAAACCGAAATCTGACTTCATTGGAAAACATTTTAGCCTCTGCAATTAATTTGCAGAATGCTACAAATTGCACGTTCAATATTAATATTAAGAATAATTAATTTGTTGATATGTATTTAATAATAAATGTTTCTTTATGTTAACTTTTGGGTTTTTTCCGCACGCTAGTAGAAAAAATAGTGTACCTAACACGTGCGTAAAGTGACTGTTCCGCACTTGTTAGGTAAACTACTATTTGGAGCTAGAAAACTTTTATTGCCCCCGTACAAGCTGCAAAGTGCATCTTTCGATTTCGGGCTATCTTTTATTAAACAAGTCTGATGTTGTTGGGATTATCCGGGTACCATAGGAATTTCTAGACACCGGAAATTTTATATCTCATCTTGCATGTGCATACTGTTTGCCTATGAGACTTCCGGCGTTTACGCCACTGCCGAGAATAGCAAACATTGTGTTGGCTCAAGAGTGTTCGCAAGTACTATGCTAATATTTGGTTAAAACTTATTCAGTATGCAGCAGTGAATATTATTACAAACCGTAAATGAGAACAGCCGGTTTGGGTTAGAAAATGGGTTTTCGAAATTAATCGAGAATTATCAGATCTTTAAGCGCGTGGACAAAATGTAGGTAAATATACATTTTGTAAATGAATAAAAAATGTAGATAGTAGAACTAAATCAAAATGAAGTTCAAAAATTTATAACAAGCTGCAGATGCGTCATTAAATGTATATTTTTATTATTTTATTTATTTAAAAAAAAACTATATTTATTAAACAAAAGAAAAAGAAAAAATTAGTCTATCAACAACTAGACGACGAAGTGAAATTGCTTAATTATAATATACAACAAGCAGATTGGGAAACTACACCTGCTATTAATAGAAGGGCGGTAGGAAACAACTATCCTAGAGAAATAAGGGAACTAATCTCTGAAAAAAGAAAGCTTAGAAGAAAATGGCAGCAAACTAGATAAAACTATACTCAACAATGCTACCCAAAGGCTCAAAAGAGAAATACAACCTAGGAGAATTGACAGACGACAGTAGTACTGATTATTCACTCTGGAAAGCTACTAAGAGATTGAAAAGACCCATAATGCGAATACCACCTGTCAGATTGAAAGATGGTAAATGGGCTAGAAATAATGAGCAAAAAGCTAAAAGATTTGCAAATCATCTAGAAAAAATCTTTCAACGTCATGAAGATCAAGATGAAGAATTCACTCTGGAAGAACATCCACAGATTGATCAAGAAATAGAATTTACCTCTCCCAAAGAAGTAATTACCGAAATATAAGAAAATAACAATCCGAAAAAAGCTCCAGGTTTTGACTTAATTACTGAAGAAATTTTAAAACAATTACCCAAAAAAGCAATACTTAAACTAACTAACCTAATAAATGCTGCCATCAGAATGAAGTATGTACCCAGTCACATTAAGGCTGGAGTACCACAAGGAAGTGTTCTAGGACCTGTCCTATACTTACTGTACGCATGTGATATTCCAGAGTTAGCCATTCTCGCAGTAGGAAAGAGCAATGAAGAAGCAAGATCATATTGCAGTCAGAATAAACAATAACCTGATTTCATATTCAAACACAGCAAAATAGCAAGGTATTACCTTAGATGCCAAACCCCGAAAGAGAAGAACTTGGACTGACATATAGAAAAATGTACTGGCTCATTGGAAGAAACTCCACTCTGTCTCTATATAATATAAGCAGATACTTAAGCATGTATGGACTTATTATGGTATCCAACTATAGGATGCACCAAAGCAAGCAACTTAGCAATCATCCAAAGATTTCAAAACAAAGCACTGAGGAACATAGTAGATGCCCCTTGGTACATTCGCAATAGTGACCTCCATAGGGATCTGGAAATGGACACTGTTGACCAGACCATCAAGAAATTAGCCAAGGGTCATGATGAAAGATTTCATCATCATGTCAATGTCGATGCTATCCAGCTCCTTGACAATACTGGGTTAGAAAGAAGACTTAAGTTATAATTAAATTGCTCATTGGTCACTGTTGACCAGATTGTAATATACTAAATGGGTGTTTAATAATAATAAAAGAAAATAAACAAAAGTAAAACTATGACCTTGAAACCAAATAATTATTTAATGTTAAAGAAAATATTTTTAAGGTACTGTAAAATGAAATTTTAGCTCCACTAATTGCGTTTTTCTGTGGCTTATTAATAATCACTTCGTTTGATATCCCTCATCCTCTGACTACTCTTCCTTTTTCCCCCACCTCCTTACGCAGGGTATAATTAATTCAATTTGAATTTGACTTGATAAGTAAAGATTTGTGTATGTTGAATAACTCGGAAATTGTTCCACTAGTTCGTCAGAAGTTAGTGTCACAGGATATATTCGGCTGTTTGATTTGGATCTGAGCAGAATCTATGCAGTAAATTCTCAACCTTGCCCATTTTATAGAGATGATATCACAAGATAACAATGTTCGGTCACTGGTCACTGCTAAGCACACAAGCACTCATACCAACGTTGGAGTTACTTTATTTCATGTTAAATTACTTAATTTAAAAAACAATAAAGGCTATTGTATCCCTTTTAGTACTACCCTCTACGACATATTAAAACTGTGGTTTGAAAACACACCAAAATTTATTTATTTGTCCAATCTAACAAAGGCTTACTATTCAAATTAAAAAATTCACTGTCACCTCCTTCTCAAGACATACTTGTCTAATAGAAATTACTCTGTTAAGTTCTCAAATCAGTATTCCAACTTCTTCCCTATTAAATCCGGAATACCTCAGGGTAGTGTACTAGGACCACTGCTATTCCTAATTTTCACTGCTGATATACCTGAAACCAACAGTACAATTTTTGCTCCATTGCCGAAGACGTCGCTGCAATCTCTATAGACGAAAATCCTGTAATAGTCACTGAGAATTTACAAAACCATCTCGACTTACTAATAACTGGTACGCAACATGGCGAACAAAAGTTAATCAAACGAAATCCGTACAGGTAACATTCACTTTGAAGAACCAAGTATGTCCAGCAGTAACGTTAAATAACGTGCGAATACCAGTAGCAATAGAAGCTAAATATTTGGGCCTTCACCTTGACCAAAGACTTACGGTGGAGAAAACACATAGATGCCAAACGAAGACAACTTGACTTAAAATTCCGTTAGATGAACTGGCTGCTCTGTCGAAAATCCAAGCTTTCCACAAACAACAAAATATTGCTTTACAAAGCCATACTGAAACCGATATGGACTTATGGACTCCAACTCTGGGGATGTGCAAAATCATCTTCTCTGTCAACATCATTCCAATCAAAAACCCTAAGAACATGATATGTGAGTAACCAGATCCTACATAATGACCCGAGAATTCCCCTTGATAAAAATGAAATAGGGAGAATGACTGAAAGTTCGATCAACTCTATAACAATGGCCCTAACACAAGACGGCTCAATAGATTATGGCCCCAAAATTTCCTGCAACAATGAAATAATCATCAAGAATGAATGTTTCTTTGGCACGCTTACTACATGCAGCAGATTTACTTAATACTCTTTTCATAGATGTAGATTGTAAATAAGCAATTATTGTCAATAAAAAAAATCCAATCTAAAAAAATATCTGTAAATATTATTCCAATCAATAACTATAAAAAAATTTTAATTTCCAGGTACAATGCTTCCAGTATGGAGTGTCCTAATTGTCCTGTTCCTTCGATGTAACGGTTTAACTTCAAACAGCTGCGGTTTCAACTCTATGTGTACGTGTTCTTCGGGGCAACACGATCCTGCCTCGAGGACGATACACACCGTGAGTTGCCTCTCTGTTCCCTTCTACAAGTTTCCGAGTAAGTACAAACGAAATTGTTGATTTTACAGCGAATTAAAGCAATGAACATGTTCATTGTGTCCGGCAAATGGCGATTGTTTACCACCAATACAAATAGATAAAAGCTATTATTGTGTTTTTATAGCTTTTCCTGCTAGGCAAGAAGATCGTGTCGGACTTTTCCTATAAAAATTATTATTTCTACATTTATTTAGATGGCCAGATCATTTTTTCTGCAAAAATTAAAGAGTAAATTAGATATGAAAATGTTCTAATCCGCAAAAAGTACTACAATTTCTTTGTAATTTATATAGAGGGTGATTGAATAGTGCGATAAAGTCCAGAATTTCCTGTATCCTTTAAGATATTCAAAGACACATTTTAAAATTAGTTACAGGGTTTTCCATTATGTTTTATTAGACCAAAATTATATTTTTTTTAAAGGGAAATGATTTTAAATTTATTTAAATTTCTTATTACAATAATAACAAGTGGGAATGACTTATACAGAGTGTTTCAATATTGGGAGTTATTATAGAATAGGCGAAAGTCAAATTTTTAAAAGATTGATCAACATTTTCATTTTAGCTTTATGTATTTTGTATTAAATATAATTTTACATTTCATTTTCAACATAATAGTTAATTTAGTGTCACATAAAACAAAGAAAGCAATGAAAGAGAGTTTTTAAAAGCTCTAAGCGGATATAAAAGTTATAATGCTTTTCATTTGATAACCGTGCGAAATAAACGAAAATATAATACACAAATACCGAGTGGTAACAATGGCATTACATGGTAGCAGATACTTAAGCTGCTGATAAAGCTTTATTCGCAATCGCAAAACGTGTAATTTACATTTTCAGCGCCAAATAACCGAAAATTAATTTATGGTGATGGCTTTTTACCCAAAAAGTAGTATTAACTAACTTCATTATTACCTCTGCATTTCAGAATGAAAAGGATCATCGCGATTGTGCGATTCAATTCGTAATTAAAAGTTTTTAATCCATAGGTGACAAAATTTCAAGTCAATGGAAAGACATGCTCAGGACTGTGGAAATTAAAGAGCAATCAAACTAATGATACATACAATAAAGACATGGAAGAAGATCAGAAAGGAAAAATTAATGGATTAATGGAATCATGGAATAAGGCCAGAAGGACTACATTTAGTTTTTGTCGATATAGAAAGACTATACGACAGAGTTCAACGACAAGAAGCATTGAGATACCTGCGGGAGAAAATGGTACGAGAAAAGTAGGAGAAGAAAGAATTCAAATAAGAAGTACTGCATCAAGGATCTTCTTTGAGCCCGTACCTATGTATCTAACCTAGTCAAATACGTCATTACTCAAGACGTAAGTGGAATATGATGTATAAATAAAGAAGAGGTAGAAGGAGAACTGAAAAAGTACAGGAGATCGTTAGAAAGTGGGAAATGAGGAAAAAGAAGAAGAACAATACTATGATAATGAATCAGGGCGAGACAAAAGGACTGGCAGGATCGCCATGTGATGTCCTTCGTTAAGGACGTTTAATGATAGTGGTAAATAACTGCAACCATACTAGTGGTAGGATATATTAACAACTATAATACAGCAACATGAATCTTAATCTAATAATCTAAATATCTAATTGAATAACAATATAAATAGGAAGATTGACATTGACCGTTTTATATGCACAATAATTAATAATATAAATTATCTACGTGTTGGTTTGTCGACCTTCCTAGCTCACATAATATAAATATATATAAATACCTGACCTTACACTAATACTAATAACTACATATTCTAATATACAATAGAGCAAAAGTTAAGTAATAACATGTATTGAAGATAATAAAAGTATAGAGAAAAAATTACTCTTCACTCCAAATCATCATTTTTATTTTCCCAATATTCCTGCAAATCATTTAAATTTGTATACTTAATTATGGATTTACAAGTCATACAGATCTTTTTATGACAAATATTTTTTTTTTGTGAAAGTGTAGGTTAAAACTTTTTCTTCATTCGAATAAAACTTTTTGAGCTCCACTGTATGTTAACCGTCCAATAACTCTTTTAACAAATGTTTTATTAATTTTGTCAATATAGTTTCTCGTAATCGATTCGTTGTATTTACTTCAATTTCACCTCTATGATATATCGCCGTCGAACCTAGTAAATTTTTATTACGAAACCAATAATGTAAGAACTTTACTATTGGATGCCTTATTTCAGAAAGGTCTTGCAATACCGAAGATAACATGGGTGAGTTGACACAACTGTTTTATTTCCTTTGAACCGAAAATTTAAGATTTCACTTGAATTGCGATCTAACTTTTCTGAAGGTAAACGTTAGAAATATTTATTAGTTTACGAAGTTTCATTGCTGGTAGTTTGGGTGACCAGAGGCCAACGTAATATACAGGGTGTCAATAAAAAACCATGTAGTATTTGGCATTACTTCTTGCAGAGAACTTTCAAATGATCCCTACAATTGCAATAAACAAATAGACTTGAATTGCAATAATTTTACCCAAATTTTCAAATCTTTCGGTCCTCAGCCACACTAATTAGTTACTTTAGTTTAGGTTGGCATTAGCTAAAAAATCTCAAATGTCACTTATGGCGTCCATTACAGTTGATTCTTGAAAAAGTTCAATGGACCTTTCCATGAACTATGAGGGAACACTGTAATTAGAAAGTATATGTGCTAATATCACTGAGAAATTTGTTTTTTGAATTCTCTGATAGCTAATTTTTCCATAATCTGGAAAAACATGTGTTTGTTACGTCACGTTCATCGAAATTAGATTTGGCATCGGTGTGCGAGTTGTGCACAATGGAACCTCGAATTGCAGTTACATCTGAACTGTATGTTCGTTCGTTTTCTGCACGGAGCAAAATATTGTAAATCTTTTTTCTCTCTTCAGATCTCTTTCGTTACAATTATCTTAGACAAGATAATAATATGAACAAGAAATTGTATGTAATGTGTAATGTTATTAAAAACAAAAACAAACGTTAATCTCTAATCTCATGCATCATACAACTTTTATTACTATGAGCCAGCGACATAACCTTAAACTAGACGGCTAATGCCATATGATAGAAATTGATCAATTCAAGAATGATTGGTGCCCGTAAGGCATGCGCATTCTGTTTGTCATATTCACCGACATAACCTTAAAGTCTATGTTCTGACATTGGCGCACCTTAGAGAAAATGATTGGGATGAAAACAATTTAGGATTTAGGTTGGAGTTTTCATTTACTGATTGGAAATAGTATTATTTGTGAGAACAGAATGTTTTCTATAGGTATAGGTATAAATAGCTGTATAGTTCGAGTAAGACAAATAGTATCCTCAATTTATAAGCTTTAAAAGGCGGCTCCTTTGATACCACCTAAAAAACATGACCCTTTAAGCGTAAGTAAAAATTGCATCTAAATAACTGTATTTTTGAGTTTTCTTTTTGTGAAAAAGTAGATTGGAATTTCAATTTTCCTTACGGCTCCTACATAGACATCATGCAAAAGCCTATCCTTGTTCGAAAGAAATAATTGAAATACAAGTAAACAAAATATATATTTCAGGATGAAGGAAGTTTGTATATTTTCTACAAAATAAAAAAGAAAATGCTCAAGTCATAAAATTAAAAAATAGCAATAGCTGCCAGTCACTAACCACATCTAATACATGTCACATTAATATCAATACAAATACATGTTCAAATACTTTTTTGCCTGGTAATGGTGTCTTAAATTTTATTGGTTTTGAAACAATATCAATTTGGTAGAGAGACGTTTTGGAATGTTCAATTGGATGAGTTTCTTGTGTGGTAGACATATGGATATTAGCCGTCTATAGTCTATTTTTATGTATGAGAGAGTATTAAAATAATAAAGCGTTCGTAATCCATAGGCGTACCACTTCTTTTAGTAGACAGTTAAAATATTTTGTAAAGTTATACCTCGAGTATTTTCGTATGAAATAACCTTTGTATAAATATAATAAATATATCGGGTGTACACTTATATTTTCACCTAATTAACCTGCTTATAACTTCTAAGCAGCTGAAGGTAAAAAAGTGCAATTTTTTCTAAAATATTTTATTTTTCCACAAGGTATGTTAAGAATATTGTGTCAAACGGGTTATGTAGGTATAAGGGTTTAAACTTTGACTTTTAAACAACGTTACGTTCATAAATAATAATTTTAATATAAAAACTACTTTTTACCTACAAATCCAAATCAGAATCGAAATCAGAAGATGAACTGTCGCAACCAATATTTACAATGAGTGGCTCGATCATTTCATCAGTAATATTGTCCAACTTCCACATTTTCTCTTCTTCTTTAATCGTATGATTTACTGCCTTTTCCCAGTTTTCAGGCTTCACATTATTTACAGCCTCCAAAAACAACTGTTTAACATCACTCATTTTAAAAGAATTATTTTTTCTTGAAACTTCTCCCTTTATCTGTGCCCATATCAGTTCAATCGGGTTTACTTCGCAATGATATGGTGGTGATCTAACCACCGTCATCCCACGATTTTTTGCAATTTCATCAATATCATATTTTTTTAATTTCTCTTTATGAAGGGAACACAAATGATACAGTTCTCTTCTCACAGAACCGGGATGGAACTTAATATTCTTTGAATTTAGCCAATTCTGTAAATCTTTTTTTAAACACTTGGTTGTGGGCATTTTTAGTGAGTGATAACTTGCATTATCCATTACTATTATACAGTTCTGAGGAAGAAGATCTATCATTTGTTCGAACCACTCTTTAAAGACATCAGCATTCATGTCCTCATGGTAGTCACCGGTACGAGTAGATTCACAAGTCAATATACCACCTTTAACAAAACCGTTTGAACTACCGATGTGTACTATTATCAGTCTGCGCCCCTTTCTTGATGGTGGATTTAAACCAGTAGATAAATTATTTAAAAAAGCCTGTCTTCGACTTGTAACAGTTTCATCTTGCCAAAATTTATTTGGTGTATGTCCCTCGTTGATCCATGTTTCATCTAAATAAAATATATTTCTTCTTTGGTTTCTCATTTCTTTTATAGTCCTTAGGTAATTTCTTCTCCATATTACAATATCGCTTCTTTCTATTAAAATAGACTTTCTGGAATGCTTTTTCCATAGAAAACCTATTTCTTTTAAAAGTTTCCATAGTGTGCTTCGACTCATTTCAGAGTAATCCTTATCATCTCGAACCGTGGCAAGAACTTTGTCTACTGTCGGAAATTCTTTTCTAAAGAAGAACGCATGCACTTTCCTTCGAAGTCTTTCTTTCAAATGATTTTCTATTTGAAATTTTGGTTTTCCTGGAGCTTTACGTGCTGTTTGAAACTCGCCACATTTCTCTTCTTTAATAACTCTGTAAATCGTAGATCCCAACACCAAGCGTACTACTAACTAATTCCACTGTGTCATCAACACTTTTACATAAATGTTTGTCTGTAAATGATTTAAAACAATTAAATATTAATGTTTTTTCATTAACTGTTAAAGGACCGATTTTTTGTCGTTTACGCGGTACTTCCAAATTTTCCATGATCACACTAGAATTCACAATAGACTGCACACTGCACCTTGCATGTTGCAATTAAACGACATTTAGTAAGCTGTCAAGAATACACAACTGGACCTCCTTACTAAATGGAAAACCTACAATCGCATTTTCGGTGAAATTTGTTGGTAAGGGATTTATCTACTTATAATTCGATTACTGTAAGAAATTCTTGGAATTAAAATAAAACAAAATTGGCAAATAGGTACTTATTGAAAGTAATCTTAAGATACGGCTATGTTATCTTTAATACACAGGGCTTTTGGCCTGTCCAAACCTTTTTCTATTGTTCTGTACAGCTTATGGTTATAAAAGACCAATAAAAGACCCAAAACTTGTATTAGCTCAGGTACATTTATGACAATTTTAGGAAATATTTAGATTATTCCGTAAAAATATTTAAAATGACCGTACTAAGTTTTGCATTAGAAATGCTGTTTTATTACTCTCTCATACATAAAAATAGACCATAGTTTAAGGTTATGTCGGTGCTCTGAGCATACACCTGACTGTTGTTCCGTGAGAACTGTGTTTAGGATTTGCGGTATTGCCAATGATCGTTCTTCATGAAAAGGTAGGTAGGTTCAGAAACTTCGAATGTTTTAGATAAAGAAAACAGTAGCTAAAATGTGGAATTTTATAGATGAGTCGATCAATTGACAGAGTTCAATTATATATCAATGGTGTATATCAAGCAGTGAGCTTTATTTTTGGGAAGAACAGTGATGCGTATTTCTGAACGTAGATTATGGAGGGGGGTGTTTCCGATGAACGTGACGTCGAGGGTACACTTTCAAAAGCGATGTTTTTTTTAAATGAAAAATATATGGAGGTACTCTAAGTGAATTGGACGTTTCATATCAAATACCATCGACTTATATAAGTTTTGGAATGTATTTTTCGTAAATGTAAAGGTCCATTCCCAATAAATCTACAAATTCTGTTGACCCTGAACAATTTAAATATTTACAACAAATTATACAAATTTTGTAAAAATACTAATATGAGTTTGTTAATTAAATTAGTCAGAAAAGTACTAACTTTTGTTGATGGAACAACTTATCTGGCCTGTTGGCTTATTGCCAGTGCCATTAATTAGTAAAGAAAAAAATTACAGTGTCTGTTTGCACGCACAAATTCTCATACCATTTTATTTTAAGTTTTGTTGTTTTTAATGGTAAAATTACCTATATGAAAGTATGTTTCATGTTACTATATTCATTTAATATCATTTGGCGTCATCAGGGATTACACCAACGTATTTTTCCCAGCCAATATCGAAACCTGGCGGTCCAACAAATATTCAGCATGACTGCCTTCTCCATTAAATATAAGTGTTTGTTTGCAATCCTAGCTTGATCAGGACTTCGTGAAGGGTATGTAAGATAAAGGCTTTAGAAGGAATAATCTCAACATAGATAATTCTATTTACTTAGCTTCCTTTTTCCGGTATTTATCTCTGATATTGTAATTAATATCTGGTCACCGTGCTTCGCTTTTAACATTCAAATCTACATTTTTAAGCAGTCCAATGAATATATAATTTAAGTATTTTTATAACATGACAAATTATTAATTAATTCGCGAAAATCACGGAGTGGGCGACATCTACTTGAACTACTGAAAGGGAGATAAATAAAAAGTTGATTGGCGATTGGCTTGAAAGTAGGCGGGAAAATTAAAAAAGCTGTCAGTGTTAATTTTCAATTGGCTGCAGCTGTTGTTGACGTTTATCAACTGCTTGTCACAGAGGTTAGTTAAATGCATTAAAAGTTGCCTAGTTTTTGGGGATTTCACCCTTTTAGAGCAACATCTACTGACGCTTGATCTTCGCGAATTGTCACGGTGGACAGGCCCCGTTTCCGGGACGGGCAACAGCAGCGTGTAGGGCAAACGTCCCGTCAACAGAAGATCGCTCAGCTCACTCTATTTATCACTATATAAGAAAAACTCTATGTTCAATTGATTTTACTATTTATTGATCTGCAGTGAAGGAAAATTATAGGTCTGATATTCATACTTGGGTAAAAACCTCCACAAAAACCTGTGACCAGACTCTCGACGTGTGGCAGTTCAGTTACAAAAATAGTTCATTCGTACATTACATTACAATTTGTTCTTGGAAAATACAAAGTCACAATCAACCTTAAAATGTACTATGAAAATAGAGAATTTTAAATGTCTCTTTAAAGTTTCTTGTAAAATAAAAAATTGAAATCTATGTTAATAGTACACGTGTACAAGCATTCATTCTTTTTCTCTCTCTCTCTATGATAATGAAAACTTAAATATTAAAACTGTCCGCATAATAAAATAGTAGCCGTAAGGGGTAGTCTCACACTATCGGGGAAGGTGTCATATTTTGACATTTGTTCATTTTGACAGTTGTTACATTCTGACACGTATCACATTTTAACAGTTGTTACGTTTTTACAGGTGTCACATTTTGACAAGTGTCCATTTTACCAGTGTTACTCAACGTTCCTATAAATATTTACCTAAACCCATGATTTCTGAAATTGAATTGGCAACGTTGTATTTTCAACTTTGAATTAATAAGATGGCTGTCATTTGACAAGCAAATTATTTATATCCGTCAAATGAACCTTTCCTTTTTTATATAAAGCGGCAAATTTAAAATTGAATTCTTTCAGATTAAAACGCCAGAAATTAAATAAAGTCAAACCTTTCTACTACTATACTATACAGAAGAAAGGAGTGCAGTATTTAATTTGCAGAACGTAGTACAGATTCAAGAGGTAGAAATTTTATTTTTACCTTATCCTTCAATGCTTATTTGTAGTTAAAATTTAAATTTTAATACATCTGATCGGCCTAATATAGTTTTTGTCTAGATTTAATCTCGTTTCCATGGTTTTTACTCTAATAAACCTGTTCTTTTGACAGATAGGTCAGACTTTATTTATTCATAGCCGTATCGTATGTATTTTAACTGATTCAGAATTTTGTATTAATATATATTTCAAAATGGCTTCATTCTAAAAATATTATCAGTCCTCCTACATCCTTGAAGGCAGAATTATTAGTAATAGCAAGGCAACATAAAAACAAATTCAAAAAATATATTATAGATGAGATGGCCAGAGAAAAAGGAATTAGAATTCTCAGATTGCCTCCGAACCACGCAGAGTTAAATTCAATTGAACTGATCTGGTCACAATTATTAAAACGTTATGTTTCTCAAAACAATAAAACATTTAAATTTTCTGATGTGCGAAATTTGTTTTTGAAGGCAGTTTCAGATGTAAATAGAGAACATTGGGGAAAATGCATTGGTCATGGTAAAAATGTGGACAATTCATTTAGGAAAGTGGATATATCAATGAATAATTTAATAGAACCTATAGTAATAAATCTCAGAAAAGACAATTATAGTGATACCAGTAGTTTTAGTGAAGACAGTGACTTTTAAAGATAGTTCTTGAACTAACTTTTTTTTTAATCTTTGAGTTTAGGTAAGTACTGAAGCGTTACTTTTAATGCCAAGAGATTAAAAACAGTTTAATCCCAACATATAATCCTCCTTGTTATTTATTGGTTAAATTTAATTCGTTCAATGTTAAAGTGTCAGATGCATAAGGTTTATTTTTATTTTTTGTAAATAATATAACTTCAAAATTTAATCTACGAAGTGGGTATATATATTTTATATGCTGTAACCTTATTTATATTATAGAAACTTATTTTGCAAAGTACGCCTATGGAATGTGACGTTATATCCTCTCTCCTTTATAGTATATTACTATAGAAACAAGTTGCCGTTGCTAGGAAATAAAACTAAAAGCTTAACTTTTCAGTAGTAATACCCCTAGGGCCTTGATAATACCGAGATAATTTTGTCATAGAGAATGGTGAAAGCGTGTTGCTTGATAATGGCCCGAGGCCGAAGGCCGAGGGCTATTATCCTTAAGCAACACGCTTGAAGGATTCTCTATGACAAAATTTTGAGGATTTATCAAGGCCCGAGGGGTATTCGATAAGATAATTTTTTACTTTGTAGATTTAAACATTTTTAAACTAGTTGTCAGCTTGACGTTTAATTAATTTTTAATCAAAAACTTGACTTGCTGAAAACACCAAACTGAAAACACCACATGTAGGGTGTTATCGCTGTAATCCATAGCTGATTGGATGAAATTTGACACATGACTCTAAATTAAGTAATTTGATTGGTTACAATAGTTAGTAAAAAATTATCTTGTAAATATCTCGGAAGATCGAATTTTCACAGACATGAGACCTACATTTTCTGTCGATTTAGATAGGAATTAGTCTACCCTGAAAGTTTCATTGAATTCTGACGAGTGGATTTCGAGATCCTCTGGACACACATACACACACACATACAAACCTTGCGCGTTTAATAGTATTTGATTAGCCACAACTTCATTAATCAGTAATAGAGAATTGGTGCCTCTATCCACCACCACAATATTATCTTCAAAATATTATTATTTTTGTGGAGAAATGGCTTGCAAAAAAATAGACAAAAGATTTGGAATCAAATTTCTCGTGTTGCTAAGAAAGTCGCGTGTTTCCCAGAACTGGACCATCCATCCTACAATCGGGCCTCGGCCCCCTAGCGACCATTTCATGTATTAAACTTGATAAAATACTTTCCAGGAACGAAATAAAAGAGGCTATTTGCCGCGGTATTTATAAAAAATTAATTAGTGAAGATATTTATGTTTATCAGGAGTTTTTTTTATTTAGAATCACAAAAATGAAAAAATAGTGCGTTCAAGTGGAATAATTTAATTTCTGAAATTAAAACTTTTAATAACTTCTTCAAAATATCATTTTAATAAACTTGAATCATTAAAAAAAGTTTTCTTTTATACTATGTTTTGATTTTTGATATTGTATTCAGTATTTTTGGATTAACATACATTGGAAATACCAAGGCTTAAAAATTTACCTCCGCTTTTAAGCGTGATTATCGTTTTAACTCGATTAAACTAACCGTAAAAACATTTTTCATTTAGAAGTATCTCGAAACTTCTAAAAAGCGAAGAATAAAATTATAATAGAATCATTTAGCGACCCACATCGGTACAAAACGGTATTAAATAGAAGTTTTCTAAAGCTCATGTGATTTATTGGAACAGTAACTAGTTTCAAATGTACTACAATATTGTGGGAAATCGAATATACTCGTGTAGGTATTTTCGCAAGGTAATTTATTGAGGCGGAAACCTGGAGGAGTTCAATGTAAAACCATTTATCTGAGTTTCGAGTGAGGACACAGCTATTTTCTCGATCATAGAACATGAGAAATCACTCTTTTCCATACAGCGAGGTTGATTTATTGGAAGAATACGACAAATTAAATAACACACCTTATTTATTCTTTTCAATAAAATTTTATCGATACGAGAATAAATAAGTTTTATTTATTTTTAAGTATTCAGAAAAACTATTATAAAAATCGCATCTCAAGAGATTAAAACTCTTCCAAAGAAACCTGGTCTATTAAAATGACTTAAGAAATAAAACCCGTTCTTCAAACACTGTTAATCCTAGTCCTGATGAACTAAACAATTATTTTGTTAATGTATGTAAGAATATCAGCTCTAACATAGCTCCGGGTCAGGATTCTCTCTTCTTCCTGCTCACGGCTGTCAGGAAGGGCGGGGAACTTTCAAAAAAATGTCGCAGCAAACTGACTATGGTAGGTTGTTTCTGGACCCGTAGGCAATCAATTGCCGCCACCCGTGAAATCGAAACTGTTCCTTTTTTCAAAATGTGGCCAAAAAACTGTTTTTATTCACTCCTACCAGCAGATCTCGTGTTTCAAGTGATTTTCATACTCTTTTATGCCCAGATTTGCATAAAATATTAGCATAAAATATATTACAAGTATCCATTGTCCTTCGGCACTCACCCAGTCACCAAATGAAATGAACCCGACAAGGGATCAAGCGGTTGTGAGGTACTTTACGCCCTCGTTGCGTAATGTAGGATGCATTGCTTTCTATGAGGTGCCAGGAAGTAAATTCTATTAGGGTTTAATAAATTCGAAGTCTGATGATTAATTTGAAAAGAAATATTTATTGGTTAAATGACAAATTTTCATACTACAAGAAATTCCGGAAGGGGAAGTGAGCATGAGAAAATTAATAATGACTTTTTAACCCAAAATTCGATTGAAAAAATACACAAAAATCTTCAGTACAAAAACTAGATTTTACTTCAATCCTTTGTATAGAAGCAGTCAATTTTCTATATATGTGTTGATGAAAACTCGACAACTGCTTTGCATAACCGCGTTATATATCTAGAATCTTCCAAACAGTTGATTTTATGTCGATCCCAGAATTTTAGGAACTCCCGATGAATTGATTCACCCGCTTGTTCGGACCACAATCCAAGACCATCATTATTCACGAATTCTAGGCCTTGTTCTAAATGAGCAGTAATCACGTGGAGTTTCAGTGTTTCAGAGATATCAAGTGAAAATAATGCTGTTTTCAAGTTCCTGATGAGCAATCTGACATCAGCATCAACTTTTTTTGTAGTGAAACAATGATTAACCACTTTATTCATAGCCTTGAACGCTCCGATAAAAGGAAGCATCCTCAAACTCTCGCCTGTTCTACAAACATCTGATGACAGTAGCAAGTCAGATTCCTGCAACATTTTTCGGCAAGCATTACCCTCGAAAATCTCTCCATGTGATTTGCTGGATATATGTCCGTGAATATCTTTTGGAACCGCACTCCGACCTGCGGTACAGCGTAGAAAATTGGTAACCTTTTTCATTTGTTTACCAGAAACCCCCATATGCATCTGAAAATTATCTAACCGCTTAGCGGAAAACACTATGTTCTTTTTCGTCGAGGGGTTCAATGTAATTTTTGCTTCTCGGCCACCACCGGTGCTCAAGTCCACTTTTGTGTTTTGGGTATTGTTTTTACATTTTTTCTGGTCATTGACCTTCTTCTTGATAATTTTATAAGCTATTTGCTCCTGTTGTTTTTCTGGCAAGGGTGTTTACAATTTCCAACACATTATCCCGCGGCTTTCCTTGCCTGTAAACAGTGCATATGCACGAATGTCTTTTACCTTTGGCTACAGTTTGTAAACATTTCGCACACAGATTCAAGATCTTGGGAGTCTTCTTGATGGTGCTTTTTTTCGGTGATTTGGTAATATCCGCTCTTGCATAAAGGCCCTCAAATGATGTTATCACGTTTGCCCCTAGATCACGAACTTTCCCTCGCCCTCTCTCTTTTTTATTGCAGCCACGGAATCTAGCAGTTGAGCAAATATAACAGTTGCAGTCATTACTGCTCCCCCGCGTATTTATCGATAACACGAGATCTTGATAATTAGGTGTATTCTGGAGAGGTCTTTGAAAGCTATTTTTATTCCTTTCAAAAAGGGTCAAACGACATGTTCCGCATATACCCGTTGGAAACCTGGGGTCCAGAACGGAAAATGTGTCACAAATATGAAATTTAATAAGTTTTTCACACAATTCACTGATTCGAAATCGTTGCAGGTCTTTACTTTTCCCGGGAACAATTTTTTGACCACATGGCATACAAACTTTTTGCCGATTTTGCTCATGATCACACTTTGTACTGGGATGAGCCATTAGTAAGAACAAATTATGTAAATTTTGCTCCAGAACACTTTTCTTATATGTAGGAAATGAAAACACTGGTACGGGTGCCGAAGCAATGCCTGACGCGCGCAAACACTGTGTACAAATTGTATTGTAGATAAACATTCGTAAATTGCAAACAGTGATACCAATTGTTTTTGTTTGCATGATTCCGAATATTGATAAACTTTCCTGTATTGTAGTCACGTGACTCTATAAACGACGCGGTTGATTCAAAGCAATCCGTTATCTGTAAGATATTAGGAAAAACTGTTTCGCAAACTGGTGACATGAGTTCTTTTCTCATTTACACATTCAAATTTTTTTTTTCGTATTTTGTGTACTATAAGAACAAAAGGTGATCTACTCAATGAAAATGTTTCTGAATTAATTATCCAACTTGGAATTCACTCCACCTGATAAAATTTATTTCCCGACAATTTCATAGAAAGCAACGAATACTACATTACGCAACGAGGGCGCTTGATCCCTTGTCGGGTTCATTTCATTTGGTGACTGGGTGAGTGCCGAAGGACAATGGATACTTGTAATATATTTTATGCTAATATTTTATGCAAATCTGGGCATAAAAGAGTATAAAAATCACTTGAAACACGAGATCTGCTGGTAGGAGTGAATAAAAACAGTTTTTTGGCCACATTTTGAAAAAAGGAATAGTTTCGAGTTCACGGGTGGTGGCAATTGATTGCCCACGGGTCCAGAAACAACCTCCCATAGTCAGTTTGCTGCGACATTTTTTTGAAAGTTCCCCGCCCTTCCTGACAGCCGTGTGCTACCTACTAAAAGGATCACTAATTGCTTCTTCCTAGGACCAGTAGATAAGCACGAACTAGTGCAAACCATAAACAGCATTCAAAATAAATCTTCCTGTGGAAATGATGGCTTGTCCACTAAAATATTTTCAAATATACCTGATGTAGTAATTAACATTTTAACTTCGAATCTGGTATCTTTCCGAACTGTCTAAAAACAGCTATAATAATCCCACTTCATAAGGGTGGCGACAAAACCGACACCTGTAACTATAGACCTTTTGCTTTATTACCTACCTTAGCGAAGATAATAAAAAGGCTAATGAAAAATCGCCTACTGCCCTTTTTTTTCAAACAAAACATCCTAGCACCTCATCAGTATGGTTTCCTACCTAAAAAATGCACTAGTGACGCAATGTTTTCCATTCTTAATGAAATATATACATCACTTAATGATAAACTTTTCACAACTTCGGTATTTTGTGACTTCGCAAAGGCCTTTGATTGTGTTAATCATGAAATCTTAATCAAGAAACTACAAATTTATGGCGTACGGGGGTTCTCCTTTGCAATGGTTCAAAACTTACCTAGAAAATAAAAATCAGCAGGTGCGTGCTAATGATGAGAAATCTTCAAATCTGCCAATTAGCAGTGGAGTACCTCAAGGTTCAGTATTAGGTCCAATTTTATTTTTATTATTCATCAACGATATCACAGACTTAAAAAATAAGTGGAAGAATTACTTTATTTGCCGATGACACGAGTGTAACCTGGAGTAGTTCTGATATACAGACATTACAATCTATCATAAACAAAGATCTAGTAACTATCAAGTCCTTGTCTGACTCGAATGGGCTTTGTTTCAACACCAGTAAAACCGTAGCAATGTCTTACAGAGGTACTTTACAGCCTATAACTCTAAGCAATAATCCGATTCTAACGGTGAACTCAATTAAGTTTTTAGGTCTTCATATAGAGAAATTCCTAAAATGGTCCACTCAAAAATTTTAATTTGAACATTAAGTTATAGTGACGGATATTGCATAACCAATGCAATTGTAATTCATATTTTGTTTGTGTTTTGTTTTGTCTAGTAATTTATTTTTATTATGATTAGTTTTAAAGTCGCTTTGTCTATAAAATTTTTGTAATTTTTTTTTGACAATAAAGCATATTCTCTCTCTATAGCCTTCCAAAAACCTGTCAAATACTATTAAACGAGCAAGGTTTGTATGTGTGTGTGTATGTGTGTGTGTCCAGAGGATCTCGAAATCCACTCGTCAGAATTCAATGAAACTTTCAGGGTAGACTAATTCCTATCTAAATCGGCGAAAAATATTGGTCTCATGTCTGTGAAAATTCGATCTTCCGAGATATTTACAAGAAAAGTTAAGCTTTTAGTTTTATTTCCTAGCAACGGCACATAATAATAACTTGTTTCTATAGTAATATATACTATAAAGGATAGATGAGTACAGTCAAAGTGGGGATATAACGTAACATTCCATAGGCGTACTTTGCAAAATAAGTTTCTATAATATAAATAAGGTCACAGCATATAAAATATATATACGCACTTCGTAGATTGAATTTTGAAGTTATATTATTTACAAAAAATAAAAATAAACTTTATGCATCCGACACTTTAACATTGAACGAATTAAATTTAACCAATAAATAACAAGGAGGATTATATGTTGGGATTAAATTAAATCTCTTGGCATTAAAAGTAACGCTTCAGTACTTACCTAAACTCAAAGATTAAAAAAAAAGTTAGTTCAAGAACTATCTTTAAAAGTCACTGTCTTCACTAAAACTACTGGCATCACTATAATTGTCTTTTCTGATGTTTATTATTATCGGTTCTATTAAATTATCCATTGATATATCCACTTTCCTAAATGAATTTTCCACATTTTTAACATGATCAATGCATTTTCCCCAATGTTCTCTATTTACATCTGAAACTGCCTTCAAAAACAAATTTCGCACATCAGGAAATTTAAATGTTTTATTGTTTTAAAAAACATAACCTTTTAATAATTGAGACCAGATCAGTTCAATGGAATTTAACTCTGCGTGGTTCGGAGGAAATCTGAGAATTTTAATTCCTTTTTCTCTGGCCATCTCATCCATAATATATTTTTTGAATTTGTTTTTATGTTGCCTTGCTATTACTAATAATTCTGCCTTCAAGGATTTAGGAGGACTGATAATATTTTTAGAATGAAGCCATTTTGAAATATATATTAATACAAAATTCTGAATCATTTAAAATACATACGATACGGCTATGAATAAATAAAGTCTGACGTATCTGTCAAAAGAACAAATTTATTACAGTAAAAACCATGGAAACAAGAATCTAGACAAAAACTATATTAGGCCGATCAGATGTATTAAAATTTAAATTTTAACTACAAATAAGCATTGAAGGATGACGTAAAAATAAAATTTCTACCTCTTGAACCTGTACTACGTTCTGCAAATTAAATACTGCACTCCTTTCTTCTGTATAGTATAGTAGTAAAAAGGTTTGACTTTATTTAATTTCTGGCGTTTTAATCAGAAAGAATTCAATTTTAAATTTGTCGCTTTATATAAAAAAGGAAAGGTTCATTTGACGGACATAAATAATTTGCTTGTCAAATGACAGCCATCTTATTAAATCAAAGTTGAAAATACAACGTTGCCAATTCAATTTCAGAAATCATGGGTTTAGGTAAATATTTATAGGAACGTTGAGTAACACTGTTAAATGGACACTTGTCTTCCCTTCCCCGATAGTGTGAGACTACCCCTTACGGCTACTATTTTATTATGCGGACAGTTTTAATATTTAAGTTTTCATGATCAGAGAGAGAGAGAGAGAGAGAAAGAATTTTTGAAAAAATATGATATCAATATCTGCCACACGTCGAGAGTCTGGTCACAGGTTTTTGTGGAGGTTTTTACCCAAGTATGAATATCAGACCTATAATTTTCCTTCACTGCAGATCAAAAAATAATAAAATCAATTGAACATAGAGTTTTTCTTATATAGTGATAAATAGAGTGAGCTGAGCGATCTTCTGTTGACGGGACGTGTGCCCTACACGCTGCTGTTGCCCGTCCCGGAAACGGGGTCTGTCCACCGTGACAATTCGCGAAGATCAAGCGTCAGTAGAAGTTGCCCTAAAAGGGTGAAATCCCCAGAAACTAGGCAACTTTAATGCATTTAACTAACCTCTGTGACAATCAGTTGATAAACGTCAACAACAGCTGCAGCCAATTGAAAATTAACACTGACAGCTTTTTTAATTTTCCCGCCTACTTTCAAGCCAATCGCCAATCAACTTTTTATTTATCTCCCTATCAGTAGTTCAAGTAGATGTCGCCCACTCCGTGATTTTCGCGAATTAATTAATAATTTGTCATGTTATAAATATACTTAAATTATATACTCATTGGGCTGCTTAAAAATGTAGATTTGAATATTAAGAGCGAAGCTCGGTGACCAGATATTTTACTATAATTTAATACACTTCGCACCTTGCAAATTTGCAAAATAATATTTTCACAATGTTTACGTTCTTTTTTTTTTGGCTAAAGTAAAAAGTAAAGTTTGCATAAAGTCCGACTGGTATAGAAATTTTCAGACCGCGACTACCGCTTTCTACATGGCTTAATTACCACAGTTATATACCAGGACCGACGGTTTTACATGCTCTCTGAGCATATAAAGCGCCGTTGTTATGAACCATTTGATTTTCCCGGGAATCGAACCCGAGAGATTGTTTGGAGTTGTGAAGTTTATTGTTGATATATAATACTGAAGAAGGAAACAATCGAAATACCTTGTAATAAATGTCCATAGAGTTGATCGTCCTCATATCCTAGATTTTTGTTTCTTTATTAAAGTAGCCGAATGAACCATTCAATTTAAAATTGTAAATTTATTTTTTATTCTTCGTGCATTTGAATATATGGTATCATAAAATCGAAAAAGTTCTTTTTCCACCACACAATAATTCCATCAGGTTTATAAAACAAAACAACAAAGCCTTTCGTTCATACGGCAACTCCGAACAGACAATTTAGACAATGTTGTATGAAATTAAGCGTGATTCCGATAAAGTTACAAAAGAAAAAGGGATCGTTTGATTGGAAATTGAATAGAAGAATGTAACGAACTACGCGATATAAAACAAAACTACAATTAGTGGTAATTTTTTATTGTTTATGACGCGTACATTAATGGTTGATTGGACCCAATAAATAAAACAAAAGTAATTTGAATGTACAAAACAAATGTGTTGATAAAATATTATTCTTTATCGGTTTTAGTGTCAAGTAAATATATGAGTTAATTTTAAAATTGTTCACAATAAATATACACAGTGGAAGGAAAGTGTGGAAAACATGTTTTCAAAAAATTGACAGTGTGCATAATAATTTAAATAAGAATAAATAAATAAAAAATAATTCACATTTATGCATTTCTATGGTCAATAGCGCCTTTACAGAGGAGCCAATCAACCACTTTCTTATAGAAGGAACTAATAATTTATATACAATTTCCCTGGATATTAAAATCTTTCTTTGGATTCTGACTTTTCGAACTCCAGCTTTAGTTTGGAAGAAATTTGCGAGAATGATATAACTGATGATGAAGATAAAACTCTTGCTTTAATAGAAAAACCTCTAAATGTGTCATTTCAAGATATATGTCCAGCACCAAAATTACAACCAAAAATATCACAAAAAAAACAGCATTCTGCAGTATTAACACCAACACCAATGAATGAGGAATTAGAAGTAAAAGCAGAAAAGAAAAAGATTAAAATAAAAGATGTACAAAAAGTCAAGAAAATATTTGTTAAAAAACCTGTTAAAAAAATTACAAAACTAACAACTACTACTATAGTGGAAAATAAAGAAAATAACGAGCTCTGTTGCGTTTATGGTGAATTTAGAGCATTCTAAGTGCATTGTCGCTGAAAAAGCGTCAGATTATATTTGTGACAATTGTTTCTGGTAAAAATGTTTTTAAAGTTTTTATTAATCCTGTAAAAACAACACCCTGTAAAGCGAGTTGTACAAATTTTCTTTCTGTAACGTCAAAGAAAAAACTATTACTTTTCATTATTGTGCTAATGCAAGTAGGCTTTGAATTCGCTTTGACGTCCATTTTGACAGTTTGTGAAAGAACGTGGAGAGTGACTGACAGAAGACCAAAAAGAGGGTATTTTGGAAATGATAAATCAAAATGAGAAGCTGAGTACCCGGCGAATATCCAGTATTTTGAATATTTCTAAGTCCACAGTTTTCAGAATGTTAAAGAAAAATCTCCTCCATTCATATCACCCCCAACTGATACAGAGACTGAAAAAAATAAATACGGCACCGAGTAAAATGAACTGTACTTATGATTTTTGTTGAAAAATGATGATGTGCTATCAATGTAGTGCCGCATCAGTCATAAGAAGAATGTGAATCCATTAAAATTATACTATTTTTCAAAGTTTTATTTTTTTCTGCAGAAAACAAAAAGTTGCGCGTTCAATTTTTTTTAACTGTTGTTTAGTATCATCCTCAGGGCCGGTTTAAGGCGTACGCAAAGGATGCGACCGCAGGCGGGCGCCGCGGCCAGGGGGCGCCACAGATTGAAAATTTTTTTCTGAATGTAAAACAGCGTTTTAGGCAACTCAAATTTTAAAAATTCTCCCAGATCCCCCGGTATTACGCCACTGGTATGAAGAATGAAGAATATCACTGGATCTGTTAAATGACTTGAAACTTCCTAACCGTGTAGCCTAAATGTTTAGAAATACGCCTGTTTTTGTTTCATTTAAATCAAGCAAGTAGTGTTAAACTGACGACAATTTTAGTTTCCATCCTATTCAAATATTTCGTGTGAACGCGCTATGCTCGCGTGACGTCATTTTACAACGCAATGTTCTCACCGTACACTCATTAATTACTTTGCTATTGGATGTTCTCTAAGTTTGACCATAATAACGTTTTTAGCTTAAGTTTTTATGTGAACCAGTATTGCACTAGTGTTATAAGTATTATATAACTTCTAAACAGCTGAAGGTAAAAAAGTGCAATTTTTTCTAAAATATTTTATTTTTCCACAAGGTATGTTAAGAACATTGTGTCAAACGGGTTATGTAGGTATAAGGGTTTAAACTTGGACTTTTAAATAACGTTACGTTCATAAATAATAATTTTACTATAAAAACTACTTCTTACCTACAAATCCAAATCAAAATCGAAATCAGAAGATGAACTGTCGCAACCAATATTTACAATGAGTGGCTCGATCATTTCATCAGTAATATTGTCCAACTTCCACATTTTCTCTTCTTCTTTAATCGTAGAAGAAAACCTATTTCTTTTAAAAGTTTCCATAGTGTGCTTCGACTCATTTCAGGGTAATCCTTATCATCTCGAACCGTGGCAAGAACTTTGTCTACTGTCGGAAATTCTTTTCTAAAGAAGAACGCACTTTCCTTCGAAGTCTTTTTTCAAATGATTTTCTATTTGAAATTTTGGTTTTCCTGGAGCTTTACGTGCTGTTTGAAACTCGCCACATTTCTCTTCTTTAACAACTCTGTAAATCGTAGATTTCCCAACACCAAGCGTACTACTAACTAATTCCACTGTGTCATCAACACTTTTACATAAATGTTTGTCTGTAAATGATTTAAAACAATTAAATATTAATGTTTTTTCATTAACTGTTAAAGGACCGATTTTTTGTCGTTTACGCGGTACTTCCAAATTTTCCATGATCACACTAGAATTCACAATAGACTGCACACTGCACCTTGCATGTTGCAACTAAACGACATTTAGTAAGCTGTCAAGAATACACAACTGGACCTCCTTACAAAATGGAAAACCTACAATCGCATTTTCGGTGAAATTTGTTGGTAAGGGATTTATCTACTTATAATTCGATTACTGTAAGAAATTCTTGGAATTAAAATAAAACAAAATTGGCAAATAGGTACTTATTGAAAATAATCTTAAGAGCAAACCGAACCCCTTGAAAAATTTTAATAACTTTTTAAGCCTTTAAATTTAGTCTGATTTTTGTGAAATTTTCAGGAAATACTAATAATTACAAAACTTAGGGTGGAGATTTCTTGATTTATTTGTAAACCTTCGAAAAGTATTTATTTTGTTAATTTTAAATGGAAAATCACAAAAAGAAATATCCGCGCCATTCTGCATTAAATCTATGAAAATTTGCTCCTATTTTTTTTTAATAAATATCAAGTAGTTTTGAAATAATATGGTTTCCCATTTCTTTCTTAAATATCTTTGTAAAGTGCTGCCACGTCGTTACATACATTTAAAGCTCTCGAGAAATATTCCATCGCCAAGTGTTCCCAGTGGCGCGCATATAAATATAATTTTATATTAGAAAATCCTCATAAAATAGAAGTGAAGAACTCCGGTTGCCACTTAAGATACGGCTATGTTATCTTTAATACACAGGGCTTTTGGCCTGTCCAAACCTTTTTCTATTGTTCTGTACAGCTTATGGTTATAAAAGACCAATAAAAGACCCAAAACTTGTATTAGCTCAGGTACATTTATGACAATTTTAGGAAATATTTAGATTATTCCGTAAAAATATTTAAAATGACCGTTTTGCATTAGAAATGCTGTTTTATTACTCTCTCATACATAAAAATAGATATGGATGACGGTTTTGAAAAAGGACGATCTGATAATTTGGATAGGCTCTCTTCATGATTTGCATCTAATATCGTGTGTAAATCGGAAGAACATGAACCAAAATTTACCCGGATCGAGAGTACCTCCCACCCCTCGTTTTCGAGGATGCTGAACACGATGGCGGTATCAGAATTTCCCTTTAGGCCAGGCCAACCCCTAAACGGCTAAAAACTATCCCCTAAAGGGGTTAAACGGGCAGCACATCATTTCCCTGTAAAAAAACGTCTTTCCCACCATTTCTGAGGATGCTGAGCACGGTGGTGTTAAAGATTACTTCCGACCCTCACCAACCCTCCACTGGCCAAATTTTTTCTTTATATCAGCGGCTTCGGGGGTGAGTTTAGACCTGTGGAGGGGTTGGTGATGGTCGGAAGTAATCTTCAACACCACCATCGTGTTCAGCATCCTCGAAAACGGGGAAACAGGCGTTTTGCCGCTGTTAACAAAAAAACATCCTTGTCGGGGGTGAGTTTTGGCTGGTGAAGGGGTTGGTGAGGGTCGGAAGTAATCTTCAACACCACCACCGTGCTCAGCATCCTCTAAAACGGGGGGAAAGACGTTTTTTACAGTGAAATGATGTGCTGCCCGTTTAACCACATTAGGGGGTAGTTTTTGGCCGTTTCAGGGGTTCAGCTGGCCAAAAGAGAAATTCTGATACCGCCATCCTGTTCAGTATCCTCAAAAAGGGGAGGGGGGCCGATCCGGGTAAATTTTGGTTGGAAAAACAACTTTTCGGGTGCATTAGTAGTTGAATTTAAACACTTTGGCACACTATACGATTTTCTAGTGTCTGAATTCCACATTTTTATCAATTTTCGACGCAAACTTCATACACACAGTTCGGGAGCAGAGCACGTCACAGCAGTCGATGACTCCGCATCGACGCACGCGTGGCTAAAAAATGAAATATCTCAGAAACTATCAGACGTACCAAAAAACAATTTTTACGGTATTTTTGTATTTTTAATAGAGTCTGTTGTAGGGTAAAAATCAAAAGTTGGTGATATTCTTCATTGTTCGCATCCACTAGAAAAATGTCTAGGACCGGCACTGATCATCCTTAAGCTTTAATGTGAGAAAAATATAAATTGTCTGATCTGGCTTAAAAAAAACTAAGTCCGGACCTATTTCATTGAGCTCAGGGAGCACACTCAGTGTGCCAAATTTGATTGGTCTGATATTTTTACTTTTAGATATACTTAACGTAGAATAATTCACATATTTTCAAATATCACCCTGTATATCCGTCAAAAACGCAACAAGGATTTTGTTAATACCAGATATGAAATGGCCTCGGTCCATAGTACTTATGGTTGGACTGCGTATTTCACCTCGAAAGTTGCTCAAAATTATTGTGCGGTTTTTATTGATTTAATATATAAATATCTGGTCACCGAGCTTCGCTCTTAATATTCAAATCTACATTTTTAAGCAGCCCAATGAGTATATAATTTAAGTATATTTATAACATGACAAATTATTAATTAATTAATATATAACTTTCTCTCCTACATCGACAGATCAGCCCATATTAAATCTCAAACTACATAAACCTACATGTGATGAAAATAAATGTTCCTGTCCTGTATTAGAAAAAACCACAGTGATCAAATACTTAGGAATCATGATTGACCAACATACTAGATGGAGTGAACACGTAACAAATCTCACCAAACGAATAAGAGCGCTAATGCACAAATTATGTTATTAGAGACATTTTATCTAGGAAAAATTTAATGATGATGTATAATTCGCTTATAGAATCTATGATTGGGTACTGTATTACTAGCTGGGGAGGTACTTTTACCACAACATTACAAAATTTACAAACCACACAAAACACACTTCTAAAAATAATACTCCACAAAAATAGACTGTTTTCAACTGAAGAACTTTATCGCGAAACAAAATTATTTAATATCAGACAGATATATTCTTATAGATGTCTCTTAAGGATGAAATTTGGAAAAAAACAGTTCTCAAAAAAAATCTCAAATACTAGAGCTGCAACTAACCTGAATTTAAATATTGATCTATTTAATAAATCGGTAACCCAAAGAAGTTTTTTTTACTATGGCCCGAAGCTTTTTAACTTGCTTCCTATAAATATAAAACAAATTTCCAAACCAGTTAAATTTAAAACTGAAGTTAAAAAACTAATTCTAAGAAACCCTGATATTTTCAAAGTCTTTTAATTAAATTTTATTATAATACAATTAGCTTTCTAGTTTTGCTCCTCTCTGCTGATGTTAACAAAAAAAAAATGTAATTATTACTAGTTTTATTTATGTCGTTTACATTGTATATCTACTTTCTTTTATATGGTACCTTTGGAGGAGGACTACGACAAAACAGACACTCGTGTCTAGGTCACCCCTCCTCCGAAGAAGCTATATATATTTATTTGAATATTAATTGTAACATTATTTATGTTTAATTTAATGATGTATATAAACTTTGTGATATAAGAATATAATTGAAATTTGAAAAATGTATGCCGTATGCTAATAAATTCTAAAAATTCTAAATTCGCGAAAATCACGGAGTGGGCGACATCTACTTGAACTACTGATAGGGAGATAAATAAAAAGTTGATTGGCGATTGGCTTGAAAGTAGGCGGGAAAATTAAAAAAGCTGTCAGTGTTAATTTTCAACTGGCTGAGCTGTTGTTGACGTTTATCAACTGCTTGTCACAGAGGTTAGTTAAATGCATTAAAGTTGCCTAGTTTCTGGGGATTTCACCCTTTTAGGGCAACTTCTACTGACGCTTGATCTTCGCGAATTGTCACGGTGGACAGGCCCCGTTTCCGGGACGTGCAACAGCAGCGTGTAGGGCACACGTCCCGTCAACAGAAGATCGCTCAGCTCACTCTATTTATCACTATATAAGAAAAACTCTATGTTCAATTGATTTTATTATTTTTTGATCTGCAGTGAAGGAAAATTATAGGTCTGATATTCATACTTGGGTAAAAACCTCCACAAAAACCTGTGACCAGACTCTCGAGGTGTGGCAGATATTGATATCATATTTTTTCAAAAATTCTTTCTCTCTCTCTCTCTCTCTCTCTCTCTCTCTGATCATGAAAACTTAAATATTAAAGCTGTCCGCATAATAAAATAGTAGCCGTAAGGGGTAGTCTCACACTATCGGGGAAGGGAAGACAGGTGTCCATTTTAACAGTGTTACTCAACGTTCCTATAAATATTTACCTAAACCCATGATTTCTGAAATTGAATTGGCAACGTTGTATTTTCAACTTTGAATTAATAAGATGGCTGTCATTTGACAAGCAAATTATTTATGTCCGTCAAATGAACCTTTCCTTTTTTATATAAAGCGACAAATTTAAAATTGAATTCTTTCTGATTAAAACGCCAGAAATTAAATAAAGTCAAACCTTTTTACTACTATACTATACAGAAGAAAGGAGTGCAGTATTTAATTTGCAGAACGTAGTACAGGTTCAAGAGATAGAAATTTTATTTTTACCTCATCCTTCAATGCTTATTTGTAGTTAAAATTTAAATTTTAATACATCTGATCGGCCTAATATAGTTTTTGTCTAGATTCTTGTTTCCATGGTTTTTACTGTAATAAATTTGTTCTTTTGACAGATATGTCAGACTTTATTTATTCATAGCCGTAACGTATGTATTTTAATTGATTCAGAATTTTGTATTAATATATATTTCAAAATGGCTTCATCAGTCCTCCTAAATCCTTGAAGGCAGAATTATTAGTAATAGCAAGGCAACATAAAAACAAATTCAAAAAATATATTATGGATGAGATGGCCAGAGAAAAAGGAATTAAAATTCTCAGATTTCCTCCGAACCACGCAGAGTTAAATTCCATTGAACTGATCTGGTCTCAATTATTAAAAGGTTATGTTTCTCAAAACAATAAAACATTTAAATTTCCTGATGTGCGAAATTTGTTTTTGAAGGCAGTTTCAGATGTAAATAGAGAACATTGGGGAAAATGCATTGATCATGTTTAAAAATGTGGAAAATTCATTTAGGAAAGTGGATATATCAATGGATAATTTAATAGAACCGATAATAATAAACATCAGAAAAGACAATTATAGTGATGCCAGTAATTTTAGTGCCAAGAGATTTAATTTAATCCCAACATATAATCCTCCTTGTTATTTATTGGTTAAATTTAATTCGTTCAATGTTAAAGTGTTGGATGCATAAAGTTTATTTTTATTTTTTGTAAATAATATAACTTCAAAATTTAATCTACGAAGTGCGTATATATATTTTATATGCTGTGACCTTATTTATATTCATTCATTTAGGAAAGTGGATATATCAATGGATAATTTATTAGAACCATTAATAATAAACATCAGAAAAGACAATTATAGTGATGCCAGTAGTTTTAGTGAAGACAGTGACTTTTAAAGATAGTTCTTGAACTAACTTTTTTTTTAATCTTTGAGTTTAGGTAAGTACTGAAGCGTTACTTTTAATGCCAAGAGATTTAATTTAATCCCAACATATAATCCTCCTTGTTATTATTTATTGTCGGATGCATAAAGTTTATTTTTATTTTTTGTAAATAATATAACTTCAAAATTTAATCTACGAAGTGCGTATATATATTTTATATGCTGTGACCTTATTTATATTATAGAAACTTATTTTGCAAAGTACGCCTATGGAATGTGACGTTATATCCCCACTTTGACTGTACTCATCTATCCTTTATAGTATATATTACTATAGAAACAAGTTATTATTATGTGCCGTTGCTAGGAAATAAAACTAAAAGCTTAACTTTTCTTGTAAATATCTCGGAAGATCGAATTTTCACAGACATGAGACCTACATTTTTCGCCGATTTAGATAGGAATTAGTCTACCCTGAAAGTTTCATTGAATTCTGACGAGTGGATTTCGAGATCCTCTGGACACACACACATACACACACACATACAAACCTTGCTCGTTTAATAGTATTTGATAAAAATCAGTTTAGAATGGTAATTTTGTATTTACAATATAAATCACACGTGAAATAAAAAATTCTATAGTATATAATACTACTCAGAATCGTCTTCACTAGATCCATCCTCATCTGCAGCATTAGTCTCTGTTGACCTCACGTCTGATGTCTCCGGTAGCAAGAGTTCTAAGGTTTCACTGGAGAATGGTTTACTTTTTTTCTTTGGCCTTTGTCTTGTACTGCTCAAGAAAGGGTCAGAACTTAGCAAAAGTCTATTCAAAACATCTCTATAACAGCTTTCTCGCGAAAATGTTCTTGCAAAATTCTGCCTATACATTCGATAGTGTTTATTTCGGGCCTCAGCCGCCTCTTCCGATAGTTGGCCAATAGGGAGTATAGCGCTGTTAATTATTGATGTTCCATGTCTTAAAACTTTGTACATTGTCGGCGTCAGCGGGTGCCACCCATACAATTCCACATATAGTTTCTCTGTTTGTTCTGCAAAATTTTCAAATTTTTCAACATTAATTCTGTGTCCACTTGACAAAGTCTCTAGAATGACATTACATTTTTTTATAAGGCTGATGTCAATTCCTGTGAGGCGGGAAGAAGTTTCGGGATCTGAAAAAAATCTTCTGGAAGTATTCCCGTCATTAGTGTTCCCAAAGCCTGCCTTGGGAATATCCACCAGTAGCCCTATCAAATACTATTAAACGAGCAAGGTTTGTATGTGTGTGTGTCCAGAGGATCTCGAAATCCACTCGTCAGAATTCAATGAAACTTTCAGGGTAGACTAATTCCTATCTAAATCGACAGAAAATATAGGTCTCATGTCTGTGAAAATTCGATCTTCCGAGATATTTACAAGAAAAGTTAAGCTTTTAGTTTTATTTCCTAGCAACGGCAACTTGTTTCTATAGTAATATACTATAAAGGAGAGAGGATATAACGTCACATTCCATAGGCGTACTTTGCAAAATAAGTTTCTATAATATAAATAAGGTCACATCATATAAAATATATATACCCACTTCGTAGATTAAATTTTGAAGTTATATTATTTACAAAAAATAAAAATAAACCTTATGCATCTGACACTTTAACATTGAACGAATTAAATTTAACCAATAAATAACAAGGAGGATTATATGTTGGGATTAAACTGTTTTTAATCTCTTGGCATTAAAAGTAACGCTTCAGTACTTACCCAAACTCAAAGATTAAAAAAAAAGTTAGTTCAAGAACTATCTATAAAAGTCACTGTCTTCACTAAAACTACTGGTATTACTATAATTGTTTTTTCTGAGGGTTATTATTATAGGTTCTATTAAATTATCCATTGATAGTGGATATACTTTCCTAAATGAATTTTCCACCTTTTTAACATGACCAATGCATTTTCCCCAATGTTCTCTATTTACATCTGAAACTGCCTTCAAAAACAAATTTCGCACATCAGGAAATTTAAATGTTTTATTGTTTTGAGAAACATAACCTTTTAATAATTGTGACCAGAACAGTTCAATGGGATTTAACTCTGCGTGGTAAGGAGGCAATCTGAGAATTTTAATTAGTTTTTCTCTGGCCATCTCATTTATAATAAATTTTTTGAATTTTGAATTTGAATTACTAATAATTCTTCCTTCAAGGATTTAAGAGGACTGATAATATTTTTAGAATGAAGCCATTTTGAAATATATATTATTACAAAATTCCGAATCAATTAAAATACATACGATACGGCTATGAATAAATAAAGTCTGACTTATCTGTCAAAAGAACTGGTTTATCTAAACAAAAACTATATTAGGCCGATCAGATGTATTAAAATTTAAATTTTAACTACAAATAAGACTTGAAGGATGAGGTAAAAATAAAATTTCTACCTCTTGAATCTGTACTACGTTCTGCAAATTAAATACTGCACTCCTTTCTTCTGTATAGTATAGTAGTAAAAAGGTTTGACTTTATTTAATTTCTGGCATTTAAATCTGAAAGAATTCAATTTTAAATTTGCCGCTTTTTATCCATAATAACCTACAAATTTTGACAACTACTGACACGCACATCTCTGGTTAAATGTTAAGAAAATGGGACCGGCTGGGATTTTCATGAAATTTTCGCAGATGCTATAAAACATGATAAAATCAATATACTTAGCAATAGAAATTTTTGCGCGGAAAAATATTTTTCACATTTTTTTATTCTACAAATGCCCAAGTAGCAATTTATAACCAGAATAAACCTGAAAGGTATAAAAAAGAAAAGGTTCATTTGACGGACATAAATAATTTGCTTGTCAAATGACAGCCATCTCATAAATTCTAAGTTGAAAATACAACGTTGCCAATTCAATTTCAGAAATCATGGGTTTAGGTAAATATTTATAGGAACGTTGAGTAACACTGTTAAAATGGACACTTGTCAAAATGTGGCACCTGTCAAAACGTGACAACTGTTAAAATGTGATACGTGTCAGAATTTTACAACTGTCAAACTGAACAAATGTCAAAATATGACACCTGTCAGAATGTAACAAATGTCAAAATGTCACACGTATCGTACTTTTCTTTATTTATTACACAGATCTAACCTAACATAAAGCTAATCTTTTTTTTTTTGGCGGGTGGTAATGCTTTATGCACATCGGGTAAAGGTTCTTCCCTTCCCCGATAGTGTGAGACTACCCCTTACGGTTACTCACTAAAACCACCCCACTAAAACCACTATGCCCTACACGCTGCTGTTGCCCGTCCCGGAAACGGGGCCTGTCCGCCGTGACTATTCGCGAAGACCAAGCGTCAGTAGATGTTGCCCTAAAAGTGTGAAATCTCCAGAAACTAGGCAACTTTTAATGCTTTTAACTAACCTCTGTGACAAGCAGTTGATAAACGTCAACAACACCTGCAGCAAATTGAAAATTAACACTGACAGCTTTTTTATTTTCCCGCCTACTTTCAAGCCAATCGCCAATCAACTTTCTATTTATCTACCTTTCTATAGTTCAAGTAGATGTCGCCCACTCCGTGATTTTCACGAATTAATTAATAATTTGTCAGGTTATAAATATACTTAAATTATATACTCATTCGACTGCTTAAAAATGTAGATTTGAATATTAAGAGCGAAGCTCGGTGACCAGATATTCATCTTTAAAGGAGTTTTGAATTTTCTGCTTTGTCTCCGCCAGGATTTTTTTATCTTCTTGGTTCCTTACTTGCCATTTCTTTATGGGTATTTTATACGCTAAATGAAGGAAGGATTCAAAAAATCTAATCCTTGCATGTAGTATCGATATACCGAATTTAAGGGCATCAGGGTTCTCTGTGTTTTTTTTATTCAAGTCGTTAAAATCTTTTGACGTTTGTCCGCATATGTAGCATCTCATGGTCGATGTCGTGTTTGTCGCAGCATTACAAACCTTTCCGTCCACCATTGTAAATGCCAATGTGTGCTTTATTTGAAGTAAACCACCCTCTGTTTTCGGTATTTCAGTCTTTCTCAAGTTTTGTATTTGATCTTCTACGTAGCGGATTTCTTCATTTGTGATATCTGTTGTTTCATGGATAAAGCGGATTCGTATAGGTCTGTAGTATCTTGTGGACGATGGCACTGGGTTTTGCCAGATAATCTTCTTTTGACCATCCATATTTGATATGAGTCGTATCGGCACGAATGAACTCTGGAAGATGTTCGCATCGCTATCTGTACTATTTTGAAATTTTTGTTTAAATTGTTGTTGTTGCGAACCATCACAACCCCATTTTGATAATAGCTCCAAATTGCTTCTTTCGTCTTCAGTTAACCTTTCAAGTACTTCATCCAAGTACTTACACAACCGTGTAGACGTGTGATCTAGAAGATCCTGTAGGTTTATTTCAGAACACGTCTCTGTAACTCTAATCGACTCTTCTCGCGGATAACAGTCTTTTTTTGCTTTCTTTATCAGTGAATAACAGGGATAAATGTTCTTGTTGGCAGCATAAATTACTTCGTATTGCGTTTTTGTTAGGTCAGCTTCCACAAAAATTGATAATGCTTCTGATGGTGTGTGCTTTTTGATTATATCTTTTTGAGGAGAAGTAAAACTTTTTCTATATTTTTTAGCTCTGGTTGGAGATGAAGTTATATTTTTCATGACTTTAGAAACGTTACTATGTCCTGCAGCACGATGGCTCATTTGGGCCGCATATGTTAACTGATCGCAGGGTACTTGTTCTCTCAAAACCCTTTGTTGGTCGACCGGGCTTTTTTGTTGCCCAGGTAGGTAGTGTTATAGTACTACTGAGCCATTGATCATTTTTCGTTAAAAATCGTTCTTCCTTGTTACTGGCGGCTGACCATTTTTGTTTAAATTGCCACTTGAAAGCCTTTAAGGCATGTCTCAATGACCCTAGGTCATTTTTAGGGCATTTTGTAATATTTTTAAAGTGGTTTTCTAAAAACACGATTTTCTCACCTATCTTCCTATCCAAACATTGTTTTAAGACGTTGTTTAATTTTCAAACAATTAAACATATAAACTCATACTCATTCTTCAACCGGCAACGCCGCACCAAAATACATTTGCGAACGGCGTTCAAACCAGGAAGCGGTATCATCAAAAAATAATTTTTTTACTCTATTTCACAATAATATCACGCCATAATTCTAACCGTTTCGTCTAGACAATATAAAAAACCCACGCTAACGAACTTGCTAGAACAATTGTGCGAGCCAGCCGGGGAAGGGATAAATTTGAAACCGATAAACTTCGCCGATTTTAAAATCAGTGTGTTTCGAGCCCTCATTATGAGCGCATACTCCGGGGTTACAGAAAACCTCGTAAATAAATTCATTTTTCATAATGCCTCTTAGTACGGCAAGTTAGTGGGACTTAGCTGCGTATCAAGCAGTCCAATTCAATTTAAAATTAGTTTGCATCGAGCCCTCATTATGAGCGCATACTCCGGGGTTACAGAAAACCTCGTAAATAAATTCATTTTTCATAATGCCTCTTAGTACGGCAAGTTAGTGGGACTTAGCTGCGTATCAAGCAGTCCAATTCAATTTAAAATCAGTTTGCATCGAGCCCTCATTATGAGCGCATACTCCGGGGTTACAGAAAACCTCATAAATAAATTCATTTTTCATAATGCCTCTTAGTACGGCAAGTTAGTGGGACTTAGCTGCGTATCAAGCAGTCCAATTCAATTTAAAATCAGTGTGTTTCGAGCCCTCATTATGAGCGCATACTCCGGGGTTACAGAAAACCTCGTAAATAAATTCATTTTTCATAATGCCTCTTAGTACGGCAAGTTAGTGGGACTTAGCTGCGTATCAAGCAGTCCAATTCAATTTAAAATCAGGGTGTTTCGAGCCCTCATTATGAGCGCATACTCCGGGGTTACAGAAAACCTCGTCAATAAATTCATTTTTCATAATGCCTCTTAGTACGGCAAGTGAGTGTGTCTCTAGCTGCGAATCAGGCTAGGACCCTCCAGTGTTATTTCATCACTCATCCAGAACACACAAAAAATATTTTCTGACTGATGCGGTCCTTTAGTTTTTTACCTATGTGCTAGTGTTTGTTAAGCACATATGGTACTTATAATACTTTGTTCATTGATTACCAGTTAATGTAATCCTTTGTTACGTTGTTGTTTATTTATTTATTTATTTAACTTAAAATAAATCGTTAAATAAAGGTGTTAGTTGTTTTTTGTCAAATGGAGTTGAGAAGGCAAAATATTACAGTCCACTTAGAATACAACGATGCAGTTTAAAAAGGCGGTAACACATTGTTGGCACAACATAGGGTTTATTCCAGAACCCTCAACAGACGTCATAGAGTGATTTTCTAGTAATCTCCATCGCCATTGCTGGAGATTCTGAAAAAAATATCAAATAAGAGTTTTTACAAAAAAACATAGTTTTACCTAATTTGTATTAAAAAAAAAGGGCGGATTTCTCTTTCAAATCATTGTAAAGAGTAACTACATTTTACATTACATACAAAAGTTGACGTTAACTAGGCTTAACTCATATACAAAACCACCTTTGAATATGATTTGTACCAAAAGTAAAGTTACTTTTTTAATGCTGACATATATGTAATAAGAAATGTCACTTTAAGAATTTCAATTAAAAAAATACAGATTTATACATAAAGTACATACCTTCCTCTTCAATATCCAAAGTGGTTATTATAAAATTGCACCGAACACAAACTCAAAATCCAATGGAAAGTTTAAGTTTTAACAGAAGCGCCAAGAACAAAGACCACCGATTCACACAATGACTGAGTTGTGACTGCTCTCACGTTTAGAGAAGAGGTGGGTTGGTGCCGAAACGGCTGTTTAGTAATGTAACCGCTAATGAGCTTTCACAATCGACAATTTTTACCTGCCTTCAACAAAATTCGAGTATCCCACTTATGATCGATTTTTTCTTAGAAATACTCCACTGTGCGTCGTGGGACACCCTGTATATTACAGTTCTTTTTATTTTTACTGTAAAATAATCCATAAAAAATCCGCTTTATTAACTTTGGCCCAACTGCTGAATATTTAAATTCCGAAAAACGTTCAACTTTTAATTATAACAAAAAAAAATGGAAAATACCTGACTATATCAATGGTTGGCAATAACCGGGCATGCCGATAAACTTCTGCCATGCCTTTGAACGAAAAAGCTATAGCTATTCGCCGCATCGTTATAAAAGCAATTACCTAGCAGTGTGCATTTTTTGGCTGGCGCAAAAATTGCAATCTTCCGTCGTTTTGCCTTGAAAAATCTCGGATTTAGTTTCCATCACACGAATGGTTGGTGTTCACCGCTCCAAATAAAAGTAAAAAGCAAAACAAGGGGAGAAAAAATACGCCTGGCGTGGAAATTACAAACTTCATTAAACGACTTTTCAATTTTTCATTTCGTTTTACTATTATCAGTGGTGTCGGTAGTGGGTAATAACAGGGGTTCAGTTAGATTTTTTTTAATACTTGTATACATCAAAATTACGAATTCTATCGAAGTGTATCGCAAAAAGAACTGGTTTAGCTAAAAAATCTATTACAAAAATCATAACACCACATTAAATCGTAGAACAAACCCACAGAATTACATATCTGATAGGAAAATTTTATGAAGAAAATGAAGTTTTCTCTGCGCTAGAGATTTCGATGAAGTAATAAATAAAGCTAACCTAAAAATTCTATATTAGTGTAAAATGGATAGATTCTACACATAAATATTTAAACCAAAACAATTCTAAGTAGGAGAAAAGCAAATAAATGTGTTTCTCTCTCTTTCCACTGGATTAAAACCACTTAGTTGTTAAAAAAAAAAAAAAAAAAAAAAAAAAACTTTTTTAACAACTAAGTGGTTTTAATCCAGTGGAAAGAGAGAGAAATTAAAATACAAACCACTATGAGCTTCCGAAATGAATTACAAATAAATGTGCTCTACTTTGTCTACTGACGAATCTATATTACTAGAAGTACCTAGTTATTAGTAAAGCGGCGTTTTCATTGGTATAGTAAATAGGTTAGTTACTGGCGCCAGTATCTTGCTAGACAGCTACAAATCCAATGTTAACAGCAAACTAACTTACTTGTACCAGCAGACTAACTAGGAAAGTAAATAAATGCGTAGGCTATTTACTAGCCTACAACCTTCCCCCACTACAGTAAAATTGCTTGCTACTCATCTCGCTAATAACCCTATGCACGCCGAATATAAGCAGTTTTGCGCCAGCCACTGCCAGTTGATGTTGAATTGCAGGTGATACCATAGTTTTATCTATCTACCTGTGATGGGGGTGTCGATACACTATGACCTATAAGATCTATTGTGCCCCCTACTGCTGCCTAGTCGTTAAGGATGTCTCAACGATTAGAGCAGTTCCTCCAGTCCTATTGCTTTCAAAAAGTTCAGGATGTCGGTAGGCTTCAGGTTAGGTAGATCTTCCTCTTCTATTTGATATTCTCCAAGGTATCGTACCCTTGGATTTTGCAGGGTAATGCATTCTAAGAGAATGTGGATAGCGGTTTCGTCCTCTTCCTCGCAGAATCTGCATTCTTCTTTGTCTACTAATCCGAGTTTCTTTAGGTGGCCTCTCAGACGGCAGTGCCTTGTTAGGATACCCATTAGTATTCTGAGCTTATTTTTACTTTTACTGATGCAGTCGTCAAATCTCTTCTGGTTATAGTTCCCCAGTAGTGTCTTGGCCTGCCTCATTCCTTGTAGTCCTATCCAGTATTGGGATCTTTTGTTATTTAATTCTTTTCCAAGTTCATCAAGTATTGTTCTGGTGCTTATTCCGCAGAAGGGTTCAGGTCCCAGAAATGGTGTTTCAACCCCTTTTTTTGCGAGTACGTCTGCTATTTCATTACCCTCCACTCCAGTATGTCCCGGAACCCATAGTAAGGTAACAGTGTTGTTCTTGCCTAGTTCGTTTAGATTCTCTAGGCACACCCAAACTATCTTGGAGTTGATTACGTGGGAGTTCAAGGCATTAATGGATGCTTGGCTGTGTGACATAATATCATAGTTAGCAAAGTATCAAATTGTTTAGCGGCGTTAAGCGGCGTTTTCATTGGTATAGCTACTTGTACTAGCAACTGGTGCAAGTAGCTAGCTGCAAGTCCAAGATTAGTAGGCGTTTACACATTATACTATTTTCTCAATACTAGTTACTAGTAGCAAATTTTAGAAAATATTGTTCCATGTACCTATATACAAATGTCACTGGTACTGGCTGGCGCAAAACTGTTTACATTCGGCGTGCATAGAGGTTAGTAGCGAGATGACTAGCAAAGACAATAAACGTTAATGTGGTAGCGGAAGGTTAGTAGGCTAGTAAGTAGTCTGCCCGGCTATTTCTTACCTAGCCAGTCTGCTGGTACAAGTAAGTTAGTATGCAACTATGGTATCACCTGCAATTCAACATCAACTGGCAGTGGCTGGCGCAAAACTGCTTATATTCGGCGTACATAGCGTTATTAGCGGGATGAGTAGCAAGCAATTTTACTGTAGTGGGGGAAGGTTGTAGGCTAGTAAATAGCCTACGCAGTTATTTACTTTCCTAGCCAGTCTGCTGGTACAAGTACTGGTACAAGTAAGTTAGTATGCAGTTAACATTGGATTAGTAGCTGTCTAGCAAGTTACTGGTGCAAGTAACTAACCTATTTACTATACCAAGGAAAACGCCGCTTTGATCCAAGACACAATATATATTCCTCAGGATCCTCTGTTGAGAGTTCCTTTAAGAGCAAGGCAGACGCACCTCTGGTATTCCTTCTACTTATCCATTTTCTTCTTTATCCTGTTGGTCACTGATTTCTTGAATTAGACACTGGCAAACTTTTAAGATGCATGCGAAATTTTACCAGTGCGATAAGCCATATTTTTCTAAAATCTGCTACTAGTAATAGTATTGAGAAAATAGTATTATGTGTAAACACCTACTCATCTTGGGGTAGTTCATAGGCAGGGTAGCACCAGTTGCTAGTACAAGTAGCTATACCAATCAAACTCCGCTTAATAAATAGAGATGCGCCCAGTCAAAACTAATAAGATACATGGAAATATGATCTTTGCAAAATAGTATTTATTTGTCACAAACGACTTTTAAATAATAATAAATTAATTAACAACGATAATGGCTAAGCATTTATTTCAGAATTGTCTTTTACCTACACGATATTATCAATTTTGCTGACTGTAACATTTTTTTACAGTTTTGATCGCACATAACGAATGTTTTATCAGTGTCACCAAAAGCCATTTTTCGTAAAAGAAAATATTAGAAATTTCACCTTTGATCTGCCACTGAACCGAACAAATATAAATAAAAAAAACCGTGTAATTAACTTGAAAAAAGCATCAACAAATATTCAGAGTTCTACGGAAACAATTGGTGCAATGTGAGCAATGAAGTATACAAAACAACAGAATTTTTGACAACCGCTGCAACATAATGGCCAACATGAAACAGACATTTTAGATAGGTTGGCTTTTTATTACGTCAATTTTTCTTTGAAATATCGTGCCAAAAATGTAGTTTTATTTTAAATCAGGTGAAAAAAAATCCTCGGTTAGCAAATAGACCGTTTAGAATTACACTTTTTTCGGATTTTCGGTAGTTGGAAACCCTTGATGGGTACCATATGCTTGGTACCAACCAAATTAGGGACTAAATATAGGGCATTCACTCTATATGCGCCTCTTTTGGAGTAAAAAATTAAAGTATCATCGACTGTCACAATATTTTTCATTTCGTAAAACTAACTATTATGAAGTCACATTGTCACATTCTGTAATGTCTTGAAAATAGTTTTCTACTTTAGAGCAGAACTTTTAATCTATTTACAGAATGAAAACTTTAAAAATGAGAAACTATTTTCCAATTCTCTTTGACTTCTGAGGTAGCTTTTCCTTGCTGATATCTTAGAAATATTTCGAATAGTAGCCTTGCAAGAACAACTTTAATTTAAGATCGGGAACTTTTATTTACTTCGCATTAAAGAACTTATCAAACATAATAATAATATTGAATTTCTTGGAGTAAACTTTGATGCAAACTTAACATTTCAAACGCATTGTCTACGATTATCTAAAACTCTAAACAGCAAGTGTTATCAGATAAGAAATCTTCAAAACTCACTACAATTAGAACATATAAAACAATTTTATTTCGCTGAAATTCATTCAAGAATATGGTATTACAGTATGGGGTGCCTCTAGCTATGCAGAAGAAGTATTTCTATCCCAAAAACGCATTGTTAGGTGTATCTCTCGGGTCTCACCAAGTCACTCTTGCCGCATGTTATATAAAAACTTTAACTTTTAACTGTATATGGCGTATTTATTCTTGAACTTTTAAAATATATACATAAAAATAAGGATTCTTATTCGCGAAACAATGATACTCATTCATATAATACAAGACAAAATATCAGGTTTCATATCCCTTTTAGAAATCTTGCAGTTTGCACTAGATGACCAACAATATTAGGCTTAAAGCTGTATAACACAGTGCCACATGATTACGTTTCCATGTCAACTCAAGAATTTAACAAATTTTTTTTTTTTTTTTTATTATTAAACACCCATAAAGGCATTTAGTATATTACAATCTGGTCATCAGTGACCAATGAGCAATTTAATTCTAACTTAATCTAATAGAGTTTGAAGTTTAAAACTAAGGTATACTCATCAGCGTTCCTTAGGTTCTGTAGAAAGGATTGCACTAAGCTTTAACGTGCACACATAAGCTCTGCTTTTGCACTAAAAACACTAAACTAACTCAAAGGGCTTGATCCTCTTAAGTCTTCTTTCTAACCCAGTATTGTCAAGGAGCTGGATAGCCTCGACAATGACATGATGATGAAGTCTTTCTTCATGACTCTTGGCTAATTTCTTGATGGTCTGGTCAACAGTGTCCATTTCCAGATCCCTGTGGAGGTCACTATTGCGAATGTACCAAGGGGCATTTACTATGTTCCTCAGTGCTTTGTTTTGAAATCTTTGGATGATTGCTAAGTTGCTTGCTTTGGTGCATCCCCATAGTTGGATACCATAGGTCCATACAGGCTTAAGTATCTGCTTATAAAGCATAAGCTTATTATGTAGAGACAGAGTGGAGTTTCTTCCAATTAGCCAGTACATTTTTCTATATTTCAGTCCAAGTTCTTCTCTTTTCTTTTTAACATGCACTTTCCATCGGAGTTTGGCATCTAATTTAATACCTAAGTATTTTGCTGTGTTTGAATATGGAATCAGGTTATTGTTTATTCTGACTGGAATATGATCTATCCTTTTGTTTGTTAAGTTAATGTGGAGTGATTTAGTTTCTTTAAGTTTAATTTTCCATCTCTTCGTCCAGTCATAGATAAGGTGGACGGCTGTTTGCAGCTTGTGGGTTGCTTCTTCATTGCTCTTTCCTACCGCTAGAATGGCAGTGTCGTCGGCGAAGGTAGCTATGGTATTGTTTTCAAACTCTGGAATATCACATGTGTACAGTAAGTATAGGACAGGTCCTAGGACACTTCCTTGTGGTACTCCAGCCTTAATTTCTTTAAGATCGGAATAGGCTTCTTCTTGCCTAATTCTAAAGTATCTTTCCGATATATATGAATGGAGGATATCTGTATATTGTTTTGGAAGGAAAAGCTTGAGCTTATGTATTAAGCCTTCATGCCAAACCTTATCAAACGCTTGTGCTACATCAAGAAAGATAGTAGCACAAATGTTTTTCTCTTCTAATGATTTCTCTATAATGTTGGTTATTCTATGAACTTGGTCGATCGTAGAGTGCTTATTTCTAAATCCAAATTGGTGATCAGGGATAATTTCTCTTTCTTCGATAAGTGGTTTTAGTCTTTTGAGTAGGAGTTTCTCAAATAGTTTCGACATAACAGGCAGTAATGAGATCGGTCTGTATGACGATGCCTCATGTGGTGGTTTCCCTGGCTTGGGTATCATTATGACTTCCGCAATTTTCCAAAGGCTGGGTACATATTTCAATCTGAAGGCAGCATTTATTAGGTTAGTTATTTTAATTATTGCTTTTTTGGGTAATTGTTTTAATATTTCTCCAGTAATTAAGTCAAAACCTGGAGCTTTTTTCGGATTGATATTTTCTTTTATTTCGGTAATTACTTCTTTGGGAGAGGTAAATTCTATTTCTTGACCAATCTGTGGCTGATCTTCCAGAGTAGGTTCTTCATCTTGATCTTCATGAGGCTGAAAGATTTTTTCTAGATGATTTGCAAATCTTGTTGCCTTTTGCTCATTATTTCTAGCCCATTTACCATCTTCCAATCTGACAGGTGGTATTTGCATTATGGGTCTTTTCAATCTCTTAGTAGCTTTCCAGAGTGAATAATCAGTACTGCTGTCGTCTGTCAATTCTCTTAGGTAAATACTAATCGATTCTTCTTTAATTTGTTGTATTTCTCTTTTGAGTCTTTGGGTAGCATTGTTGAGTATAGTTTTATCTTGTGGGGCTCTAGTTTGCTGCCATTTTCTTCTAAGCTTTCTTTTTTCAGAGATTAGTTCCCTTATTTCTCTAGGATAGTTGTTTCCTACCGTCCTTCTATTAATAGCAGGTGTAGTTTCCCAAGCTGCTTGTTGGATATTATCATTAAGCAATTTCACTTCGTCGTCTAGTTGTTGTTTATTTCTTAAAGGAACAGATAGATTAATTTTTTCTTCAAGAATGATTTTGAAGCTTTTCCAATCTGTTAATTTGTTAGTCAATGTAGGGTTATTTTCTTTTTTAATAATGTTTTCACTAAGTGTTAAGATGATAGGGGAATGATCAGAATTCCTGTCCCATCCTTCTTCTATTTCTAAAAAGTTGACCGATATGTTTTTGATTATAAAGAAATCAATAAGGTCTGGAATCTTGTTGGGATCGGTTGGCCAATAGGTAGGCTTTCCAGTGGATAAAGCTTCACACTTATATTCTTTCATTGCTTCTAAAAGTTCTTTACCTTTAGTGGTCGTTAATCTAGATCCCCAGTGGGTATTTTTGGCATTAAAGTCACCGCCAATAATAAATGTGTTTCCCTGATTAGATAGGAAATCTATATATTGGTTTTTCTTCAAAGAATATCTTGGTGGGCAATAGGTAGCAACTAGAGTAATCTGAGAGTGTCTAATGCTCACACTTACTGCAGTAGCCTGGATTTCTCTGGTCTTATATTCTATTTCTTCACGATGTAAGATATTATCCTTAATTATTATGGCACTTCTACCTCTCGCTGCATTGTCAGGATGGTTAGTATGATAAATTTTATAATTTTTAAATTTAATATGTGACTGATTAGTAAAATGCGTTTCAGAAATGAGACACACATCTAGTTTATTTACATCTAGGATTACTTGCAATTCTTGTTGGTGTTGCAAGAGACCATTAGCGTTCCATTCCATTATTTTAAAATTAGCCATTTCTCTGCTTTGGAATAGCTCCTTTGGCACTATGTTCTAAACGAGTTAATCGTTCATCAAATTTTTGGAATAACTGCTCCTGTTTCTTAAGTTGTTCTAAGATCAATTGTAAAGTCGGGTCAGTAGTTGCTTTAATTTGTGTTCTAACATTATTGTTTTTACTGGCATTTGATGGTCCTGCAACAGCTTGGTTGTAGGAAGATGGCCTATTTTCACTTTTTTGAACTTGATTTCCATTATTCGTTCTTTGTACTGAATAGTCAGTTCTTACCTGTCGTACTGGTTGTCTAGGTAAAGATTGTTTCTTCATAGTATCAGCTCTAATTTTTTGTATTTGTTTAGCAACGATACACACTCGATAATTAGCAGGGTGGTTACCGCCGCAATGAATGCATTTTGGCTGTACATTTTCTGGCTTTGTACAATCTTTGGTATAATGTTTTCCAGTACATTTGACACATCTTGGTTCTTTACCACAGAAACCTTGTGTGTGCCCATAGCCCTGGCATCTCTTACATTGGGGAACTAATTTTGTTTTTTTAATTGGTTTAATTTCAACCCTGATTCCCAGTATATCCGTAATACTATAGATTTTATTTACATCTTCATCATGTTTAAATGTCAACATAAACATGTTTAGCGGTTGCTTAGTTTTAAAAAAAAGTTTTTTAGTGGCTTCTAATATCTTATATCCCCTT